>JAQFVV010006367.1:1727908-2327908 GCA_028023455.1 Epiperipatus broadwayi
AAGCAAGATAACTATCAGAAGAGAATAAGAATAAAATTTGGTTTTAAGTGGAAGTTATAAAGCTGATTTTGACTTAATTATTTGTGCATATTATTTCAGACATAATACGTATCATAACAAAATGTGTAGTGAGTAAAATTTTTTAATAATTGTTAATAAAGCAAAAGTGTATCTTTGATAAAATGAATATAATAAACATAGTATTTACAAGTGGTAGATAAACTAAATGTGTTCTTTATGATGCGGTAATCTAAAATGTGTACTGTGTAATATTGTTTAACCTATGTTACATTAAATAATGGTTAAAGGAATATATATTAAAGTTAAAATTTTGTTTTCTATGAGGGGGATATTGTGACTTTTTATTTAGGTCCCTGTATTAAATAATCCAAAAATTTAAAATCATAATAATAAAATCTTAACAAGTGGCTTTCAATAAAGACTGTTCTGGATGCACTAGGAAATCTGCTTGAGGGGAGATGAGATTTCACACCCAGTCTAGGCTCTGACTAGACTAAAATAACAATTTATAAGTATTGTTATTCATTGGGAGATAAATATATTGATATTTTATTATTGTGGAATAGCAATTGAAATAAATTAAATTTATTAAATCTTGTAAAATAAATGGTTGTAGTTAATTCTTAAGCATATTTTTTTGTAGTGAATGCAAAACGATTTTGAATATAATGAGTAGTTGATTAAAATGAAGCCAGAGGGGGTAATGTTAATATACTTACACTAAGATTATTGGTGCATTTGTTACCACAATGCCTTGTAAAACAAGCTATATATAATTTAACAAAGTTGTAGGGGGAGTGGATTAAGAAACAGAGACCTAGAAACAACAAACTTTGATTCTACTCTTATAAAACAAGGTATAAAAAGCTGAAAACAATCATAAAATATTGGAATCTATTTGAATGGAATGATAATATATTGATATCTAAAATGATTGAATAGAAATCTAAAAAAACTTGCTATAATTTCAATACCACTTTTTCATCGATTGATGGTTCTTAAAAGTTATACTGGAAGGGAAATGGAAACCTTGTGCATCATAACTGACTCCCATAAATATTGCTTAAAACCCAGGAAAATTCAAGAAAAAGTACGCTTTTGATTTTATTTTATTCATATTTTTAAAATCGCTTCTTTAAAAATGATGCACAAATTATTTATAGTTAAAAGAAAGAGCTGATAATGTTTGTTTGTATTTCACGCCACTCTTATTATCCAGCAGAACAATATTGTGCTTGTAAATTATAATTTCAGTAAATAATTCTAAATAATTTTGAAGAAAAATGTCAAAAGATAAAATAAACAAATAAAAAAAAAGTCATTTTTGAATCCTATAATTTTTAATAAAGTAAAAGATAATTGTGTGATTTTATTCTGTATTCTCATCTGCTAATTTTTCTTAGCGCCAATTGTGTAGTGATAGAAATGGACCATTACAGATTAAGTAAAATGTTAAGTATATCATGTTTATAATTGGATAAATTCTTCTTAATATTGCTAATCATATAATACATTGCTAATAAAAATGGAACAAAATAAATATTTACTTTTAAAGTTTTATTGGGAAACATACATCGTAATAAGGTTTTAAAATATGTAAAATGCCCTGATTATTTAAAGATTGTTAGAAATTGTACCATGGAGGAAAGAATAAAATCAGAAAAGAATTTTAAAAAAAGTTAAATATGTTAATTGTAATAAAGTTCTAAAGTCATTTTCAATAAAAATTATCTGGATTAAAACGTGAAGAAATCAATTTTAGTTATACTCCACTTGAAACGTTTAAACCTTGTCTCATTATGTTAATCTTGAATAAATCAATAAATGTATTTAAAAGTTTGTTTTGAAGACTACAATAACGTATAAAGTTATTAAGGAAAATAATCTCTAGAAAAGTGGATAAACCTATCCTTTTGATTATGCTACAATTGAAAACATTTGAATTTTAATTTCACTATATTGACATCGGGAACTGAACCGATAAATGATTTTTTTTCTTTGCCTTTGGAAAAGTATTTGAATATTATCTGATGATATTAACATCGAACAGTCGAACAGGAGAATCAATATATATATATATATATTGTAACCTACTAGAATAAGTATCGATACAGTCGAACAGGAGAATCAATATATATATATATATATTGTAACCTACTAGAATAAGAGGGGGTGTGAGAAAGAGAGAGAGAGAGAAATGAGAAAAAGAAATAAAAGAGAAAGAGAATAGAGGGAGAAAATTATGAAATGGAGGTAAAGTGATGATGATGAAAGGTAAGTGGAAAGGAAGAGGGAGAAGATGATAAGGGAGATATATAGAGAGATAAATTGTATCTTAATGAAATGAGAAAGGGAAAAAATAAAGAGATAGAGAAAGAGATAATGCTAATAATGACATGAGAGAGGAGAAAAAGAAAGAGAAGGAGAGAGATATATAATGCTAATAATGAAATGGAGGTAATGATAATGATAAAAAAAATGATGGGAACGAAAATAATTGAGAGGGAAAAGAAATGAGGAAAAGTAATAGAAATGATATATATATATTGGAGAGAGAAAAGAAATGAGATGATTGAAAAGATATGAAAGAGAGATGTGAGAAGAAGATGAAATAAAGGAGAGAGAGATGAAATGAGATGATAGAAGAAACTCTTAACGAATGTTTTAAAGGGCTGAGATGATAGAAAAATATGAGAAATGACATGAAAAGAAATGGAATAGAATTGAAATGAAATATAAATGAGAGACTCTAAACGACTTGGCTCAGTGGGGTTACAATAAATTAAAAAAAAAGAGATGTTGATCCAGAGATGTATAATCAAGTAAAGATCAACTCCAATATTGATGAACTATAACTACTACAGCATATTAATACTTTAATAAACCATACAAAAGATTATCTAAAATCACTAATTAATGCTTACCATATTAGTCCTACCAATAAATCATACACTCTCTGAATAAGACTAATGATGCTTTGCTTTAAAAGATTATCTTACAGAATTATATTTACTAAACAACAAGAGTAAATAACATCAGGAATTTTAAAACTAACACTCTTGTGCAAAATTAAAGTTTAAGTTAAGTTGCCTAATAAAGAATTATTGTGATTAATAAATAAATAAGTGACATCTTAGCTGACCATATAATAATTATAATATGTTCAATCTTAAAATAATAAACAAAACAAATATTAATTCACAAAATTTAATGAATCAATTTAAATTTAACTAATAATGGTCTATTATCTAAGATATTACTTGAGCAGAGAAAAGAGCAAGGGTACTTTTGATGCCTTTCCATACTCACAGACAACCACTAAAGACCTCAAATGCAAATGGATTAGAATTCTTTAAATATATAAGATTTAAGATGATGATAGATGATGTGCAGTGAATATAAAATAATGTGCAGCTTTTAAAATAATATTAATTAAAATATTCTTCTGAAGTACTAATATTGTTAATCTGATATTGCATAATCTTTAGTCTGAAAATATATACTGATAATTTAAAAAATAAACTTTTTAACTAAGTATTTAATTATGTATCTGCTATAATGCAATTATCTGTATTTGTGATTCAATATGAGAATCACTTACTTTAACATAGTTTTTTTAATTTTCAAGACAATACCAACTATATTTAATTAATTTAGAATTATACTTGTGAATTTCTGAATTGAAGATTCACTAAATTTAAAAATTTAAAACTTTGTGAACGTGGAACCCAAGACAATAATATATTTTCATATAAAATTAAAACAAACCAAACAAAACTTTTGAAATAATAATAATTTGGTTTATTAAAAATGAGAAGAAATGTTTACAAATGTGGTAGAATACAAACAATTGCCAATACCGCACTAAGACTTAATATAAGTATTTGGACTCTTAATAGTTTTATTTAATTTACATCAATACATTTAATAACAGACCAAGGTTATTCAATGTTACTTTCTTTTAATAATTAGACTTTTCTCAAAAAAAAAAAAAATACTTTAAACTTTAATTATCATATGTACTTAGTAAGCACACTATTATTCTTCTTTATTAGACTAATTTATAACATTATTGTGTCATCTAATAATCAGAATAACACACAGAACTAGGTTTATATTGAAAATCCTAAGCTTAATTTTATACTCCTAAACTTAACAAACGCTAAGTTGGAATAAGCATCTTCAGCAATACTTTTGAAAAAAAATATCATCACTAGTTTCACGGATATAACTAACATTATAGCTAAATATATGTTTAAATCAGATTAAGCTAATATTAAAATTAAACTAAATTAAGTGTATGGGACAATTATTCATCAGAGATCAGTTATACTTTTTTTTAAAAAAATAACTTTAGTCCACATAAAATTATTCCCTCAATGTTTTAAAGATAATGATGTAACAGACTTACAAATCCAGTGGCGAAATTCTGGATGAAAATATTCAATTAGTATGTGTGAATTGCCACTTATACCATATGCATATTTAACATACTTTAAAATAAATATAACTTATTGTTGGTTAGCTTGGGTGTGATAAAACTATCATAGCAACACAATTCAAACATTGATATACGTTTGAGCCATAAATTAGCTACAACTACCTGAAGAAATACATTTCCTCAAACAAGCATATCTTCTCATCACAAATCTAAAACAAATGCAATATCACCTACTGTGGTGGAATTAGCATTAAGTCATCATGATTGATAGGCAAAAAAATATAAAAAATACTAGGCTCCTCAGAGCTGGAAAAGAATGTGGTGTCTTTCAAAAATACCTAACTTAGAGGCAGAAACGAAGATACCTGGAACTTATCTACAGTGTATCTGAGAACAGGAAAGATGCACTATAAAAGCACAATCCTCTCATGGGATTTTCAATGCTTATAAATGTGATTGTCATCACTGAAAAATACAATACAATAACCCTCTTTTGGGAATATGCATTATCAAATTATGGAAATAGGATTTTATCTACTCCATAAGCGTATTCAAAAAATATTAACTAAGCCTAACTCTATGAGGCTACCAAATATTAACTAATAGCAAGATATATACTTCACTTAAAATAACTAAGTTATTTCTAAGAAATTTATAAAAATACAAAACGTATATCCAATGTTCGAACCAACAAAGCAAACTATGTGTCAAATGACTACTGTAGAAAATACATTAAACTCAAATGCATATAAAATTCTAGGCAAAGCACAATGCACACATAACAAAATATTAAATGCTAAAAATATAGTACTAGTGGACTTTTAAAATTGTAAATTAAATGCAAAAATATTTACTTCTCGATGAATATTAATATTTGTAATTATTATTAATATAACATTTATAAAACAAATGAATGGATATTCTCTGATAAATTTCTTTAGTAAATTTAAAATAAAAATTGAGTAAAACATCCCATTTATATGAAAATAAGACTGTGATATTTAAATCTCTACAATAAAATTATTAAATAGCAACTAGCTAATGTAATGCTTAATAAATCAACTAAATCTACTTAAGAATGGCAAAGAGAATTTTCTCATTAAATAAACCTATTTCATTTTAAAATTATAACCTTAATTTACCTGTATATTTATGCAAAAGTATTACAAAAAAAATAATAGCATAAATATTTTTATGGTTTCATTCTTTTTTTAAACCAATAAAGCAGACCATAAAAAAAATAATAAATTAACTCAAGTTCATATTTCAGCTCCGTAATGATTTTTCCATTTCATAATGTGTAGACAATTTATCCAGGTTAAGATATGTATCCGAATTCGAAGCTTAAATTAATACATTTATACACATGGCAATAATTTTCAAACGAAAATGTTCAATAGTTCTTTAATAATACTTTTTTAAAACAACTTTAAAAAAAAAAAAAAAAAACTTAAACAATAAGATTAAGCCAGCATGAAACAAAATAAATTCTTCAGCTGAACCCACTTTAATTTATTTATAGGATCCCAAGTTCAAAATTGCATATAATAATAATAAGAATATCTTTCTTTCTGAATTTCTTTATCCTCTTTTAGGAAAATGCTTCTTTTGAAATATAGTGTTTCTTAAATACTTTTCCTAATAATATTCTAAGACGTTTTTTTTTAAATTAATTTCCTTTGCTTACTTTTAAATATGAGAGTAAATTTTTTTTTTTTACTGTTCAAGACATTTCTCCATTTATATGTTATAATTAATGCCATAAAGTTATTTTTAAATACTGGTAAGTATGACCATTTATAATGTACCCAATAACTATTAATTCATTATTAATCCTTACAAATTGCTTTAAAGTTTTATTTTCAAATACGTATCCTTTCTTACTGTGTAAATAATAATTATCCTTTAAAATGTATATATTATCTGTTTGTGTTTAGCTAAACAAATCATTTTCATATATGTCAAGATATAAGTAATAACTTTTCCTTTTTTTAAAAAAAAATCATTCTTTATAGCTTCACTGTAATCGAACATAGCAGCTTCTTTATAATGTTCTTTTTAAACTTTTAAAAAAAAGTTCTACCTTTTTTTTACATATACTTTTAATCTAACAGGAAAATAATTAGCATTTTACTTTTAAAATAGTTTAATACAACCAAATGCTTATCTATAGAAAAGATTAACAGCTCATTCCTTAACCTTACTTCCAAGTAAAGAGAAATAAACAAGCTAAAGTCATATAACATGTGAGATACTTTACTTATTCTAGACATTTTTTTACTATAATTTCTATGCCTCAACTGAAATTCAAATTGTCAGAAAAATGGATTACCTTTCTTTTAGCTTCAGCAATTCATGTTTACAAGATGATTTTTAAATAATTATTTTAAACATACTTTTATTTTTTTAGAAAATATAAAGTTTTATAAAATTACTTTTTATTAACAAAATTTTAATATCCAGCACCAGTTGAATCAAAACAAGATCAGCCCCTGGATGACCCCTCCATCTCTATTTTATCTCACAATTTTTTATCCACCTACAATTCATTTAAAAACGAATAAAAACTATTTTTATTAAATTTTAATATTCTGACAAACAAGCTGTGGAATCAATCTACTGATGTAATCAATATAATTTCCCCATACCACGTGATTGTCAGCTGCAAAGTCAAAATTTTATTATTAACAAATATTATGCAACAATTTTTTAATGATATTTTATACCACAATAGTAATAAATATAAAATTTAAAGTTATACCCTTTATTGAACCCTTAAATATTTCATTAAAAATAATTTTATCCACACATTTGCTTTATTTACTTATTTTAAACAATATTGAAATTAAATTATATTTTTATTCTTATGTTTCCATGTCAATGCATGCACATATTCTCACATACATCTGGCCTTGGATTAATTGTTTAAAACTATTTTTAAAATTACAACAATAAAATGTTAATGATTATTTAATCTAAATAACTTTTATAACTGGAATGTTAAACTACAAAACTAATAACAAATATTCTTATTTTTTTTAAATAAAAACTTACATATCATTTTTTTTTAAATTTATTGCTTAAATATTCCAACTTTTTTATAATATCTAATTATTATTCTTTAGACATTAAAATGGATTATATAGTAGTTATTTTAGAATACATTTAATACTATTTATCAATTCACAATTATTTTTTAACATTTGCTTATGTAAAAAATTATTACTTAACATCCCTTATCAAACCAACTGACACTATTAAAATATTTAGATTATTCTATTTTAATAATTAACTGAGTTAATTTCCATTTTTATCATTATTATTATTTTTTAATCTGAAATTTTAAACAAAAGGTTAAGCTAAGATAACCTTGATTACCTCTTGGAACTAAGTGACACTTCAGTTAGGTACAATATATATATATATATATATATATATATATATATCTGCATTATTTCAAAAATGTTTACTCATCATAATATCAGTTCTTATCATTTTAGCTCACCAGAATAAAATAAACTTTACTAACAGGATAAACTCTGATGGTAGAAAACGTTTGTTTATTATTATTTTTTATTATTATTGCTATGTTAGTTTATAATGCTTACATCATGTGTCCTTAGGAAAATTTGTTATGTGTAATTTTTTTTATGTATAAAGATACATACATTTATGATTACACATATTTTTGCTGTTTTCCCAATTTGGGGAAATTTAATATTAGGTGTCATTTACCTGGGGAGATGGGAAGATATATTTACCTCTCATACTTTTAAAACAGTCATTAATATTTATTTAAAGAATGAACAAATAGACTTAAATTTTGTCAATGATATACTGAAGACCCAATTATATTCTTATATAAATGAAAAGTTGATCTAAAAACCTATTTCACTTCTTAATTTTACATAGAAATGAACCTGTCCACTTTGAATATAAATGCAGGTCGATCTTTATTGTTCAAATGCATAGTACTTGCTATAACAAAAGTATAGTTGGTTATTTTAAAATAATTAATGAGTTATTTGACATATATTTTGGTTTGTCTATTAATACATTCATGGTTTCTGCATTATGCAATGGAATGTTTATATTTCCACTTTTATTGTTCGTGTTGTTTTACCTTGCTATAGTATTGAGAATGGTTTGTGATAGCGTTTAGCTGCTAAATATATACTACATATAATGACATCAAATAGATTAATATTAATATTGAGCATGGCTTATAGAGAATCATCCATTGATTATTTCATGAGGGGATAGTATGGTAGAGGCTGAGTAATAATTAATGCATAGTTAGCAAAATGAATCCCAAAATGGGATATCCATGGTCTGAATTCTTTTTTTCATGTGATGAGAATAAACTCACATGTGTATACCTATAGAGAGGTATTAGAATAGCCATATTATTATACAACTATCATGTTGTTTTATAGAGCCTCCCTTTTTATTGTTTAATCCCTCATGAGGTTAGAGAGTTAGTTTTCCACCGTGTATGGTTAAGTATAGTAGTTCAAAATCCAATGGCAAGGGTAAGATGATTTTATAGATTAAGGAACACTGATCTAGCTAGAGTGTTTGCCTAATTATAATAGTGTTTTATGATGTTGTAAGATCTTCATCATGTTATAGACAAACAAAACCCAAAACCTACTTGTAATTGTAGAACTTGTGGATGTAAGAGCAAGATATGCATGTGGGCAGTATGAATTTATCTTCATTAAGTAGTGATTTGCCAATAGATTTGGTAAGGTCAGTTAACTATTCAATGATTAGGTTGTGGATATAGATAATGTTTTAGTGACATGTGTGTATTTGACTTTTGATGTCTGTTCCAACTTGAATACACCAAACCTATTCATCTCAAATTTTAATCAATTATTAATTGTGCAGAGTGTGATAATTGCCCTTATCATATTCTGACCAAAAGAAATGGCTTTGGTATAATGCACTACTTTATAACTTTTGAATTCTAAATTTAAAATTTGTGCATACCCTAAAGTCCTCAATACACTGTTGTTTTTGTAGTTTAAGTGCAGGTTCAGCTTAAATAGGGTTTCATTATTTTTTTTAGTTAGGCTAAATAGTAATAAGTGATACTCTGAATATAATTGTATAGGTGGGTCGTATTGACTAAGAGTATGGTCAATAGGATACTAAGTATATTTTTTCATCCCTGAGTTTAAATTAATGTATTGGCTTTATTTCATATAATGTCTCTGAATTAAAATTGTTGTAAATATTGTAAATAAATCTTGTTGTGTTAAGAATTTATTTAGTTGTCTGTAGTCTTATTGCTAATTACCATATACACTATTATTGTTATTGCTGTCGACATATCAGTAGATTATATTTTGAAATCATCATTGACCAATATAGTACAATTAACCATATGTTGTTATATCCTAATAATTTGGTTAAGCCCTATAATTTATTAATACATCTAATGCATTATCACACAATAATCAGAATGTTAATAACTTAGAGTAGATATTATTTTAAGTAATATATTGAAAGATAAACATAATATTGATTTAATTGGTTTAGTTGAACCCGCAGAGCTATCGTTCACCAATCTTGATCACATGATTTATAATTATTTGAAAAAAGGAATTTGGTAAGTTATTGTGTTTATTTATTAGAAAGTTATTCCTATTTCTTAAATATTAAAGTTATAAGAGTTACTGAGTTCATAAAGTTTATGTGTAACTGCTAAATATAGTTGTTAATTTGAGATTGTATTAAGAGCTGTCATGTGCATTATGTTTGGGTAGTGGCAAAATCCCTCTCACTGACCCGAATATATGTTGTATAACAATTTTGAAATGCTAGAACCCCAAGAAAAATTAGTTGTTAAGTTTCAAGGTAGAATTTAAAATTTGTAATAAATTTTGATAGCTAGTTGTTTATTATAGTTGGACTTGAAATAGATTACTTTCACTGTTTTATGAAAGTCAACCAAACTTTAAGGTATAAATTATTTCTTTTGTTGTAAAAGTATAGCTTGTTTTAACTTCAAGATAAATATTCTGGTTGTGTCAAGCTTGGAATCCTTAAATTTATTTAGCTTATCTTCTCACCATTTAATACAATATTAGTTTATAATCTAAGATTTCAGGCTCCATCATCAACATTGTTCACATTATTTTATTTATTCATTCTCATTTGACATTAATTCATTATCATAATTGATTAATCATACATTAACTTGTATTCTTTTAGCATCTTAACTATTCATTAACTCTTGTTCTATTATTACTTTAATCATTCATTATTCTCATACATCTTCATTTTTTTCTCTTCATTCTTAGACTCATTTCATTCTAATATTTAATTATTACTTATTTTCATCATACATTTAGTTATATACATCATAATTTACTTATCATTTTATTTATAAGTTTAATTTTTAATAATTCCAGAGATATAATTATTAGTTATTTATTAGTTTTCTTAATATCAAATTTAACTCATCATATTTTGTTTGTGTGGATTTCAAAGCTGGTTTGACCAGAAGTTATTATCTTTATTAATCACCTTGTGATCTTTTTTAGATCTATAATTTCATGCTAGTTTTATTCAATACAGGAATCATTTCGTTAGTTTAACCTTTTTGTTTCTTTATGCTTATATTCTTGAGAATGGGAGTATGATAGGTTACAAAGGGCAGATTTGGTGCCATGAAATGTGTGGCCAGATTTGTACATATAATTCCAGTATTCAAAGAGAAGGACATAAAGGCAGATTATAGCACCTAACATGAGTCTAGATTAGTTGACAATCATAAGAGAATTTCACAATATATATATATATATATTATTAATCCATGTCTGTATTCCAATTATAATATATAAATATTCAAAACAATACAATAATAAATACAGTAAAAAACATTTTAAAAACAAATATATATCATAATTTAATAGAAGTACTTTCAACTATCTAAGTAGTCATTATCAACTAGATTCAAATTGTATTACAAAAAACCGTTACAAATGTATACAAAAAGAATTATGTCATACATCAATTTTTCCACAATTCATTAATTTTTATATTAGCAGCCAGTCTATTTATCAAATGCTGCATTCCATTTTTTATTAACATAGCTTTTTTAATTTTATGTATATTACTATTTCTTTCAATACATAAAATCTTAACTTTATTAAAATCATAAATCAAAATCATAATTACATTATGATCAAAAATACTGAAGATGATACGTCATCATTTCTAACATTATCTTATCTTGATTTTTGTACTTGTTTATATAACAACCAATGCTCCTTTGATATTTTCTCCAATGTACACTGAGATTCACTTATATATGCCTTTTGACAAACACACAGCCATTTATTTTGTGCAATAAACCAATTCTTCTTAATCTGGTTTTTGCCATTTATTTCCTCAAAAATTATCTCAGAAAGAACCATTTCCATATTTGTATTCATGAATATAAAATACAGATACACTTGTTAACTTTTCTACATAACTAAATGTTGCATCATTTTCTCCCCAAAGTTGTTTATACTTCCTCAGAGTAGGTACAGAAAATTTAATTATTTTTATTGTATACACAACACTAGACTAGTTCAATTTACTTATTTTCACTTCCGATTATTAATCAATGTATTCAAATTTATGCATGTCCTTAATCTAAATTGAACTTATCTGCATTTATCCTTCCAATATTATTTCCAATCATTGGTACATATAGTAGCATCATTTATTTTTTACCACTTCTAACACTTTTTTAAAACATTAAACATATCTACATATATCAGTTACTATAAAAACCAGATATTTATCATATCTAAAATATAAATTTTCAAATTCTCAATGTTCTCAGATTCAAATTTACATAAATAGTTGTTTTGATGTAAAAATGCTCTCATACTGTAAATTTTTGTGACATTGGTATTTAAGATCTCACATTGACACATCTTCTAATATCAAATAGTTTAACAATAAGATTATAACAAAATTTAAAATTGTTTATATATATATATATATATATATATATATATATATATATATATATATATATATATATATATATATATATATATAACAGTTCAGTGAAATTCATATAAATTATAGATATTCATCATCTGTTATATTTGATCATAATAAATCTTGTCAATATGAATTTAAATTTGATTATAAAAATGTAAAAAATATGGAAATTGAACCATGCCACAATAAACGTAAAATAAAATATACTATGTTGATTTCAAGAAATCGTTAAATGTTAATAAATAGGCAAATCATGAAATGTTAAAATGACAAAAATGAGGGAGAACTAAATCTAAATTGAACTATGGGTAGTGTGAAAGGATGTCTTCTTTTGATTATTCAATGTTATATTGTTGATAAAACTTCAAAAATGTATAGTCAAAAAAACTTTTAATAATAACTATAATTTATGTGAATTTTACTGTATTTTAATATATATATATATTGTAATGGGCACATACGTATGTTACATTGTTTTTATTAGTAAACATGAAAAGAATAAAAGTTCGCAAATAAAACTTCCTTTTTAAGAATTAAAAATTGAAAATTAAAATTCTATACTAAACTCGTATATATAAAATGTACTTATAAAAAAAATTATTAAAATAAAACTTTATTAAAAATAGAAAAGGTATTTTAAAAACAAAAACTTAAAAAGATTTGGAGATAAAATATATATTTAAGTTTGAAAACAAATTAATTGGTGTTATTGAAAAATGGAAATGATTGTTTTAATTAGTTAAATGCAAACTAGCCTTGGGTATTTAAATGTATAAGCTGCGGTCAGATAGGAGAGAAAAACAATGGAATCGGAATCAGCGAAAGGACCATCACATCGATGATGTAATGTCAATTGAATCCGAAAGTTACATATAAAAGAAAAAGTTGGAAATAAAATTGGTTAGTGAGTAGAGAAAATTATAGAGAGATGTGATGATATGTGTTAGTGTAGAGTTGCGAGAAGAGATTGAAAAGTCGAACTCTTCAATCTCTTCAGTTTTGTTTACAAAAAAAAGAAATGACATCGTTTTTTCTACATTAAGGACCAGCTAAACTAAAAGACCTCTGGATAAATAAAAACAATGGCTAACGCAACCAATCTCTTTAGGACGGCATGGGAATTCACGGTCAAATGGCAAGCAATGGATAAAGCTGGACGTTTTAAAAATCATAAGAACTTTATAATCATTTGAAAACAATCAGAACTCTAAATTCTAAACCTTTTAGTAAAAAATACAAAATTGAATCCAACTGACCAATGTAAATTAATATTAATAATGTAATTTGATGTATTTTTTTTTATTTAAAATCATTTCCATTTATTTTCTTTTGTTCTTTTAAGTTTTTATAATGATTTTTGTTTTTTGATAAATTAAATTATATAAATGTTAAACTTAAGTCAGGCATGAATGGCTGTATAGATTTGTAAAGTTATATTAGGGAAGGGTAATATTAAGTTATTTGTGTCATTCTTGAATTGGGTCAATGGATTGGATATATTGGTGTAATTAGTAGATGCTACATGCAGAATCGCTGTATACACTGCACCAACCCTTTGCCTATGGATGGGATTGTAAGTCAGCAAAAAGGATCGTGGTCCCTTCCTATGAAGTTTTTATTTTATTGTTCTTCTTGCCATACAGATGTCATATTCTTGTATTGGACAAGAGTCAATGTCTTCTCTAACTATATTGTTCAGATGTCCATTCCTGACAGTATAGTATATTTGTGCTGTTGTATTTTCATGCTACATTGAATACATAAATGTATCATATGGATTGACGCCAGTTTGACTGGGAACTTTTAGCCTAAGGTTAAATAAGGATAGAATATTTTCTTTTCAAATGCAAATCTATGTAGTCTATTCATACTCGACACTCTAAATAAAATTGCATTAAATTTAAGTTGGGTATATACGTTTGCATGGATTCATTATCGGTTACTTATGTTTTGGTTTTCATATTTGATCAAAATATATAGACATTCGGTGAGTATCTAAAATGTATTTATTTGGATGTCTTTTAAGTTATTGGTGTCAATGCAGGCATCTTATGATGAATGCTATTGGGTTTCTTGTGAATTCCCTCATGAAATTCCACCAATGATTTTATATTTTGATCGTTTATGTTTATTTTGAAATGTTTTTAACCGTGTAATCTATGTAACCGATCTATACTCAACATTATAAAACAAGCTTTTATAATCCCATTTGTGCGAACTTATAACAAAATTAAAATGTAAATTTATAAAAATTAAATGTAAATTAAAATCAAAAATCAAAGTTAAAAATGTAAGTTAAATTTTAAAATGTAAAACTATTACTAAAATAATTTTAAATCTTATATATATGTGAATAAATAAATGTTTGTGTGGTAATTACTGGCAGTGGCTTATTTTATTCTTTTTTTTTATATTCTTAAATAAGAATTTATTATATTATTTAACCTCTGCTACTCCTTGAGCTAGTGACATGGGTTAATGACAGGATATCAGAATATATAAATAATTTTTTTTTTTTTTTTGACTTGGGTATCTGCCTACTTTATAAATTTTTCTAGGTTTAAATGCCTAGATGGCGCCCTATAGTGCAGATCACATTAAGTTTATTCTCTGGATAATTATAATATATATATAAAGAGTGTGCTAATAGCTCTAAACAAGCTAATAGCTCTAAACAAATGACTCATGTTTTACTAATATATATATATATATATATTGATTTGATAATTACATATATTTTGGAAAGAATACAGATATCAAACTTAATTTATTACATACATATATGTATATGATGTAGGATACAAATAAATTGATGAAGTACTATATGACTATCTGAAACATTTAAATTTACTATAGCAAAATATTCTTTTAAACATGAATTTTGTAAATTTTTATCGAAAATTAAATGAAAACTGCAAAAGTTTGAAAAGGTAAAGCAGTGTTTCATAATAAAAATATTTAATAACTTTTCAAGTAAATGTTGTAAATTTTACATATGTAGAATTCTTTAGTCATGTACTTTAATAAATCTTATTCACCATTTGTAGTTTTGAACTCTTTTTTTAAAATCTAAATATTTGCCTTTCAAGACTTCTCACAATATATAATTTTGAATTAAAAATTAAATTCTGCCTAACGCTATAATAGTAATTATAAATAAAATAAAAATTCACATAACATTACCATACTAGTCAAAAAGCAAAATTTTACTAAAATTCTTCCACAACCTTGGTTTATCTTTTAACAAATAGACCATCATTTCAAGTGAAATTCGACAAAACTATACTATATATATATATATATATATATGTCAACAGATGGCGTTCTACCAAAAACACCGTCAAGCGTTTGTTTACATAAACGTCAGAGCATGCATTCACTATCTCTAACTTTAATTCCACTTTCAGATTATGATTTCAAGCTATTTGCTATTGTCAGTGAAAGACAGGAATTTTAGAAACTAGATCTAAACACAAACTCTGAGCGTTTATGAAACAGTTTCTATTCAGCTTGCAAACGTGAATCTTTAGACATGTAATGTCTTCAAAATCAGCATAGTAAGCCAGATAGCTATATGGGTCTGATCTCAGTTCAGTATCACCACATAGTAAAAGCCTCTGCAATATATATCATTGCTAGAAAGACCTCAAGGGTACATTTATGAAAAACAAAAAACAAGTTAAAAACTTGCTAACACTTGTATTTATGTCAACAGATAGCTTGAAATCATGATCTGAACGTGGAATTAAAGTTAGAGATAGTGAATGCATGCTCTGATGTTTATGTAAACAAACACTTGATGGTGTTTTTGGTAGAACACCATCTGTTGACATAAATACAAGCGTTAGCAAGTTTTTAACTTGTATTTTTGTTTTTCATAAATGTACCTTTGATGTCTTTTTAGCAATGATATATATTGCAGAGGCTTCTACTATGTGGTGATGCTGAACTGAGATCAGACCCATATATCTATCTGGCTTGCTATGCTGATTTTGAAGACATTACATGTCTAAAAGATTCACGCTTGCAAGCTGAATAGAAACTGTTTCATAAACGCTTAGAGTTTGTGTTTAGATCTAGTTTCTAAAATTCCTGTCTTTCACTGATAATAGAAAATAGCTTGAAATCATGATCTGAAAGTGGAATTAAAGTTAGAGATAGTGAATGCATGCTCTGAGGTTTATGTAAACAAACGTTTGACGGTGTTTTTGGTAGAACGCCATCTGTTGACATAAATACAAGCGTTAGCAAGTTTTTAACTTGTTTTTTGTTTTTCAAAAATATACACAAAATAGCCTTCTTATCTTTCACTTTATTTAACATCACAAAATGCCTTTATAAAATATTTATTCACAATGCAGAAGTATTTTTTTTTATGAAAAAAGTAAATTAAAACGATGAGTAACAAAAGTTTGATGATAAAACATTTGAATTTGAAATCATTAATCTCATGGAGACATTCTTTGATGTTAAAAGAAATTGGATTTTGAAATGAATGATGGGAAGGCTATTTTGTTATATAAATATATATATGATCAATAGATGGCATTTTACCCAAACCACTTGTTTCGGTGGTTTTGGTAAAACACCATCTATTGATCATAAATAATAAGTGATAGCAATTTACGTGAATAACTTGTTTTTGTTTTCATATATATATATATTGAATATTTTTGTTAAATTTTGCTTGAAAAGATCTATTTGTTAATAGATAAAATCAGGATTGTGGAATAATTTTAGCAAAATTTCATGTGAAATTTACCAAATCTATTTTTAAATAATAATTGAACTACCTTCTAGCTATGAAGTTCAATAACTTTTTACAATAAGAGAATGGACCAAAATGAAAGAAAACAGTGGAGCACCTTTTATTTACAGTTATCTAGAATTCTGTTATTATAAAATGTTATTGAATTTGGCTTCTAGAGGTTAGTTCAGTTATTACTTAAAAATAGATTTGGTAAATTTCACATGACATTACATTTATATATATAATACTAACTTTAACCTGAAATATATTTAATCACTATTTAAAACATTTTATTTATCTATTTAACTACTTAAAGAAAGATATTTTTTTCTATTTTTAATACGAAATGTCATATGGATTCATCAATAATGAACATTTATTGGATTTATTTTGCAGTAAAAATCAATCTAGAAAAAGTTAGATAATATTAGAAAAAGTTCACTGAATGGCAAATGTTTGGAAAATCTAAACATCAATATTTTATAAACATTTTTTTTGCTTCATTTGGAATCTTGCTCAGAAAATCAGCCTTTGTAACAGTTAAAGGTAACACTGGCAATTTTGTTATATTTCAAGGGTATTTCTTGTAATTTAAAAGTGAAATTAAATTGAAATTATATAATTTTTTTCTCAAAGACAAATGCGAATTAAAAACATGAAATAAAATAGTAATAAATATTAAGTTTAATAAAAATGAAGCAAAATATTTACCTGATACATTATAATACACTACTCTGATCAATAAAAAAATAGTGAAGACATTGAATTTTACCTGAAATCTTAAAAAAGCCAACAACTTGAAAGCATATAAGAAATATCAGATACTGAAAATGAAGCAATTATTATAATTTATTTTGAAAGTGCATTATTTTATAATAATCTTAATTGAACATTTGGTTTATTAAATATAACATCAGAATTCTCATTTACATCAGTCTAAGCAAGCCTATATTGTAATGAACATAAGTATTAATAAATATTAAATAAAGATGGCATAAAATATACAACATTCAGAAATACTTTATATATTGAAGATATGGAATTTTAAAACTCCTTAAAGTTATATTACAAATCAATTTTTGAATAAGTGTGTAAATTAACTGTTTAACAGCAATGATATATCTTTCATGTCCATAAGAATATGCTAGCAATAGAGAAAATGCAGTATTTAATAATATCATTACATTTTAGAATCATCTATATAATCATAATTAACGAATGCAATCTAAATAGTAATTATAATCCACTGCTTTTGGCTGCTTTGATTAATGGCAATAAATTTATCTGGAGTTCTTGTTTAGTCATGCTTAAATATGAGTTTAGAATATACCGATACAGAATAGTATAATGCTGGTCAATGTAGGTATTAAGTGCCAGCATAATGAACCAGATGATACTTAGTTTCAGCATGCTACGTTATAAATGTAACAGTGTTTAAAGTAAGACCTGATAGAACAAGGCATATATTTGAAGACTATTCCTGGATACTTTTTCAGAGTTAGTAAAATATTATATGATCAGTTCAAAATAGACAGATATATAATTTCATGTGATATTCACAACAAACAGTTCTGAATACAAAAGTCCCCATTTGGAAATATATAGCATTTGTGACTTTACTAAATATCTTTATACATACACATTGATCAGCATCTTAGTAATAAAAATAAAAAAAAAACTAAATAAGTTTCTTAAGGTGATTGTAAAACCAAAATATATATAAAATTAACTGTAGAAAAATTGTAAGTAGAAATCATAGTAATACCCAAAAATAATCAAATAATTATTGTTTATTTATAGTACTTTAGTGCCTATTAGTTTTAATTTGTCCATTCAAAGTAAAGTTGAAAAACAATACACACTAGCTGTAAAAAATGTATTACTCCTTTAAAAGTTTGAATAGAAAATTTTATGCATTAATAAAAATAGTATAAAGACAACTGTCTATTATGTAAAATTCATAAATATTAATAATACAAATGAAATAAGTAATCATTGAAATCCAGTCAACACTTAGACAATCTCAATATCAATTAACAATGAACAATTTTTAACAGCTGTCCAGGCTAGATCACCAATCATGTTCAGTTATATGATGATTGTACAAATTATCTGATATATTAGTACACTAGTAATTGGATATTTTATATTGGTAGGCCATAAGCAAAACTCTATTTTATAGTCATGTTTATGATTGTACTATAGATGTCATAGAATTTATAAATGTAGCCAAAAATTGTTTATCATAATCTATCACTCTTTAAAAATATATATCAATCAATGCATATGATGCAATTTAACTAATATATATATATATATATATATATATATATATATATATATATATATATATATTATATATATATATATAAGACATATTTTATGGGTTCATCCGTGTTAAAATATTTTAAAATACTGACGTTTTGACTTGATAACACAAGTCATCAACTGAGTAATAAACAGTAGAAAGATGGTTGTAGAGGGGCTACAATCACTGATTTGAAAAAAAAAACGTTAAAGTTCCACCTATAGCAAAAATGTTAAATTAAGAATGTTTTTTAAAAAAATCTTTCCAAATAGGAGGAAGTTTGCTTGTATCATCTCGCTTATTGATACAATCTGGCCTTTTAAGTATCTCAATGGCTTCTCTAATTTTGCACTGGTATAGATGATCACATCTGGATATGATCCTGGTACTAGAAAAAAATAATTTTATGACCTGAATCCATAGTATGGAGTGAGAGTGCTGATGATGATTGTTGTTTAACTGCATTAGCATGCTCATCTCTCCTAACACTGATGCAATGATTACTCATACCTATGTAAGAAGCCTTACAATTTTTCACATGAGATTTGATAAACACCATGAGATTCAAGAGGGATTGAATCCTTAGGCTTGGTTATTATATTGCTGATCTTTTGATGAGTAGAAAACGCTGTATTTATATTACAACATTTTAATATACGTCTAATACTGTCTGTAGTTCCTTTTACATATGGAACACAAATCCTAATAGCTGATTTATCATCTTTTTGTTTTCTATTTTGTCCATTGTGGGCTTGAAATAAGGCTTTTTTAATAAATTTATAATTGTAATTATTTGTTTTGATGTCGTGTTTTTGTTTACAAACATTCCAATTGATGAAGCTTTAAATGTAATTTCACAATGTTGCAATTAGCCAAATCATCTTATTGCTTTGATTAAACATTGTCTTTAGAACACATATTTTGTATATAATGGACAGCATTACAGACAAGTTTTTGGTACTCCTATGGGCTCACCTATCTCAGGAGTAATAGCTGATTTATTCATGGAAAATAAAGAAACTCGTGCTTTAGAATCATCTTCTTTAAAAACCCTCATTTGGCTCAGATACATAGATGACATTTTTGTCATATGGCAACATGGTAAAAATAAATTAGATGATTTTTTCTTACATTTAAATAATAGGCATTCTCATATTAGATTTATAAGGGAGACAGTCTGATGGAAATCTCCCTTTTCTTGATGTTTTAGTCAGCAGAACACTGAATAGTTTATCTTTTTCAATTTATAGAAAGAATACACACACGGACAGATATTTACATTTACATTCTCATCATCACCCAACTCAGATCGTTTCTGTAGCCAAAACTCTTTTAAATAGAGCAATTAATCTTTCAGATAAGTCACATCTGAAAGAAGAAATAAATCATATTAAAAGTGTTTTATTAGCAAATAGTTACAATTATAAATTTATTAAAAAAGCCTTATTTCAAGCCCAAAATGGACAAAATAGGAAACAAAAAGATGATAAATCAGCTATTAGGATTTGTGTTCCATATATAAAAGGAACTACAGACAGTATTGGATGTATATTAAAATGCTATAATATAAATACAGCATTTTCTACTCATCAAAAGATCAGCAATATAATAACCAAGCCTAAGGATTCAATCCCTCTTGAATCTCATGGTGTTTATCAAATCTCATGTGAAAATTGTAAGGCTTCTTACATAGGTATGAGTAATTGTCACATCAGTGTTAGGAGAGATGAGCATGCTAATGCAGTTAAACAACATTCATCATCATCAGCACTCTCACTCCATGCTATGGATTCAGGTCATAAAATTAATTTTTCTAGTACCAGGATCATATCCAGATGTGATAATCTATACCAGTGCAAAATTAGAGAAGCCATTGAGATACTTAAAAGGCCAGATTGTATCAATAAGCGAGATGATACAAGCAAACTTCCTCCTATTTGGAAAGATTTTTTTAAAAAACATTCTTAATTTAACATTTTTGCTATAGGTGGAACTTTAGCATTTTTTCAAATCAGTGATTGTAGTGCCTCTACAACCGTCTTTCTACTTTTTATTACTCAGTGGATGACTTGTGTTACCAGGTTGAAATGTCAGTATTTTAAAATATTTTAACATGGATGAACCTGCAAAATATATCTTTTATGTATGGAACGCGTGTAAATCTTCGTATCAACACACACACACACACACATATATATATCACCTCTCCTGATTTTATGTTTTTTTGACAATGCTACCTTGTGAATAACAAAACTGAATTTTAAACAGCACAACCAAAAAATGACCATTGGTGAGCTCTTGATTGTATGCTGTAAAGTTGTTATCCATATTCTGATACAGATTTGTTCAAATAATAAATATAAAATTTAAATTAGCAATGATCAGAAATTGCTCATACACAAATATGTTTAATTATGTATACGAAGAAAGAATAATAAATTAGTCAATTTAAATTGTCCTGTCACCCAAACATAAATTTATAAAAAAAATAGATCTAGTACATATCACTAGCTGAAAGTTCAACATTACGTTTTCTAGCATTTCTGAAAAAGCATAAAGTAGGGGGAGTAATTGGTATTTTGTATTTCAAATTTCAGCTAATGACATGCACTGAATCTATTTCTTATCTATTTATATTGGGAGATTGCAGAGTTTAAAATGACTAATATATTATTTTTTTTTGTATACATAAATTAAAAAAAATGTTTGTGTATGAGCAACTTAAGATCATTCCTAATTTAAATTTTACACTCAATGTTTGAATATATATATTTTTTTTTTTATATATATATATATATATATATATATATATATATAACTTTGCAAACTTATGATCACGAGATTACTTTTGATTACTACTGGGTTACACTGTTTACAATTTAGACTTCTTTATTAACAATATAGCATTGCTGAAAATTTAACATTGGGGGATTTATTGATATTTTATATTTGAATTTCCATCTAGAGATATACACCGAGACAATATAACATATATAGAATGATTGTTTAAATAAAAATATTCAATGTAACAAGTTAACTGTTTTATTTATTTAATTAGAAAGTCCTTTACTTAAAACAGTAATCAATCAAATTTAACTACACCAGGCTAATAGTGGAAGTAAAACTATCAGGCCATTGCTAGGGTGACGAGACTGGTTAGATCGAAAATCCGGACATAACAAACAATCATTTTTATGGAATTGGGTCCTTTTTTATATAAAACTTTATTCCTATGTATATTTATCATTGTAAGTACACTTCCTCTTTGGCATATTGTTAGGATTATTAATATTCCTATTAATTTAATTACTATAAAAAATAATATCAACAAAGAACTAGTAAAACTACACTGACAATCAAAGCAGGTGCAAGAACAGTTAAAATTTTAACCTAAAAAAATCCAATTGTGCACACTCCAAAACGAGATTGAACACAAGAGCTCATCTGGCTTAAGAACCCAGCCATACAACATAACAGTTATCTTTGTTTTAGTGTTGGAATTTGGCTGAAGTTTTTACAATATTACTGCAGAAACTGAAATTGACAAAGAGAGCCAAGAAACTATCATTTTTGCAATGAATTATTTATGCAAGACAAATAATAATTATGAGTATTTGCAAATTGGGACATACATTGTTCCCAAAAAGACATTGTTGGAGACACTAAGATATCTAACCAAAAATAGGGACAAATCCAAAAAAATCAGGACATCTGGTCATCCTAGTAATTGTATTCTTCTTTTGAATGCAATAAAAGTTCACGCTTCACCTGGGGTAGTTAAAGTTGATTGGCTACTGTTCTCACTAAAGTGATTTCTAATTAAATAATTTTAATGTAAAATTTCATACATTAAATATTTCTCTCTCTCTCTCTCTCTCTCTCTCTCTCTCTCTCTATATATATATATATATATATATATATATATATATATATATAGATTTGGGTATATATATATATATATATATATATATATATATATATACCCAAATTTATTGTATTCACTATATTAACAATTACATATATATAAATATTGTTTTTCTGTCAATATTCTATTAGTCTGCATACTAAAATTTAAAACAAATTTGTCCGTTTCTTAATTTAATAAAAATCTTATTTTTACGTTATTTTAAAGCAAATTTGATTTTAAGTTATTAATTTGTCTACGGATATACACAAAATAATGTATTAAATTTCACTTTTTTTTTATCTGAACTTAAATTGAATTATTGGTTACATCTTTCTTGTTCTATAGTTAATTTGCTTTTATATTAATTATCAACAGCTATAAAAAATAATTTTGACTATTCTAAAAAATAGCTTAGCAGTAAAGGTTAGTTGTTTATTTTTTTGGCTACAAATATTGTACATGGTAAAAGTAAAATATTTTTATATGCTCATAAAGGTTAACAAGTTTTTATACTATCTTTCTATAATATCTATTATTGTATTTAAATGGATTTTTTATGTTTTATTTCTATAATGTAAATCGTAAATCGCAAGATAATCCTCACTTTATGAATAGTCACACATTTAAAATTTTAAGTTAATATAAATATTGATAGATATAATTTCCACTTGTATGTATATATATATAAGACGTTTCTTATATGTAAGTAATATATCAAATCTTTAATCATTAATCAATAATTTAATTTTAGAAAGTAAAGTTATAAAATTTTAAAGTAACAAGACATCAATTATTCTGCCAATTTTTTCTTTCCTCCCATCTTGTCAAATGTTAATTATTAAAAAGTTTAGTTACCTTAGTGACATTTCCGTTTACGGCACGAAATTATAAGTATTTTTAAAATTTATGCATTATCTAAGTATTGCAAAACAGCAGTCTTTTTCTGCTTATTTATATATATTTTATTTTAGTTATTAAATTAAATTATATTAAAAATATTATTATTATGATTACTATTATTTAATTATGCTTTAATTAAATTTTGAAATTTTAATATGCTCCTGACATGGCCTATGACCAACTTTTTTTATATCATAAATGACAGCCATTGTTAATGTTAATAAAAGTGTTTCTTGCACAACACAGAAAATGAATAAAAAAGCAAAGTTTCTCTTTTTTCATTTTTTAAAGTAATTGTTTATTAAAATATGGACGAGTTTTCGTTTTAGTAATCTTAGTAATGCTTAAAAAGCACTTAATATGTTTAATCTCATCATTGATGTTTTTATTGTTTTAAATCAGAATGATGACATATAAAACATTTCAATGGTTTTGCAGACGTTTATGATGGAATAATCTCATGCTCAAATTTATCATTTGATATTATAATTAACAAAAGTTTGCATTAGAGATCACAAGAGGATAAATGTACTGATGTAGATAATACTTTTATGATAATCTTGTTGCACAATGTCAAAAGTGATTTCATTAATATGTTTATCTTCTAATAATTGAAGGCTTGATTATCAGTGTAGTAATATTGATAAACAAAAATAAAGCAAAAATATTCCTTCTTTACATTGAGATTATAAAGCCATATCTTCCTTAAAATTATTTTAAGCAAATAAATAAATTAATAGATTTTAAGTTTCAATATTGAATTGCTTTAGATCAAATGATCTTGCAAAAAATTAATTGCTATATAGATTATATATACCTACACATTGTGAAATGCAAATACTGTCAGTTTAGTTTCTCTTTAATTATTATTAATTACAACTATCAATTTATTTCTAAATGTCCAGACTTCTATTTAGATTGAAGTTAAACTATTGACATATTGGTAAATATATGAACTATTAATTTGTGATGATCCACAAAAAAATTGCTATGAACTTGTAATTTAACTAAAACTCTTTGAGTATTAGTACCCCATTTTATTTTGATTATCTACATTTTTGATTAATGTTTTATTCATTGTTATAGAAGTATTACATAATTAGATAGAATAATGACATATATATATATGAAAAACAAAAAACACAAGTTAAAAACTTGCATACACTTGTATTTATGACAATAGATGGCGTTATACCAAAAACACCTTCAAGCATTTGTTTATATAAACGTCAGAGCGAGTATTTCACTATCTCTAACTTAATTTCCACCTTCATATCATGATTTCAAGCTATTTTCTGTCCTTCACTGACGATAGCAAATAGCTTGAAATCATGATATGAAGGTGGAAATTAAGTTAGAGATAGTGAAATACTCACTCTGACATTTATGTAAACAAACGCTTGAAGGTGTTTTTGGTATAACGCCATCTATTGTCATATATATATATATATATAATTATAAGGTACATAAACACAGATGTTGAAATTCCCTAAAGATATGCAATCCATCTTATACAACTGATAACCATGTACTTTTTCACATGTATGTGGTCATGTTGTATAAGATGCACTGTGTAGCTATAGGGATCTTGAAAGTCTGAGTTCAAGTTTCTTATAATTGCATTATGTTTAGTAAGTATTATATATTCAGCCTGCATTCTACCCATATATCTTCTGTATAATTAAATAGACATATTAAAGACCTATGGGTGAGGGTCATATTGATTGCAGGTCAACATGAGCATGACAATAATATTGGAATCAACAAGAGCTTTGAACATTTCATCCTGATGAATGCTGGTCTGCATGAAATACATACATTAGAGCTCATTTATCTTTCCCCCATGTATGTGGACTTATGTATTGGATGTATAAGATGTATTGGATAGCTGTAGGAAGGTTGAAAGTCTGAGTTCCAATCTTTTATAATTATATTAAGTTTAGTATAGATAATTTACATAAACTTATATATATATATATATATATATATATATATTGCAGGTTTATTTATATTGTAACTAGTTGGTCTACATAACACAAAATAATATAGTGTATGTACATAAAATAGAAAGAAACACAGACAAAAATTGTAGTAGATATTTTATACATTCACTGAAATAAAAAAATAATAAATAATAACTTTGATTTAAAATAAAAATTGTTTTATAAATTAACTTTTAAAAGGTCTGAATAAATATAATTATTATTATTATTATTATTATTGTTATTATTATTATTATTATTATTATTATTATTATTATTATTATTATTATTATTATTATTATTATTATTATTATTATTATTATTTTGAAATTTAAAAACAAGTATGGTATTTTGAATTTTTTTAATTAATTTGTAAATTTCTATTATCTGAGTAAAAACATGTATGTAGATTCCAAAGGATTAAAGTTAATTGAAATCAACTTTTTCCAATCATACTTTGATAAAAATTTCAAGCTTGTTTTCAAAAAGATTACACAGATTAAAGACATTATGTTTTTATCACCAGACCCAACCAAGATTTTAAAAGGACTGATAAAAAATATCAGTTAGTTTTGCTTGCAGTTTTGTAAGAGTTGGCCAGAAGAGTCTGGTTTTAATATTTTAAACAGTGGCCAACTGCAAAGTTTGGCTTTAATATTTTTGAAAAGCAATTAGCAGAAGATCTAGCTGTAAAGTTGGCTAAAATATTTTGTGAAGAGTTTTTGAATGTAGCAGGGAACAGCTACAGTAGAGCTAGCTGTAGAGATGGCTGGAAGAATAGCTACCACAAACTGATGTAGCTGAAGGCAGAACAGTAGTTATAGAAGCTACTACTATTTTCCTTCACAGGAGTTTTGATTTACTTGAAGCTAGTCACTTCTGAATCGATAGCCTGAACAAATGAAGACAAAATAGATTGCTGACCTTAAGCTTACCAAATCCAAGTCTAGAGAACCAACTTCTGAAGGAATAAAGCCAACCATATCTGAATTACATACTTTTACCTGATGATGACATTTGCCTAGATTGACAAAACCAGTTTGCCCAAGAGGAACACCAGCTGAATAAAGAAGTAGTTATACGTATGCTGCTGTGTCTATATGCAGAGAAGCACAGATAAAAATATATATAGTGAGTTGTATTTTTTTTTAAAATTCCTTATAAAAGACATTTTAAATTGGTAACTTAAAGTAAAATTTGCTTGAGTCAAATATCTGAAAGGGAGATGATTTGCTATATATGTTTTGCAAATCAATAAAAGAAGAATATATAATTTATATGCAAGCATAAGTTTGTTTGAATTAAAATCAAAAAAAAACATTGACAATTAATTAATCAACAATCAAAAGTGACCTGTCAAAAATTGACTCTAAGTTTTAAAAGAAAAAAAAGGTGATAGTATTTATTTCTTTTAAAAATCCAATCAATAAAGAGTAGAACTTACTATAAAAAATGAAAGTAATTTATACATTTTCAACAAAGAATAATTGTAAAAATAACTTTTATTATTATAATAAATATGTAAATTATATATATATATTCAAAGTGGAATTTGCAATTGTAAAAATTAAGATTTTTTTATTGTTTTGACAAAATTAAATTAATTATGTTAATAATCTGTGAAATTCTATATACGTGTTGTGGTAAACCTAGCATAAGTATTTGTATTATTTAAAATATAATTTAAAAGCTTAATCATGTATTATTGTAGAACAAGTCAAATATGTTCAGAAATTGACTTGTATGAGTGCGTATATAGATCAATGCTTGTCAAGTATAACACGTAAAATTTAATCATTTTTAAAAATAATTATTAAATGTTAATTGAAATATATTCATGTAATTGTAAAATGCATGGCTGTGTGCATATATGTGTGTTATATGTAAACCATCATATAATAATTTGAATTTTGTATGTTAATCAAAAACTGTAGAGTCATATTCTAAGATCTTAATATCATTCATTTTTATTGTTATTAATAAACTTATCTAATTGTTAAAAATTATTTGCATCATCTCTTGGTCACAAACAGTAATAGAGTTTATGTTCTCTGAGTGAGATTTGAGTACGGGATGAATATATAAATGGGTATGTGTAATTAGTGCTTTTGGGGCATCCAGTGATGATCAATCATCATCATCCTGGTTGTCACATAAGATTATATTTTTTGAATATCATGCAATACCTTTTATTTTAGTTCAGTCTTATTAAAAAATAAGTTTATAGTTGGCCAGTACATTAATGGTACTAAGTGTCCAGATCATTGATGATGATCAGCATGTTTAATGTCCCAGCATTATTTTTTAGATTTTCTGATTATTGTATATTCTAATGGATGAGCACTAAGTTGGTGCATCCAAATTATGTTTAAATAATTGCCGAAGCTGGCAAAAGCTCAATAATTACCCTGGTCTACATAAGACCCATTTCCAATCCAGCCACAAAGTTGCCTGTTGGTTTATATTTTTTTATTGTTGAAATCCAGCCACAAGATGGACTGTTGATATTATTATATTTTATTGTGGATCATTCATGATAATGAATGGTATTTTGAGTGATTACTTATAATTCCTTTTACATTATAATGCTGGTTAATTATGACTTTAGTTGCTCTTCTGAATTCTCAATGATCTCACAGAGTTATCTTGATGTCATGCTCCCCTTAAACATATCTTAATTACTTATATAATTTTGTAAATTATTGATATTTTATTTTATGAGGTTTTCCATCAACCAGTTCAAACCTTTGTTCATTTATGACCACTTCTATCTCCACTCCATCCCATTATAATATATAATTTTGATTATGAATATGTGATATCTTAGCACAGTAAACACTGATTTATAAACAATGTTAAACTCCAACAATAGGAAAAAAACAGGTCTATAAAATTAAAAAATAAATGTCAAAAAATCTTCAAGCATTGGTGGCCTAGCAGTTAGCATAGCTGCCGTCCAAGCATCTGGCCTGGGTTCACTTCCCATTCAACACATCTGACATAGGAAAAAAAGTAGGAGGAAGTTTGAATGTGTCATCATATTTGTTGATACAATTTGTTTTTTTAGCTTCTTAATGACTTGTCTGATCTTATATTGGTAGAAAATGTCATGTCCGGATAGTATCCTTGCATTGGAAATCAATATTGTGACCTGAATCCATAGCATGAAGTGAGAATGATGTTTGTTGCTTAACTGCATTAGCATGCTCATCTCTTCTAGTACTGGTATGATGATTGCTTTACAAATGTCACATAAAATTTCATAAACACCATGGTCCTTAAGATGGATTAAATTTTTAGAACTAGTTATGATGTTACTATATTTTTTTAAAAAAGTACATGTTGGTTGTGTATTGTAGTATAGTAGAATTAATCCAATACTATTTGTGGTTCCTTTTATATAAAGATCACAAATTATAATAGTTGTTTTTTTCTTCTTTTTGTTTTTTTTTTATTTTGATTATTTTGAGCTTGATGAATAATTTTATTATTATAACCATTAACTAATAAAACACCATTTATATGATTTTTTTTTTACCAGATGTGATTTATCTGAAAGGTCAATTTTTCTATTGAAAAGAGTTGTGGCTACAGAAAAAATCTGAGTTGTATGATGATGTGATGAACATTGTAAGTATCAGTCTATATGCAATTTTTTTTCTGAAAACTGAAAATGTTAGATTATTTTGTTTCCTGTTGAGGAATATATCAAGAAAGAGAAGTTTTCCATTAGACTTTTGTCTCCATTGTAAATTTAATATGAGGATAAATATTATTTAAATGTGAGATTGTCATATGATAAATGTGTCATCTATATATCTGAGCCAATTAAAAGCTTTTAAAAATGGTGATTTTAAAGCATGAGTTTTTTTATATTTTCCATAAATAATTCAGCTATTACTCATGAGAGAGGTGACTCCCTATGAGTAACAAAAATTGTTTGTAATGTTGTCCATTGTATAAAACTATGTGTTTAAAAGGCAATAATATGGTCTGTAAAATTATAGTGTTGATGTATTCATCACTAGGAAACAAAATAATCGATCTCTTTCAGTTTTCTAAAAAAATATATACAAAGAATTTTTATCATTTATTTATAAATGGAAAATGTAAGCTACAATATCTTAAACATTCATAATTTTTATTACTCATTCATTATATTAGAGATTTTACACTTAATGAATAAAATTTCTGCAGTGTAATTTTCACTATACCACTCTCATGAAAGTTAAATACTGGTTTCTATCCATTTTTAACACTTTGTGGATTATCTGTAATTGATATTTAATTGATGTCAAGTTTCCACACAAATACCTTTGACTTATGTTCATTACAATAAATTATGCATTTTGATATTAAAGCAAGAATAAATGTAATCCAACTTTATATCTTTTAAAATGTATATGTTCCAAATTTGATTTCATGTATTTCAAGTGCATTATCCCTTTAATTATATATACAGTAGTTCTCCTTCCTATCTTCATTTCAAACACTTTTGTATATTTACATTTAGGAATTGCATTTGGGATTACAATAGCACTCATTTAATGGCTTTGCATTTATAAGATTACAAACAAACCTGATAAAATAGTATATTGATGATATTAATACTAACTGTAATACTTAGATCAATATTAGTCACTGAAAAGTAAAAATAATAAACGCACATTTTGTATTACAAAATACTCAACGGACAAGTCTTTGTTAAAATCTTGAAATAAAAAAATTTAAGTTTACATTTTTTGTAAAATTGTAGGAATCAATAAATGCATGATATCAAGATCAAAAATGATTTCCCCACATTATTTTGCAATTGTAGGTTAACATTTTAAATTTTAAAGAAGATTTTTACTGTTTGAACATATTTTTTGCTAAAATATATCTTAATAATACACATTTTGTTGACAATTGTATTTTATTTATTGAAGGAAAAAAATTGTTTGAAAAGATAAAATATAGCATTTTGTTATGATTATTTACTTTGTTATATTACTCTTAGTGTTTATTTGAAAAAAATAATGTATTATTTTTAAATTTATATTTGATTTGTAATTAAAGGAATGAACCCAGACTTTCAAGCTACTAGAATACATTCACTATATCCAATATAACTGATACACATGACCACATATATTTGAAAAAGATAATGTACTATATATACATGTTTCATGCTGAACCAGAACTTATTAGTTATTCTGGATTATCATCTTCCATTATACATATAATCAGTGCTCAGTTTAACTTTAAGATAGCAAATGTACAAAGTTTAAGGGATAGGCTTAAATCCTCTCCACCTTCCAACTCTTCATCTTTCCATATCACTAAAAATATGATGATGAAATGCTTAAAATACTTGATCATGCCAATATTATCATCAAACCCATGTTGATCTTAATTCAAGATGACCCCTTACATGTAGAACCTTAGTATGTCTGTTTAAATAGACAGAAGAGATTATGAGCAGAATACATGCTGAATATGTATTGAAATACAATTGTAATATATAGACTTAAGATATAATTAAAGTGAATTTGAGCCAATACTTTCAAGTTAATATATATTTTAATAAATATTTAAAATTATTGTCCACATAAAATGTGGCAGCCAGAGTAGAAAAAAATCATAAGTATTAAACACTAATACTATTTTCCACATTCTTTCAGTATAAAGTACCAGAATCATAGTGGCATATAGGAACTGAACAGCTAATTTTCCAGTGCATGCTCAGGAGAATACTAATGTTATGCTGATTAACAATGTTATTAAGCTTAGCAAAAATCAATTCCCTTTCAACTTCCTTTTTCTAATGTATGGTTCATTACACACAGCACTAATATTTGGAGAATAAAACTCATGCCCACAAATACTTTCATGATTTGAAAAAAAAAAAAAAAAGAATTAATTTGCGAATCGATTTTAAATTTTTTATATTGATAAATATACAGATGCAATTACATTAATACATTAGCTTTTGTTTATAAATATTATTATAACCAATTTCTTTCCAGGCAATTGAATAAAGCACTTCATACCTGTTCATTTCTTCCACACTATCCTTTGAATTATTTATTAGTCTACTTAAATACAAAGGTGATAAGATACTCTATTATAATCTTTAAACAATTATATATTTTTAACTTCATACCTTACAGATGGCACATAAGCCAAATAAATTCACATCTAAATATTTTAAAACTGTATCATATTCTAATTCTATAGTGCATGACAAGCCAGAATTTATATTTAACTTATCGAACAGATTATCTATCATTTCTTTTGATCCATACACAAAACATCATCAACATATCTTCTATACACTAAATCATAATTACTCCTTATAAATGGATCTATAATATATTTTTTTCATTTCTGAAATATACAAATTACACATTATACCACTTACTGCCAACTCTATCAGACAACCATTGATCATTTGGTAATAATCCTTTCCATATCTTGCAGTAATATCACCATTAATCCTTTCCAAAACTTCCATAATAAATCTGACTTTACAAACATCTACATTATAATCTAATAAATGTTTTTTTAATTATATTTATCAATTTATTATGGTCCACCAATTCATATAACTCACATATATCCAATGAGGTCATATAAAAATTGCTAACCACCTTGCCAGACTTCAGTATCTGAACAAATTCAAAGTAGATTTAATTCTACATTTGCTGAAACTCTGCTGATCACTTTGCAATCAATTGTAATGCTTTCTGATAATAGTAATATCCAAAATCCATCATTAATCTTAATGTAACATTCACTTTATGAACTTTAACATGTGCAAATAAATGTGAAACAATTACAGCTGATGGATAAATCCTCAGATATTTATTTCTCCTAAATATTTTACCAACATATAGAAACAAAACATTACAAACAACCTTGTTTTATATACTTTTAACTTATAATTCTCCATTTTTTTAAATTTCAAATTAACAATTTTCTGAGAATTTTCTTTATATATATATATATATATATATATATATATATAAAATTCTCAGAAATGTATATATGGATGGACATGTATATATATATATATATATACATGTCCATCCATTAACACACATCTATTTATTATCTTTATCTTCTTTCATATAAATAACATTTTTCTCTTGCACAGCAACTTGAACATATTATTTTATACCAATCCTTACCGTTTGCAAAATAATAACTACCCTTTTTGCAAAGGATAAGGATTGTTATAAAACGATTATTAAGTTCAGATTGCTGTTGCAAGAAAAAACGTTATTTGTATGAAAGAAGTTAAAGTTAATAGATTTATGTTAATGGATAGACATATTTATAAAGAAAAAAAAAATCAGCAAATTGTTAATTTGAAATTTGAAAAACTGGAGAATTATAAGTTATAATTGTGAAAGTACAAGTTTGTTTGTAATGTTTTGCATCCATATGTTGATCAAATATTTTGAAGAGATGGATATTTGGAGTTGCCTGTCAGCTGCAATTTCTTCACATTTATTTGCAAATGTCAAAGTTCATAAAGGGAATGCTCTATTAAGATTAATGATGGATTTTAGAGGTTATTATCAGAAAGTATCACAATTGTTTGCAAAGTGGTTACTGGAATTGATAGGTGTCTGCATATTTACAATTAAATCTACTTTGAAATTGTTAAGATATTTGAAGTCTGCCATGGTTGTTAGAAATTTTTATATGACCTCATTGGATGTAACTCTGAAGTACCAATTAAACATGACAACCTCAAAATAATGAAGCATTCTCCATCCATCATCAATACAGAAAGCCAAATGATCAAAGTTCAACAAACTAATTCCCTATCTCTGCAAAATATCTTTTTTTTTGTTTCTTCAATTTTTGCCATATCATTACCCTTTATGTTTATAACAATATCAGGAATGATTTTTTTTATTTTCCTAGTAGGTGACTGAGCTTCATAATATGATTGGTGATAATATTATTAATGTGAGTTCCACTTCCAGGGGCCAAAAATATTCTTGTTCTATTGATGATAGTGGCATTATCTTTTGACCTTCATTTTGGGGTAGTTCTCCAGAAGATTAACATTGGGTATTCCTCATATCACAATTTTTTGTGGCTAATGACATTTATCTGGGATTCATATCCCCTTTTAAATGGCTTGCTGTGTTGCAATTTAAATCCCCACTCTCAATCACCATTATTTGCAAGTTTACTACTATTAAATTCATTGTGTAACATAGCTATCTGTTTTACAATTTTTTGATTCATGCTTATTGGTATTTATTCAATGTGATTAAAAAAACTATACTTAAATATGTGGCTTTCAGATAAAAGATGTGGACAAGGCTTTTATTTTGACTACTTGCTGTTGACAAAATGGAATGTGTCTCCAGGTCTACATTTCTCTTGGACAGTATAGTGTTTGATCTTCTCTTGACAATCCACCCTCTAGTAGAAATTCAACAGGGTCTGTTTTAATTTTTCAAAATTTACAGGTTTGTCAAACAATGAATTCCGTCATGTTTCAGATGCACATTGGAGATTGCTACAAGCAATTTAGATTTTAGCTTCTTCAGCCAATTTATTAAAACTAAAATAACGTTTTATGCTGCCATGATACACAATTGAAGCCACCCCTGCATATCCTAAAAAGTCTAATTTTAAAGTATTGATTGTCAATATTGGGATTATAATTATATGTCACCTGTGTGTCAACATCTGTGTACACATCCCTACTAACATCTGGTTAACTATTTACATGTCTAACACATAATTTTTCCATACACCTCAGATGATCCTTTTCTTTTTATATCTAGATCTATTTTCACTAATCTCTCTGTTATCTTGCATTTTAATTTAATTTTCACATTTTATTTGAATACTTTCAAATATTTAAGTCAAGTAGTTGATGTCTTTTTTTAAATCAAACTTTGCCTATGTTCTATTATTAACTCTTCAATTATCCCATAAAATTGTTCAAATTTCTGATCCTGCTCACCTTTATTGAATTGAACTATGAGACATACTTCACCAAATTTATTTCTAACTCTACAAAACATTTGTCCAATCTACATATTATTTGTTCACATAATTACCCCATCTGTTTTTTTGTCTGACTATCAATTTGACTTTTCATTTCCATGAACATGCTTTCCATTATCTCTTTATTATTTTTATTTTGTGTTTTAAGATCTTTCATTTGGTCCTTCAAATCTTCACTTTGTTTACAACACCTTCCAATTTGTTTTATTCAATTCTTTGAGCATGTTAATGATCAGGTGCATAAACTTATTAATAGGATTCTCAATCTTACTTTTCTCAGCTTCCATTTTTGCTTTATCTCAGGTAATTATATATGCAAATTTAAAACTAGCTGCTAATTTTTCTATAAATTTTTTTAAAAGCATAAGTATAAAACTCTAATAGTTTTTCTTTTGTTATTTACTTACCAACTAGAATGCCCATCCCTCTTTATGGAGGAAGCCTTTGTAAAACATGCCTTATTGATTTTATTCCATATTACTATTATTTCTACCAATCTATTTCTATAACAATTACTGTTTAAAGCACTTATGAATTTGATGGTTGATTTTTATTTTTATTTATAACAAAATAAATGATTATATTTCTCAAACAACCAATTATTTATATTTCATATTTCAATGACTAACTTATTTTTTTCTGAATACTAATAAAATATGTTAAAACTAAACTGGGTTCAATCCCTGTTTGTTTTGATCAAGAATAATGCTGAAACCAGACTCCCAAATGTAATAGTAACTGCCCTTTTAACAATTTTGTAATAATCAAATTAACAATAAAATGAAACAATATTTGCAAATTTATTTGTCTAGGATAATTTAAAGATCACTAACAGGTGTACTGGAGTGACTATGTACAATTTATTTTTAATTAACAAATGAATAATAGTCACAAGAAACAATCAAATTGAACATATATAAAAAAACAATATCTATGCAAATTTATTTATATTTTTTGACTAGCTACCCTTTCCACCTAATACTATTATTAAACTATCAAAATCAATAATCAGCTGGGGCCTCAGATGAGAAATAATAAAACAACAAAATTATTAGTAACAACAATATCTTATATTAACACATAGCATAATAATTACAATAATAACAAAATATTCACTTATTTACATTTAAAATAATATGAAGAACAAGTATGAGAGGAGAAAAAATATTTGTAGTTTCATAATAACTCATCAAGAAAGCTAATAGAAAGTTCAGTTAATTGTCTTGATATTTTTGTGAACTCGTATATTTCTGTCTCCATAAATATGAATATATGTCCATTAAATTTATTAATTTTAAATGTCTGGTGGAAATACTAACATTTGACTTCTTTTGATTTAATCCAAGGTAGTTTTTCTATGAGGATGTTATTATAATACTGCTATGATTATCAAAATAAATAAAAAAATAGATTTTTATAGTGGATTAGAAGTTTTGTTCCTTACACTGAAAGTGTCTTGGATTTTTTTAGTGTTAGCTTTAAACAGTATTTAATAGGTCAGCAGGATCAAAATTAATTTTAAAGCATTTCTTTGCATACATCTTCATTATCAGCTACAGTCTTGGAAAGATGAAAATGCATGATATAAAGCTCAAATAATCATTACCACTTTGATGTCTTCTATTTAATAAGTAATGCAGTAAAAAGATCCAACAATCATAACCTCCTTTTCTTGGTAAAGCAGACAAACTTAGAATCCACCCTCCCCAGTCAGTTGTGATTAGTTTTTATAACAACATTCTTGTGTTTAAAATAATTTTCTTTATTTTAAAAAAATAAAATGATAATATATATATATTTACTTTAACATAATTATTATCATTTTCAAAATGTTTTAAAATTTATTTACACATGAATTTTAATATTTTGTAATATATAAGAAAAATATTGACATAAAAGCAATGTTGTATACTCAGACAAGAGAGTTACAATATGATAATGGTTGATCATATATATATATATATATATATATATATATATATATATATATATATATATATATATATATATATATATATATATATATATATATGATCAACCATTATCAATCCACTGCAGGATGAAGGTCTCTCCAAGTTCAATCCATCTTTTCCTATTTTTAACTTCTCTTCTCCACATCACCACTGCACACTTTCTTATTTCATCCATCCATCTCACATGTGGTCTCTTTCTGGGTCTTTTACAATCTCTTGGAATCCAGTTTAAAATTTCAATTGTCCATCTGTTATCATCTCTTCTAACAATATGTCCAGCCCAACTCCACTTTAGTTTTTTAATTTTTTCAATGAGGTCAGTAACACATGTTTGTTCTCTTACCCATACATTGTGTTTTCGATCCCTTCTTGTTACTCCTAACATGCATCTCTCCATACTTCTTTGAGTGGTCTGAAGTCTCTGTATTGCTCTTCTATTAAGTGGCCAAGTCTCAGATCCATAATTAAGAACTGGCAAACACATTTATAAAAACCTTCCTTTTCAAACACATAGGCATATTTCCTTTGAGTATCAAGTCATTTCTACCAAAAGCACTCCAAACAAGTTTAATTCTATGATTAATTTCATCCATTATATTTCCATCTGTATTAATAATCTGACCAAGGTATTTGTAACTGATAACTTTTTCTAACTCATCATAATCAATCTTTATTTTCATATTTTGAGAAAATCTATGAAACATTACTTTAATCTTTTTAACATTTATCTTTAGTCCTATGTTCCTACTTTCATCTGATAACTCCTGCAACATTTCATGTAGCTCTAAAGCATTATTTGCAAAAACAACTACATCATCTGCAAACTCTAAATGACTTAAATAATCTCCAGTTAATTTCACTCCTTTAGCTTCCGATTTTAATCCACAAAATACTGCTTGCAGCACTGCTGTAAAAAGTTTTGGGGATATGGAGTCACCCTGTCTTACACTCTTTTCAATGTTGATTTTCCTACCTTAATTATGTAATCTAATTGTTGCTGTTGCATTTTTATAAATATTCTTCAAAATATGACAACATCCTGGATCTACACCTTGATGATCCAATGCTTTAATCACTGAAGAAATGTTTATAGAATCATATGCCTTTTCATACTCTACAAATCCTAAGCATAATGGCAACTCATATTCATTTATCCTTTCTATAATTTCTCTCAATACCCTGTACTAAAACCACTTTTAAGTCCAGCTTGTTCTCTTGGTTGGTGGAAATCCAGTGTTTTCTGTAGATGAGTTGTAATTATCTTAGTAAAAATTTTGTATAAAACTGATAAAAGACTCATAGGTCTGTAATTTATAATATCTTCTTTATCACCTTTTTTAAATATTAATGTTAATACTGCATTCTTCCAATCATCTGGTACATCTTTATCATTTAGACATTTGGTATATACCTTTGCTAAAAAAATTTCTATTTCTTCACCTGCTTCTTTTAATATATCAATTATAATTCCATCATTACCCAGAGCCTTCTCTTTCTTCATAAATTTAATTACATGTCTCACTTCCTCATTCAAAATTCTGGGCAATTAGGAACATATAATAGGTATAGGAGGCACTTATTCTTTATTACTATATAATTCTTGATAGAAGTCTTCTACACATTTTATGATATCATCTCTCTTTTTAGTAATAAAGCCATCTTTTTTTCTTATTGCAGATATAAATTTCCTACCAATATCAAAATGTTGTTTTACACTCTTTAGACTTTTATTCTCTTCTACAGCTTTTTTTGCTAGTTCACAATTATACTTTCTTATATCATTTTCAACTCTTTTCTGCACCATTTTACACAATTCAAGATATTCAATCTTTTTTAATGCATCATTGTTGTATATCCTCATATTCCTTCTTTTCTTCATAAATTCTCTAGTCTCAGTAGAAATTTTATTGGTCAATTGCTGCTTTTTTCTACCAGCTATCTTTTTTGCAGTTTTTAAAAGTATATTGCTTATTTTCCTATTAATGTCATTCAAATGTGAATCATGTTCAAAATCTACTAATACTTGAAACCGATTTGCAAGTTCTAATTTAAATTCATTAGAATGTTTCTAAAGAATAGGAATGTCAACTATAAATATTGTTTTTCTTAATAATTTTTGGCTCTCTAGTTTTGCATTAACATGTATCTTAAATCTTACTAATCGATGATCACTTCCTATGTCAAATTTATTAAGAACATTACAATCTTGAAATATGTATTTTTGGTTAGTCAAAATATAATACAATTCTGCTGTATCTTCATTTGGATCCTTCCATGTCCATTTCCTTTTAACATTTTTCTCAAAAAAAATTTATAATATAAAGTTTTTTCTTTCTGCAAACTCCACAAGTCTATGTCCTCTCTCATTTCTCTTACCATAACCAAAATTACCTACAGCATTTTCATCTTTCATTTGTTTACCAATTTTAGCATTAAAGTCTCCCATAACAATTTTAAAATGTTGTTTACTCTGATCAAAAGCCTTTTGTACATCCATATAAAAATCTTCTATAAATTCATCACTATGAGAACTTGTTGGGGTATAAACCTGAATTATCTGTATTTGGTATCTGCTATTAAGTTGTAAAACTAATCTTGCCACTCTGTCTGATCTCCACAGTTTTGTTCTTCAATTTTTTATTTATAGTGAATCCTACTCCACTTGTATTTCCAATATTTGTGCCTTTATAGTAGAGTATATGTCCACTTTTTAAACCAATTGTTTCTTCACCTTTTCTTCTACCTTCACAAATTCCAATAATGTCCCATTTAATATAAGACAGTTCTTCTTTTAACTCTTGCAATCTTCCTTCACTTGAAAGTGATCTACAGTTGTAAGTACCTAAATAAAAAATCATCATCAAATGGCAGCCTGAGTCCGCAATCAGGGGATTCTTAGTACCCTCCACCTTCGGCCACAAACCGCTGCCTTGGTTGGTGACTTTACAGCCTCCTGGGAATAAGGCCCATGATTTATTTTTGTCTGTCATGATTGTATATATATATATAATATATATATATATATATATATATATATATATATATATATATATATTAACCAGTTGGCTTAAATAGCATACACTAATATAGTGTATGTGCATATATATGCATAAAATAAAGGAAAAGTAAAAATAAACACAGATAAAAATTATAGTAGATATTTTCAACATTTACTGAAATAGAAATAAATAAATAATAAACTCTGATTTAAAATATTGTTTTGTAAATTAAACTTTTAAAAGATCTGAATAAATATAAATATTATTATTATTATTATTATTATTATTATTATTATTATTATTATTATTATTATTATTATTATTATTATTATTATTATTATTATTATTATTATTATTCTGATATTGAAATGTAAAAACACCATACTTATTTTGGGAATTTTTAAATTAATTAAACAAATGTTATCTATTAAAAATCCCCTAAGTAAAAACATGTATATAGATTCCAAGGGATTAGAGAGATAAAAATAAAATTATTTTTTTAATCAAGGTGTTGTTATAACACCTCAGATGATTTTTTAAAAAGAGTTGATAAAAAAATATCAGCCACTCTGGATAGTGATTTTTAAGAGACCAGTCTGCAAAGTTGATTATATACTTTGTTGCAGCTTGTTGAAGTTTGCAGCAGTTGGTTTTAGCTAACTGTAGAGTTAGCAGTCCATATACCATGAATTGATATAGCTGAAGACAGGACAGCAGATCCAGAGCTGCTAATATTTTCCTTCACAGGAATTTTGATTTATTTGAAGCTGGGTCACTTCTAAATCAATAGCCTAAAAAATATGAAGGCAAAATAGCTAGCAGATTCATACAGATCTCCTATGAAGATCTAAGGGAGTACAGTACAATAGCTGCCTTATAGTTTACTGCAGAGTTTTTATTCATGAAGCCAGGATCACTTCAAATGGATCAACTAGCTGCTTAAATATGTTCTAGAAGACAGCTTGACAATTGCTTGGACTACAAAAGTAAGCACATGTTATGCCCACTAATTACTTGAATAATTTTCCCTAATGATGACAACAAGCCTGGAATTATATTTTTTCTGATGGACTAGAAACCAATCTTAATAAGAGAAAGCATGAAGAAATTGATGTACTTATGCTACTGTTTATCTTTACATGGAGGGGGAGGGAACCGCTGATAAACATGTCACATGTACATACAGTGAGTCATTTTATCATAATATTTCTTAAAATGACTTTTAAAATTATAAATTAATAACTTAAAGCAAAACAAATAAATAATTTGCTTGATTCAAATGTCTAAAAGAAAGACGATTTGATATATATTTAAAGAAATTGTTTTGGTAAATCTTTATTTTAAAAAATGACATTAAAAGAAGAATATACAAATGCAAACATAATTTTGTTTGAATTAAAATCATAAAAGCAACTCTTTTATATTGGTCTAAGAATGCTGATAATTAATCAATAAGTACCTGTCAAACATAAGTTGACTTTATTTAGTTTGATACAAAAAAAAAACAACAACTTATAAACTGAAATTAAATTTTAAATTATATATTTTGTTTATACACACGTATATGTGTGAAATTTATGTGTTTTCCAAATGAATTAATTATGAAAAATATATTATTGTAATAAGTTTAAATAGGTAAAGTCAGTGTGCATATATGTAAATTTTTAATATTTTTTTTATTTATTTAATGTCAATTCATTTTTTTATTATTAATTGTATATATAAATGAGGATGTGTATTTAGTGCTTTGGGGCATCCAGAGATAATTAATCATCATCCTGGTTGGCACAAAAGAGGATATTCTTTAAAGCCCATGCACTATATTTTATTTTAGTTTAGTCTTGTTAAAAAAAAAGTTTATAGTTGGCCAGTACAAGTGGCCAGAGCATTGATGATGATCAGCATATTTTGATGTCCCAGCATTATTGTTTAGATTTTCTGCTTATGTATTCTAATGGATGGGCACTAAGCTGGTGCATCCAAGTTATGTTTAAATAATTACCCAAGCTGGCAAAGGCTCAGTAGTTAGCCTGGTCTACAGAAGACCCATTTCCAATCCAGTCACAAGGTTGATTGTTGATTTGTGTTTTTTATTGTTCAAATCCAGTCACAAAGAAGTCTGTTGATTTCACTGTATTGATTTCTTGTACTGATTTGTTTATTTCCATCAAAGATGATGATAGATTGTTATTTCTCTCGAGTATTTACTTACAATTACTTTTACTTTATAATGTTTTGTTATATATATGATTGATGTATAGTTATTTTAGTTGCTCTTCTGAAATTAGCTGGCTGATCTCACTATGCTCACAGAGATTCTCTAATCTCATTTTATTCTTAAATAAATATCGTACTTATATACACTTTTGTAAATTATTGATTTTGTATTGACTGGGAGTGATGTTGTTTTGCCATCACACAGTTCAAATCTTTTCCTACCACATCCTTATACCCCCATCCTGTTACAATATATATATATATATATATATTTATATATATAGTAAATATATATATATATATATATATATTTATATATATAGTAAATGTAAAATACAGTACCCATTATAAAATATTATATATATAAATAAATAAAAAAATTAACGGTAAATACAATATTATAGTTTAAATTAATTTAAACTATAATATTGTATTTACCTTTAAATATATATATATATGTAATAAATAAAGTTTGATATCTGTATTCGTTTCACAATATATGTAATATACAAATCAATATATATATATATCAAAATACAGTACAATTTATATAAATTATATTATTTTAGAAGTACTTTCGACTAAGTACTTTCGACTATACAAAGTGTATAGTCGAAAGTACTTCTAAAAGAATATAATTTATATAAATTGTACTGTATTTTGATATATATATATATTGATTTGTATATTATATATATATATATATATATATTTATATATATATATATATATATATATATATATATATATATATATATATATGCATATAAAAAGGTGAGAGAACAGAGATGACCAAACTCTTTCTAGCCATAAAGTATATTATTAAACAAATCTATCATACTACATTTAGCATACTAAAAAGAACCTATTCTCCATTTCTTTTGAATTATACAAAGCTAAATTTGTCAAATATGTTGAACTTTCAAAAAGAAATTAATATTGATGCCAAGGGTAAATATGGCACAACAAATTATGAAATTATGTCCAGCTAAGTAGAAGAGCAAGGCAATGTATCATTTTTAACAATTCTTGCATTATAATAAAATATCAAATTATAAGCAATAATAATAATAATGCATTACAATAAATGTATATATAAATAGAGAAGAGCTGACTAAATTTCTAGCTATAAAATAATTAACATTATAGAGATTATAGTTAATTTTAGAGATACACATTTTTTTTTAAAAATAGTGTTGTACCTATTGACAGATACATTCAAGAACATGACTAACTATGTATTATAAGCGACTAACATTGAATCTTAATATTTAATCTGTCAGTTTGATTGTAATATGAGTTTAAGAAGGCTATAATATGCTATAATAAATATTAACTGAAATATATGCAACAAATCTAATGTAAATAATGAGAGTACCATGTTTATTTTGAAATAATTTGAGAAAGTAACTGATAAAATGGATGTTTATTAAATGATAATGATAAAAAAGACGTTTGTAATACTATTAAAAACAGGTAATGTTTTCCTGAAGGTGTGCAATGATGGTGTTTTAATTGTTTTTTATCGTTTGGACTATTTCCATCATCTAATATGAGTATTTAATGTTTTTAGAAAAAAATTAACTTTATTTAAATATCTCAAATACATACAACTTTTAGTAATAGCACATCAAACAGGATAGAGTCCAGATTCTATTCCCATGCTAGTACTGTCACTGGTCAGCCGGCAACACCTGAATAAGAGGGAAGGGGATAATATGTCTCAAAACATTGTGCATATACTAACCTGCTTGATGTGCTATTACTAACAGTTGAATGTATGTGGGATATTTAAATAAAGTTAAATTTTTACAATACTCATATTAGATGATGGATATAGTCCAAACAATAAATACAACAAAGACAGGTAATGATTGCATACAAAGAAAAAACAAACTTTCTGTTTTAAAAGAAAATATTAACAAAATAATAAAAGATTGGGGCAAAGTTAACCAATGTCTCTGAATTAAAAATTTCAAAAAAAAGGGAGAGAGAGAATTGATTATTTGTTTTAAATAAATTAATAAAAACATTAATTCAAACAATAAATAAAATGTACACAGTCAGAAAAATATTGCATCAGGATAACACTTCATTCACATAAGAGGTGGAAATATGAGCATTTTAAAAAATGGCATATCTATGGGAAATTATTATGTATTTTTATGTAGATTATTTGCAGATTTAAAAAATAACAGATGATCATTAGATACCAGATGTAAATGCATATATAATGGCTGAGTTCACTGTTATGGTAATAGTAGTGTATTAAAAATGATAAAGCATAACGATGATAACTTATTTTGAAAATCATTATAATAAAAGACAGAAAAGTAGTTTTATTAAATTTCTTAATCATCTTCAACTAAAACCTATTTAAATTTAGTAGAAATAAACATCATTATGTTATATCCCAAGATTTATGAATTTTAACATTTACTTCATTATTGTTACATCTAAAACTTATGAATTTTAACATTTACTCTATTTACTATTAAAATAAAAAAAATACCCCATTTACTATTAATTAAAGATATATCTTTTTATGAAAATTCCTTTCTTAATGTTTCAGTCAAAAAAGATTCCATTATTAATTTGTTACTTTTCTTATTGTTTATACATTTATATAACAACTGATACACAACATTTTATCAAGATAACATTTTGATTTATCTATGTATCTTGCACTTACATAAAATGTGATATATAATACTACATTTTTGTTTCAAATACAGTTTTTGAATTAGTTATCAATCAATTAACATTAGATAAACACAAAATGGAACATTAAATAATACATTTAAAAAAAAAATAGCTTGAGCATTTGAAACATATAGAATAGATATCCATTTTTTTTAATTATTAACTTTTTTCTTTTTTAATTTACTATATATTATTTTAAATTGATATAGAGTATAATAAATTTATTTATTATTATATCCAACTTTAATCATGCTTTTGTAAATTTTTCAATATTTTATGATTCATCACATTTATAATGGATTATTACAGTTATTTGTAAAATACATTATCATCATCAGACATTATTTTAATGACAATTATATATATATATATTATTGTAATGGTCGGGAAAGAAGTGAAATATCCCAGCCTTACCGTATCTGCACCACAGGGCGCCACTAGGTTATTTGAACCTAGAAAATTTATAGAGTAGGCAGATACATGCTATTAGAGATCCAACTTCTACATAGATATTTTTCATGATGATCAGCCCAAGTCACTAGCTCATGAAGTAGCAGAGGTTTAAAACATTTATTAAATATATTTCTTTTAATAAAGAATAATAAAAGCAATCACTGTCAGTATTACTAACACAAAAAGATTTTATTCACGTATATATATATATATATATATATATATATATATATATATATATATATATATATATATATATATATATATATATATATATATATAAATATATATATATATATATATGATGACAAATAAACTTAAAAAATAATTATATATAAAAAAATTATGTTTGTTTCATTATTATTTACTATAATTTTTATTTATTTTAACTTTTATTTTTAATCTTAGAAATGTTGAGTATAGATGAGCTACCCAGACAATGCTCTTAAAAGACTTTCAAACATTTGATTCCAGGCTAAAAGTCCGCAGCCACACCAACACTCACTTCCAGATATATACCAGCAACCAATGCAATGTGAACATGTTAGCATAGAATCATGCTAACAGAAATGTGCATCTGAACAGTGTGATATTATTTGAAGAAACATGACCTTCATCAGTACAGGAATTTACATCTGGCTGGTAAAGGAATCATGCATGTAATATAATAAAAGAATAACACTTCATATGGATGGGAGAGTGGTCTATCTTGCCATGCTTATCCTCCCAAGCCATAGAGCTGGAATGGGTCAATGACACAGGAAATACATCTGTGTCAATTTCAACAGTATGACTACCTCTTTGGGGTCATGGATTCAGTTGGACTCATTGCCCTATGTGCTAACACACTTCACATTACATTGATGCAAATGGCCATATATCTCTCCACCAGCATTGACACAACTATAAAACAAATAGTTTAAAATCAAAACCCTCTTTAAAACTAAGAGATTTAAAGGAGTCTAGCAGCCATCTACATTCAGCTGACATTTAAATCATTTTATTAATTTAATTCTAAAAAAAAAAACCTTTAGTTTAAGGTTTTAAAATCATTTTAAAATGACACATTATAGTTAACTTATTTTTTACTGCAAATATTATTTAAGCTACTTTTTTAAAAATTCAATAATGCACAAATAACAATATGTGTTTCTACTTTTAAATTTAAGTTTGCAATCACAAAACCCTACCCTATTACAAACCGATCTTATTAAGCATGAATAAAAATGTAAAAAATACAATACATATTTTAAGAGATTACATTTTAAACTTTATCTATTACTATTAACATTGCAAGATTTAAAAAAAAATAAGAAATAAAGTTCATGTTTGCTCCAGAGAGAAAGTCTATAGTTCATTTTAAAGAGAAATAAAGTTCAAAGATTTTTTTAACTTAAGAGAGTTTATATTTCATTTTATCATTTCTAAATTTGTACCTTCCTTTGTCCATGCTCGTTTGTTCGCGACAAAGATCTAATTTACGCAAGGACCCTGTCCTAGTGGACAATGATGATTTATAAAGCTTGACAGGATTTCTGCATACAGCAACAGTAGTTCAATCCTGGGATCCGTGAAGATGAAGGCTGCCTTCAGCCGGCAGTACTGAAGGAAGCAAGATGAAGCTGATTACATTTTTGGTGATGCTGATGACTTTTAAAATTTTTATTTTGACTTTCTGCAAATACGAATGAATTCAAAATTTTAATTTTCTGATTCTCTCTAATTAATTATTTGTTTTGAATTATCTTTTTATAGTCCTGAGGCATCTTATCTCTGGAATGCATGGATCTATCAAACATATTCCATATCTGTATTTCCTTGGTTCATTGAGTTTGTGGCCAAGTAGATTTTGGGTTTATGGCTAAGTAAATTTTTCCACTGATGTCTGTGTCTATCTTGGGTGGGAAAAACACGACTTTTATTTCTATTTCTTGACTCTTTTATCTCCTTTGTAATCATCTTTTCAATGGTCATTTTGCCCTAAGGATCTGTTTGTAATTTTTATTTTTAAGATTAAAAACTCTCTTCGTTATTTTTAAAATTAAAAGGTTTTTTATTATATTTTATTTAAAGATTAGAATCTTTGTTTTGATTCTATAATTTTTTTAAAGCTTATTTTATTTCAATATTTAAATTAAACATATTAATAAATTAATATTTTGTTATTTGTGCATTTTGAACGTTTGGGTTTTTAATTCAGTATTAGATATTTACAAAAACATTAAGTATTAAAATTAAAATCTAATGCATATATATATATATATATAATAAAGTTTGATATCTGTTTTCGTTTCATAATATAATAAAGTTTGATATCTGTATTCGTTTCACAATATATGTAATATACAAATCAATATATATATATATCGAAATACAGTACAATTTATATAAATTATATTCTTTTAGAAGTATTTTCGACTATACACTTTGTAGTCTTTATCAACTATATAACGTTGAATAATCAAAACGAGACAACCTTTAACAATACCCATAGTTCAATTCAGATTTCCCACAATTCTGTTATCTTAACATTTGATGACTGGCGATTCATTAACATTTGACGATTTCTTGAAATCAACATAGCCTCTTTTATTTTATGTTTATTATGACAACGTTCAATTTGAATAATTTTCATATTTTTATAATCAAATTTAAATCCATATTGACAAGATTTATTATGATCAAATATAACAGATGATGAAGGTTTATTTACATCTGTTCCATATTGATTCTCTTTTTGAATTCTATTATATAAAAGCATATGTTCTTTTATTCTCTTCTCAAATGTACACTTAGATTCACCAATGTATTGTACGCCACATCCACATATCAATCTATATATATTAGAATTTTGATTAAACTTTAAATTTTGAATTTTAAAATTATTAAGCAATCTATTTATGTTATTTGTAGAGAGAAAAGCTTCTCTACAAATAACATAAATAGATTGCTTAATAATTCTAAAATTCAAAATTCACAGTTTAATCAAAATTCTATTATATATAGATTGATATGTGGATGCGGCGTACAATACATTGGTGAATCTAAGTGTACATTTGAGAAGAAAATAAAAGAACATATGCTTTTATATAATAGAATTCAAAAAGAGAATCAATATGGAACAGATGTAAATAAACCTTCATCATCTGTTATATTTAATCATAATAAATCTTGTCAATATGGATTTAAATTTGATTATAAAAATATGAAAATTATTCAAATTGAACGTTGTCATAATAAACGTAAAATAAAAGAGGCTATGTTGATTTCAAGAAATCGTCAAATGTTAATGAATTGCCAGTCATCAAATGTTAAGATAACAGAATTGTGGGAAATCTGAATTGAACTATGGGTATTGTTAAAGGTTGTCTCGTTTTGATTATTCAATGTTATATAGTTGATAAAGACTACAAAGTGTATAGTCGAAAGTACTTCTTAAAGAATATAATTTATATAAATTGTACTGTATTTCGATATATATATTGATTTGTATATTATATATATATATATATATTGTAACCATATATTTTAGCATAAAATATATTAATTGATGTAACTATTACTAAAAAATTTCTCTGTCTTCTTTGGTGATTTGATTGGCTTGATTTGCACTTTGAACAGATTACTCTCTTATATTATTTTAATAAATTTAAATTTGCTTCGTTCCATATACTAATTCATATCAGAATGTTTAACTTTTTAAAAATTTTAACAACACATTAAATTTGGTAAAACAGTATTAAAATATAATATTTTAATTTATTTGTTTAAAATGATCTTAAAAATTATTTATATTGAATTAATAAAAAAAAAAACCATTTGTTCAATTAAAAGAAATTATTAAAAATAAATACAGTAATTACGTATGCGTCTCAATGTAAAAAAAGAAAAGAGCATGAATTTAAGAGAAGATCGTCTGTTAGTTTGTTTTTGGAGGGAGAAAAAGAAAAGAAAATGGTAAAAAGGCAAATGGTGTAAATTTGATAAGCTTATTTTAAAATAGTTAACAAGTAAACGGATTACTACAAATTTTCTATAAACGTAAAAATAATATCGTGGTATTTAATTATAAGATGAATTGCTAAATTTAAAAGTCTGTTCAAGTCGGCTGGCCAAGTGGATCGAATCACCGGTAATAATTTCCCAATATTACATTTAAAATGTCGGAGCTTCCCAGTTTAAAAGAATTAATTGCAAGAGTTTGGTATGTTTTAAAATGTTTATTGTTCTACAATTTAAAAAAAATAAATAAGTATTTTAATTACAGAAGTTTTATAAATATGAAAATTTGCTTTTTAAAAAAGAAGAAGTTTAAACTAACGTAAAATGTTAAAGTTATCAGCATAGTTTAATATTTCCATGTCTAATTCTAATAAAAATATAGTATTGATTGATATTTAACTTTATAATTCCAGGAATATATTTGCTAGTTAATTTGTTTGCCATTTGGATAATAAACAGTCTTCAAATAATTGATCAAAGCTATTTTCTAATTTATCGTCAGTGTGGAATGATTAAATAAATTGCTATAATTAGTATTCTGAGATTTAAGTGTGGATAAATAAATATTTAGCATGGATGTGATAAACTTGGAACCTTTTTAATAGAGAAATGTAGAAATTAATAACTTATGAAAAACATTTTCATTTAACTTCTGCGTGTCATGTTTTTGAAATTGTTTCTTGTTTATGGAGCCACGTAAAATCGTTAATCTAATAGTGATTATAATAACTAACACAAATGGATAAAATTACATGTCTGGAATTCAACGATAATTATAGCTATTACTTCGTACATTTATTGTTCGACACATCGTACATGGATTTCACGGATCATATTTGTCGTTATAAAATGCTATATAATCTAATTTGTGACACACACACCTGTTAGATTTTATGTATTTGATGAATAATTCATTACTTTAATTTTATCGTTATATGAACTTGCATGTGAAGTTCATAAGTTATATTTTATTAAGTTTAAATTAATAGAGGTTGAATAAAATATTTATTCAAAAGAATAGCGCTTGCGAAAAAGCTTGAAAAGTACGAAATGAATTCATGAGATGTATCAATCTTTGTGAGGTATTTTGTGAGTCTTTCCAGATTTCTATTCCGATACCAATATTACTTATATCATATTACACATGTTTTATTTTAAGCAAGATAAGTTAGTACATTAGTTGTCCTGATTAGTGTAACATTTTATTATGCAAGAACCCACATTTGCTAAAGTGTTAGTGTTTTCTGAATGATCAGAATAACTGAGGAGGATGAATTTGCATTTTAATGTGAAGTAAATAGTAATGTTGTTTTTTAATGTTGAAAGGCATTAATCTGTGCCGGTGGTTAATCCGCAGATTGTTTAATTGCCATTTTTTGTATTTTACACTCATTCCAGCGCTGGTGGTTAATCCGCGGAATTGTGTAATTATATGTATTACTTTATGGTGGTGTATAAATCCACAAAGCGTTTAGTATTATTTAATTCCTATGTGTAGATGAATGCATCCACAGGAATATGTTTTACTTCATAGATATAAGTTGGGCAAAGTATTTTAGTTAATCTGCTAAATCATCTTCTTCCATTTTAAGTATAGTTCATAAGTTAGATCGTCAAACTTGTAGCAGGACATTCTATTCAAGTTACTTCATAATAATTAACTGTCGGTTGATTATTATTTACCGGAGCGTAAGTTTAAATTTTCATTTTATTTAATGATTGCATTATAGCTAAATCCTACAGATATAATATTATTTATTATATTATTATAAGTTTACAGTATGGATTTATTGAATCTGGAAATGACGTTAAATATTTCATGAATTGATGTTGAATTTAGTATAATTTGCTCAAGATTCATTATATCAAATTGAAATAAGGTATGATTAGGTTTTTAAAACCGTACCTATGATATGTTATTGAAGAAAGTCAATGGAATTATAATTTATTTATTTTATTTGTTTAATTTATGTCTTTAATTACAACATTAGAATTAATTACTTATTATTCATAAATTTGTAAATAAACGTTGATTTATAATTAAACTTACTGTGCCGTTGCTATGTGTCATTCTTAAAATCAGAAATCATAAACCTTGGATAGAGCATACATTGAAGTACATACTATCGTCAACATGATATAAGAGTTTAGTGATATTTTAAGAAAACATTTGGAAGCTTTTAGTCTTTGGTAGTTTATGATGTGGGGGGTACAATAAAATCCCATTTACCTTTTCCATCATTTTGGCTTTGCGTAGTTGATTCTAGTACACAATACAAATTGATTAGTAAACCTGTAAACAGATTTACCAAATAATGATATGATTGAATATATTTACTTAACATTTTAAATTGTCATTTGTCAGTATAAAAAGAGTCTCAGTGATATAGTAAACTATAAAAAAAGAACCCAAGTATTTATGTTTATTTATTGCAAAGCTTTACCTGGACTAGCATTTGTATTAAAAATCATATAGATGGTTTAAAATTTCATAATCTTATGTAGTTCCACAAAGTATGCCATCTTGTACCTGGTCGGCCATCGGGTCTCATACAATAAAAATCGAAAATTAAGGTTGGTAAAATAATAACATTGCACTTATAATTTCTTTACTGTATTTTATCATACTACTATGATAGGTCATCGCAGTACACCCTGGCTGCGATCAAATTAAATCATAAAAGTTTATGTTAGATCATTGGTTTGGTCTGTGGTAAGTTGCTCCAGATGTTGGTTGTGGTCTTTGGTGCATAAAATAGATAGCATAATATGCTTTTGGATACAGCTCTTAATAGCTGACAATGTGTAGCGGAAGTGATCAGTGTTCGAGGTTACGATTCTCAGTGCACTGATCTTTTGGTGATATTATGTAGTTGACCACACTTTAGAGGGTTACAATATATATATATATATATATATATATCCCATTACAATATATATTCTAATGCCAATACTGTCTCTACTCAGGCTAGAAAAACATGAAGAATAGTAGGGTGAACCTGGGGTGGTAGCACTTGGCATCATCATTCCCAAATCAAATGGAAAATATAAATATAAAATTAAAGACAAATGAATATAAGCAATAACGGATCAGCACAGAACTAACTATAAATTTACCAGCATTATACAAAATAATAATTGTCATAATCAAGAATAATCAACAATATAACTAAAATCAACAGTCAATCTTGTGATAGGAATTGAAATTGCTCTATAATAGACCAGGATAATTATTCATATGTTGCCAGTTGAGGGCAATTATTTACTCCATAATTTGGATGCAAAAACTTAAGTGCTAATCCATAAAAGTAAAACAATAAATATAATGCTAGGATAATAAAACATGATCATCATCAATTCTCTGACTACTAAACCAAATATAATATAGTACATGGACATTAAATGATATCTATATTGTACCAATCCAGGATCATTATCAGTGGGATGTGCATAAACACTAAATATAAATCCCTTTTATATAGAAGGCTGTTATGCATGAATCTAGCTTATAAACAAAAACTTCTGTAACTGTTATTGTGAATAATAGATATAATCCTAATATATAATACTCTAAAGCAATTTAGGATTGAGTAAATGCACTGAAATAACTTTATCAATGAAATATCAACTTATTAATAACAATTAAATTAAATTAAGATCTTCTAAATATGGCTATACATTTAAACTAAACTCTCTGATTTTTATTAATATTAAAAAAAGTGCACTATTATATCATAATTTACATATAAACACACATACATGGAGTATAATAATTTATGAACATATTTGAATAACATAATATGATTAATTTTAACATATATGTGTCCACCCAACATGCATTTATATCAGCACACAGATGTGCCATAACATATAAGAATTGTCAAATAATAATAATAATAATAATAATAATAATAATAATAATAATAATAATAATAATAATAATAATAATAATAATAATAATAATAATAATAATAATAATAATAATAATAATAATAATAATAATAATAATAATAATAATAATAAAATGAGTGATCACATTTAATGATACATAAATAACATTTCATATATATATATATATATAGGTACTTCTAGAAATGTGTGAATATACTGATATTTATATCATATTTTAATCTGTCAAGATAATAGACTTATTAATAATAGTATATTTTTCACAATTCACACATATATAGAAACACTCAGGTGTGCTGTATAATAATTTAAAAAATTAACATGCTTAAATTGTCATAGACTTATAAAAATTTTCAATTCATGTTTAATAATACATAAATGCACATGTGTGATGTGTGAACCAAATTTATTAATTCATTCATTATCTAATGGTAAAAAAGTTTCTTTTTACTTTTTTTTAAAAAAAAAAAAAAACATTAAACCTTTGGCAGTCCTTCATAACAGTTTTCTTTTTCTTTTTTTTAAAATAATATTACATTTTGACAGTTTAATCTTGAGTAATTAAAACATCTTTAAAAATACTCTAGAAATGTCTTTTATTCCCTAGTATAGAAAGATATTTTGAGTTTTCTTTTCCCAATAAAATATACTGGAAATGTATCTTATTTTTTATTGAATAAAGTTATCCATGAAAAGTGTAATCTCTTATCCACAAAATTCTTAGGTAATATATTCTTTACTAATCCCAATCTAAAGAATTAAACATTTATTCCAATAAAAGACAGTAATGAACCTTGATATTACAACCAGAGTAATCTTTAATGTCCCTTCGCTAAAATTTTGTCACATTATTTCATGACTATATGTGTGCATATAGTAACTCATTATAATCTGTTTTAATTACAAGTGTATGTAAATTTTTAATATTGCTTCCGTAAGTTAGTATATTGTATTTTAATTGTGTGTATGCTTATATTTAAATCTTTTTATATGTTTAATTACGGATGTGAATAAATTAATTATTTGCTTAATTATTGTTTGATCAATTCTCTCTCTTATAACTATGTCACTAATAGGTAAGATTACAATTAATTATAAGTGTATTAAAGTTTTTTTCACACAATTGAATAAAGGAGCTAGCTTGGGATATATCAAGTGCTAGATTGTATACATGTTATCTGGGAATGCTGATTATATAACTTATTATTGGTTGACACCTGATGTTAAGCCTCAAAACAAATAAAGTGCTTTGGGTAGTAGGTATTGCAGGTGCCAAATTATATAGCCTGGAAATGTGACCATAGGTCAGTTTATTTATAGGCATGGTTGGTGTTTCTTTTACCTGTGACACTATACTCCTCTGCTTGAAGCACTGGTTTGCTGCCATAGTGAAAGTGCAGCTGGAGTTAAGATCAAGAAATTTTAAATCAGATAACCACAGTGATTTTCTCCCACCTGGATCTTTTGGCTTTACAATGTGAGTGCCAAAGTGTCACAAAGTACTAGTAATTATAGACATAAGTAAAGTTAAATTTAAAAAGGTCAAAACTGAAATTTTAAATACTTGCTAAATTGCGTTGTTATAAATGTGAAATTGGTGAGCAGTATAAAAAAAGAATAGACCAAAGCAAATAAATTATAATGTTAAGTAGTAAATGTAAATAAAAAACAATATAGTCTAGAGAGATAAATATTTTATGCAGATTAGGGATATTAATGATAAGACGAAGGTCAGAAAAGACTAAGTGGTTGGGGGTGATTGTATACTTCATTCGAGCAAAATATTTAAAATAGGAATAAGTAAAAGTAAGTAAAATAAAAAAAATGTGTATTAGAGCCAAAGCAAAAATGGTGGCACAAAATAGTACAAAAGTAATAACAAAAATGCTGAGAAAAGAAATAGAATGGTGGGGGTTGAAAATACTAAATAGCATAAGAAAAGATATGGAAAGATAGTAAAAAGAGTATATAGAGTGGAATGCAAACAGGAATGTTTAAATAAATACATGCAATTAGATAGCATAAATATTGCAAATAAAACTGAATTAGAAAATAAATATAATGTTGAACAAAAATGTAAGTCTGAACCAGAAAACAAGTCTGATTCAAAATTTAAGGCAGAACCAGAAATCATTTTTGACTTAAACAATAAACTTTGATGTGAAAATAAATATGTGTTAGCAACAAATCATAGCAAAAAGGGAGTATAAAAAATATAAATAGAAAATAGAAAAATAGAAAATACTATTATTAATAGTCACAGTAGGGAAGAGAAGAGCATAAAAATGAACATATGTTTAAAGAATAACCCTGCAAATGTAAATAAATTTATACAAATAAAAATATGTGATGAAAGGAAAGCAGCTGAGAAAGTGGCCAAGTTATTTACAGCATTTTATACCATAAGGATTGATTACAGAGGTAAAGAGAAGAATTTAATCTCTGTGAAAAAGAGGAAAATATTGATATTATAGATTACAGCAGAAATCAAAATGATTGCATAAAAATAAGAGATGAAGATTATCACAAGGCTGTAAAAGAAGGGGTTTTCTAAATGGAATATTCATAAATGAAAAACGATCATGCAGAACACCAAGCCAGGTATGGAAGTTGGTTAAGATTCCCTGGTCAGAGTGATATTTATAGAAATAAGAAGGAACCTCCTGACAAATATTAAGTAAATTGATTTAAAAGAAATGGATTGGACTTTTAGGGAACAAAATAAAAATATATAGTGTCCATGGTTTATATGAAAATAGGAATAACATTAGTTAAATAAAATATTTTCTTTGTATTGGAAGATAATGAAATAAATAAATTTGAATAAATAAAATATAATAACTTTAGGAGAATTAATAATAGAACAGAAGTAAGAAAAGAAATTTTCTTGTTATAATCCATAAGTAGTTTCAATAGAATAATGTTTTGGGAGTTATAAATAAATAAAATAGAGTGTTTTTTTTTTTATAAATAAAGTAAAGAAATCTTTCCCCAAATCAATATACATCAATAAAAGCAACTTAAATGAATTAAAATAATATTTTGAGAGCTAACATATGATAATAGAAATAAATAAGATAAATAAAATATTTTTGTGAGAATTAATAATGGAAACAAAATGATGTAAATGTTTTTTTTTTTAAAAATAGTATTCGGTAATAGCATAAAGATCAAATAAATTAAATAAACAAAATCTTATGTAAATAATAAGTAAAACTCTAGAACAAATAAATAAAAAAATCTCTAGTATAGACATTGAATGTCAGATGGATTGAAGTGAAAGGGATTTATAAAGGGGCATGGAGTGAAAAGGTAAAGTTTGAGGAAGGTATAATAAGTGTAGACCATTGTATTGTGAGAATAGTGCCCACAAGGAACATAAACAGGTGGATAGTTTTCAGGGTGAGGAACCAGGAGAGAAATTACTGGGCCCATCCAAATTTCACTGGGAGAAATAATTCTAATAAGCCACAAGTATGTTCTTTGAGGAAAGTTCTGCAAATTTTGTAATGTTTCATTTTAGCATAAGCCAAATAGACTACTCAAGAAATACTACCATTCACATTGAGCCATGTGTTCATTTTCTAAGATGCAGACTGCTTGGAGAAAGTCGTGGACTCGTTCAGTCAGCTGGTAGAGAAATCTCAGCACATAAAGTTTTTTTTTTTAATTACGCATAAGTCAGTTATAAGCCAGATGACTTTTGCATCAATGCATTCAAACCCATGTACCCAACAGAAAGATGTGTGTTTCCCCTCATGGTCATCATACATAACATAATTGTTGAAATCAGCATTGAATACAGACTGGAAAGCAGAATAGTATAAGAATGGACACCCTCTGTGTTTTATCCATCGCAGCATCTCTAAAACTTATTTGAAAAAAAAAAGATAAAAATATAAATAAATAATAGGTAGAAACTGTAATATGTAGACAAAATAATAAAAATTAAAAGAGTAAAAATTAAAGGGAAATTATAAATAAATTATTACAGGTATAATTGTCGATTTGACATATTTTAACCTCTCAAACTAGAGTGTGGGTATGTGATGGACAACAAATAAATGTGTGGTTTGAGAACACATATATTCTGAATTATATGTGGAATCATTTATTAGTAAATGATCAAATTAAATTTAAAAAAAAAACAATTAAGTCTTAATAAAAGAAAAACATAAAATGTTTTAAATGCAAACTTACAAAAGTAAAGTGTTGCATTATCTTGTTATTGAGAATAAAGAAAAAGTTTAATATTTAAAGAGAAACTGGGAATGGGGTGATCAAGTTAAAACTAGCACTCTCTAATTGCTTGGCTGATAAAGAAAAACAAAAAATAATAACTCTCAATGTATTAATTAAAGAACCAAAGGAAAGGACTGCAAACATTATTTCATCAAAACATTAGATTAATTTAAGCATGAATTTAGATTAAAACATAATGCTAAATTAATTAAGGAAACATAATTTAATTTAATCAATTGGAGAATGATAAATGGAAATCAATGAGGAAGAAGCATATAGAAGAACAAAGAGATTCATTCATAATATATATGAGAACATTATATGGCTATTTTGTTATGCAGACTATATTTGTTATTATTTAATATTGCTATAGTATAAAAAACCTTCAAAAAAAGAAGATGGTGGAGGCCATTAACATCTCCAGCATGCCAAACAGCAACTTAACAGCATGCACTTCTAGACAGTAACTGAATTATGTGACTAGCCTTCGATCTCAGTCTTTTGTAACATTGGACACTTTCCATCTAGAAATCATGTTCATCTCATGATTTGAATAATATGGGAAGATCTCTGTTCTTTATTAAAATGTGCAAAATCAGCAAGGTGCCAAAACATTGATGAAAAATGAAAGAACAACCGGTTGGTGATCAGCAAGTCAGAAACAAGCAAGAAATTGTATCCATGAAAAGTGCAATGTGTTATGCACAAAAATATTAGGTAAATATGTTCTTTATTATTCCAATCTAAAGATTTGAATGTTTATTTGAATGAAAGACTGTAATGAACATTGATATAAAGGCACTGTAATCTTTAATGTCAATTCCCTAAACTTTTGTCATACTATTCCATGACTATATGTGTGCATATAGTAACTTATCATAATATGTTCTAATTATGAGTGTATGTAAATTTATAATATTGCTTCTGTAAGTTAGTATATTGCATTTTAAATGTGTGTATGCTTATATTTAAATATTTTTATAATATATTCTATTATGAATATGTGTAAATAAATTATTTGTTTGCTTCATTATTGCCTGATCAATTTTCTCTCTTATAACTGTGTCACTAATAGGTAAGGTTACTGTTAATTATCAGTGTATTAAAGTTTTTTCCCACAATTGAGCAAATTAGCTATCTTGAGATATACCAAGCAGTAGATGGTATAACTGCCATCTGTGCATGCTGATTATATAACTTTTGATTGGTTAGTGCCCAAGATTAAGCCTCAAAACAAATAAAGTGCTTTGAAAGGCAGGGGTTTGAATCTAGAAACTGAGGAGTTCTATAGCCTGGAAATGTGACTGTAGGTTATATTTTGTATAGCCATAGTCTGGTTATAGGTACCATTGATGTTTCATATACCTGTGCTATTATACTCCTCTGTTTGAAGAGTCAGTTTGCTACAATAATGAAAGTGAAGCCAGAGTTAAGATCAAGATTATAAATTAGATAATCAAAACTTCTTATCCCCCATGCTGTTCACTATATATGAACTATTAACCACATATAAACTGGGTTTTGTTTCCATGTGAATACAAACTTTACTGTTGTTTTCCTAGTTGCAGCAGCTTGATCCACTGCCTTGCCTTCTGTTATATCTTCATAATAGTAGTAATCTTGTAATAATCTGTAAAACTGTAAAAAAAACCTATCCTCTGATCTTTTTTCCCAACCTTTTTATAGTCAGGAAGAAAAAATACTGTAATAAAAATGTTTTTTATCTACATTAAAAAAAAAGTTAATGACTTTTTTCAATTCAATTTAGTTCTTTGAAAAACAACTTTTCAGCATTTTTATCAAAATATGTTATATAAGCTTTAATTTAAAAAAAAATGCTAATTAAAATACATAGTGGAATGTTAAAAGTATCATTACATCTATTGTAAAATAAGATGCTTGTTTTTATATTAAAATCAGAATTAATGAAATATTAATTAGATCTTTTCAAATGTTTCATTTATAATATTTTTTTAAATACAAAATTATTTACTTCTTAGCTGTTATTGAACTATAATATAGAACATATCTAAAAAAAATTGTTTGTGTTTATTTATATTTTTTTTTCAACTTTATATATATATATATATATATATATATATATATATGTTGTTCTATGCCATGAGATATATATATGTTGTTCTATGCCATGAGATACATAACTGTTTCAATATATATTGTAACCTTTTGATTGGTTATCCATGGTAAGAATGGCATATAAAAAGAAAATTATAGTTCCAAAATTTAAAATTTTAAATTAAGATAATAGCAATGCTATAAACTTGGGTATAACAGTAATAAATTATCTAATATATAAAGTTCAAAAAAAGAATTCTGCAGAGATTTAATAATTGCTGTTATTTATAATCATTTATAAAATAATCTACTATATAGTCTTAATACAATAGATGTCAATCTAAATAAACATTGGCACTTATAAAGTTGACTTTAATTTATTTTCAATACAGTGCTCCTTTAAAAAACTAAAAACATAAAATTGTAGTCAAGGAAAGAAGGAATAATTATGTATTACTACATAAGAATTTATTTTAAAATTATTGTAATTGTAATATCTTTTAAACAGAAATATTTATTATCAAACTTTAGGAAAAAATTCAATTAATAATATTACTTATTTAAAAGGTGATCAGAAGTAAAATTTAATTTTCAAGTAATAATTTATATTAATTTCATTTATAAAATATTTTTGGTTGATTTTAATTATTTTAAACTAGAAATGGAAAAATCTTTAAGTTAAAAAATGGTAAAAGTTGACTTGGGATTGACCAATGAGAATTGAATAAATATTCCATTGATGTCACTTTATCCTGTTTTTTTTTTTTTAAAAAATAACAGCAGCTGATCTGGGAGACAAAAAGTGGCAAGATAGCAGTCTTGATTTTTGTTTTCTCCATAAAACAATTATAAAACTAAAAAATATTTAAAGACTTAAATAGCAAAAATCATATTTAGAAAAAGCAGATTAAGAATAGAAAATATTTTAAAAGTAATTATAAACACCATGGAGTAATTTATCTGATCATTATTATGATAAAATGTCAATCTTGATCATCATCCTCCTATAGCCAAGATAATCCTACAAGGAATCTTGAAAAATCCAAGTTGTTATTTTAATTTTTGTCTGAGATAAAGGAAAAATAAATACATTGCTTCAAAAAGAAATGTAACTGCAGTCATGTAAGAACGCATTCATTTTATCTATTTTAAATTAAGAATTTTTATTGATCATAGATTAAAAGTGAAAAACAGATTAAAAATTCCTAGAACTAAATTTCTAAAGTTGATGGAAATATTTTATATAATGTTAAAAATAGTTAATTAGTCACGAGTGATGTATCAAAAGTAAAAGTAATCTTTGTTTTGAATTAAATAATTGATTTGTAAGAAATATTTTTTTTGCAAAATTCTGAAGAAAATGTTTAACTTATATTTAGCGAAAATATGTGCAACTTTTAATGGTAGGTGAGCAAAGATAATTGAGATTAAAATGTATTACAATATAGAAATTTAAATGAATTATCCAATATGTGTTTAAAATTTTACAAGATTAATGGATACCAGGAAAAAAAGAGAAATGAAAAAGTAAACTTATTGATAAATTATTTGAATATGTTTTAAAGTTTGTGCTGCATGGTAGAATAAGATGAGATTTTAAGAATATTTAGAAAACTTTTGTAGCATATTTTCAAGAACCAATCTATTAGTATGCAAATTAAAACTAGCTAGGAAGGAAGGATGTATTCAATTTAAAATTTTGTCCAGTTAGTGTGTGCTTGTTTGTTCATGTTTTGTTTAACTATACATTTCTTTTATGAGAGAAGATAGAAGTAACTCAACATGCAAAGAATGGTACACATTTAAAGAGTAACCATGGGAACATTAAATTAGAAACTGGAAGTGTGTTTGAAAAAAAATATATAATTTTAAATTTATCACTAATATTTTTCTTGTTTAAAATGAAATATAAATGCAAAGTTTTTGTAGTAGTGACCATTTAAAGAATTTATGTTTGCAATTTGGTATATAATGTTAAAGTTATCCTTAAATCAAGGAAGAGAGTAATCATGAGTTATAATGTGAGAAAGGGTGTGTGTGGAACATAAGTTAACTGTACATTTCGACCAGTATATACTTTAAGAAATTAAGTATAATAGGATTATCTGAAAGAAATGATAAACTTCTTATAAAATATAATGTATTTATGAAAGTAAGAATAAATGAATGTTGATGTAAGGCAATATTATGATCTCATTTGTTATAAAAAAGAAATAAAATCTATTGATAATATTAGTTGAAATAGATTATTTGTTGTGTGACATGATCTTAGATATGGATATAAAATTATTGTATGGAAAGATAATATTAAGAGGTTTGTTTAGAATTAGTAGAGTAATAGATTCCATATACGCAATCGAGGAAGATGAATTAAAATTCCAGGATAGGATAAAATATCATCCTAAAAAACTGAGGAATAGTTAAGTGGGAGTAATATGAGTGATAACCATATATTTATTGAAAAGAAATGGGAGAGTTCCCTACAAAGAAATGAGAATAGTATATACCATAAGTGCTCAGGGAAGAAGCCCAGGTAAAATGGGGGTAGAGTCATTAAGAAAATGACTGCCTGCCAAAATATGATACCTCATATTTAAATGACAGTCCATCCTTTTTATTAGGATATATTATTGAGTATAATATTTAATAAAATCAGTTCCTCATTGATAAAGGTTTAGGTAAATAATAATATAGGAGGCATCAAAAGTAGGTGAAATATTTAAAGAATTTTATATATATTTTTCTAAATATTGATAGATTTACTTGAAAGTGAAACCATGTACAGAACACATATTTTATGTTGTAATAGTAATTAGAATAAATTACTAGATGAGTAAAAATAACTGAGATCAAAGAACTCTATAAATTATAAGTGATAGAGAGAATGGAGACATAAATTAATTGTATGATATGGAAACGAGTATTTCGCTGAGTATTCATTTTCATTACATTATAAATATTGTCTTTTATTTTTGTATATTTACCACACCAGTAATAACTTTGTTAATAAGATGGAAGTGTAGTATATTAAATCAAATTTTAAATATACAAATATAATTTAACTATTATAAAATTTTCAATATATTGGGCATTTAATATCAGATAATATGGACAGTGATTGAAAAGACACCAGATGACTCATGAATGAGGCAACTATAGCATATTAGTGTGAAAGCATACATAATGAAAAAATAATAGTAACAATAAACTTGTAATTAAAAAAAACTATATACTAATTATGGGAAGGGTTGATTTTATATAATAATCATTATATATTTGTAAAGAATGTAAATAATTGACTGTCAATGTAAAACAAATTGTTTGTTATTTATTCTTAGTTTTGTAAATAAATGAATATTTTGATTTAAACTTCATCAAGTAATTTTATTGAGTGTCAGAGTAATTTCCATCACAAAGTCATGTCAATAAAACACATTATCTATATAAAATTATACATACCAAATTATGATTACATGCTTTATTTGAGAAGCTGTGCTTAAGAGATCATAATTAATACATTAACTATCAATTGCTTTAAATTATAACTATATTATAGAAAGCTTATGGTACTTCATATTTTTATTAGATTCAAAAGAATTTTGAAGAGCCATATGAAAAATACTATTAAATATTACAAAATGGAGAGCATTTAATAGAAATTAGCAATATCTTTGAGAGTCACGTTCTAATTTTGTAATTTAAGTCGAAATATATTTTATATCATAAGTTAAAAGAATTATATAATTTCAGAGTACAAGTTACTAAACAAATATATTTTAAGATTTGTAATTCTGAAGAAGTAAATTACAGTGGGTGAATCCTAACTAATTAAGAGATGTATTTCATTGGATTATATTTGGTAGATAATGATGGTGTGATGAAGCTTTGATTATAAGAAAATACGTATTCTAGAATAATTGTTGGTAACATAAATCTTAGGAAACGTAGATTAAATTATTTAAGGGAAGGTAATTAATAGATAACAAATGTTAATTTCCATGTCTTATTATTATAGATAGATTAAGTTTCCAATGGGACATTAATCGAGATTTGTAATAATAAATATGTTTTTACTAAATGGTTGTATCCCAGTAAAATCCCTCTTGTGATTCAATTATTTAAATATCAATCTAAATGTTATATTGGATTTTAGAATAGAATACTTATGATACTTGAGATAGCCATAGGATAACATCAATTTATCTTAATATAATAACTATTTAATATACTAATTTGTTAGTTTTAATGATACACAGTTAGTGCTTAAGTATTTAACTTTTATCTTTCCTATATATATATATATATATATATATATATATATATATATATATATATATATATATATATATATATATATATATATATATATATATATATATATAATGGGTCAAAGGCAGTTAATTGATAAGAGTCCTGCGACCTAGTACTGTGGTCCCAAAGTTTTCATATGAAGTTCAGAGATAAAGTTCTCCAAGAGGCCAGATAGGCATAGATGACAAAAATTTGCCAGAGAAAGAAACACTTCTGTTCTTCAGGGGCTTCAACTGGCTAATAATTCCTTTCCCTCTTCTGGTTAAGTTCACACTTCCCATTTATCATGTTAATAATCTGATTGGTTGGTGTCTCAACTGTATCATATGGTATTGTCATTGTTCTTTCATTCCAACCTGCATTCCAGGAGTTATACATATATATTTAATTAAGGTCTGTTTTCTCTGATAGTTTTTATCAAGAACCTAATCAGTATTTGCAATGATATTTTAACTAAATTTGCCATCGGGCTACTTTTGATATTTTATTTGCATTGCTGATGTTTTAAAATATTTTCACCCAAATAGTTTATAGATTTTTAATATGTCCATTGTGTTTATACATGCATATACTTTAGTTTAACTTTAACATTTTCCAGTATTTTTTCTTTAAATAAAAATACACATTTGAATTGAATTTTATATACACATATTTAGCACACCTCCCCTCAGTTCAGAGATCAGATGATTTTCGTTTGCTGCTCTCTGAATTAAGGGCATAGTCACCAAAGTGTGTGGGGATTTTCCTCTCATGCTTAGGTCATAGTGGGGTGCTGGATTCTAATGCTGCAAAATTATCACAATTAGGTGGTATTACTGAATTATCCCTGGTCTGTAGTTTTTCCATTTCAGAATTCAATTTAACTTGCTGCTGTTCATTCATAATTGCTTAATATGCTTATAAAGTATTATTCCAACTGCCATATGGACAACAATGACATGATTGCTCAGGTGATGTACTACTTCTTCACTGGTCCACTTTTTCTCTCGATTATTTTTGACCCAAATGTGGTCATTAGGTGAAATTTTATTTTTGATATCTGTGGGTAGTTTGAAATCTTCACTTGATGCCACTATTTCTAATATTGTCTGCCACTTATAATGTAGATTGAACAGGGGTTTCACTTAACAAGATTGATTTGAGGGTGTTTCACTTGTTGGAGTTGAATTTCATGCAATGGTAGTTCTTACTTTTATGATTGGAGAGCTGGTATCTGTATTTATTTTTGCCAGTAAGTATTTTTGATTCTCAATTCACTGAACCATTCACAGCCAATGAATGGGTTTATCTTGGTGTGGACTATGAATAATTGTAGTTTCCAGTTTGTGGCATTACTAGTCATGACAGGAGCCTGGATTTGGCATTAATTTTTGTGGCATTTCCATTGACATCCCAAGCTTCCAGACTTGAATGGCATAGCCTAGGGGGTTGTTTTATCTCAGCTATGATGAATTTCCAATCTCTTAGGGCTATGATAGACACTCTGCAACTGCTATTTCCATCAGCAGGATTTTCTTGAATATTTTTATTGGCTTTCCCATTATGTGATCTTGATCAGATTACAGATTATTAATTAGTGAAAATTATTCTTGAGTAGGTTTGTCTTTAGTAAAGTGTTCCTGGTGGTTTTCATTTGTGTAATCAACAGAACACATTTTCTCTAAATGGCTTATTTTTTTACAGTTTCTGCATCATTGATATTTGTATAAACAATCCATGGCAATGTGACATCTTTCCCACAACATAAACTCTTAATATTGCTTTGACTTTTCTGCATTGTGTTAAATTTCTGGGATGTGCTTAACTCTGAATTATCAACCATGAACATTTTTAGGGATCCCTGTCTGATAATTTGATGGCTGCAAATTCTTTAGCTTGCATTGCCACAAACTCATGAGTCATCCTACACTTGATAGCTTTCTGGTAGTTGATGTCACTGCTTGCAAATTACTGTTGTCTTAAGGTGTTACTGGTCTTATCATATAGAAATTGTTTAAGGAGAGGTTCCTCCAGGTATAATTTTTAGACACAGTTCTTGGCTAATTTTCACAGGGCCATATCATGTTCTTGAGTACATTCATTTTTTTCTTGATGGTTGTTCATAAAATGTAGTCTGGCAATGTGTCTAGACTCATAAGGGTTGAAGTATTCGGCTAATTTTTCTTTGAGCTTCTGAATCATTACTTCTTCTGGAGTTTTTGGATCAACCAATCTATTAGCAATCTATATATTTTTTTCTGCATGTAGCAAAATAATGTTGCAATTTGGGTTTTGTCATCTTTTATTCTATTAATAATTAGGAGTTTCTCAATCTGTTAGATGAAGAGGGGCCACTTGCTTGCCTCTTTGACATCAAATTCCAATATTGCTGGCTGCATTATAATATATATTATTGATCACTTTAACTTTTTCTTGTTTACAAGAAAATGAATAGATCACTTACATGATTGAATAATAATTTTCCTTCTGCCCATTGCATAATTTGATGGCATTTTGACCATCGGTGTTTGTTCACAATGACTGCACCAGTGGTTATGTCCAGAAATGACCTACTTACAGTTGGATTGAAATTAGTAAATAATACTAAATAATTAACAGGTGCTCAGCAATTTACCTTAATATAATATCTATTTAATATACTATTTTTTTGGTTATAATGATGCACAGTTAGTGCTTAAGTATTTAACTATTGTCTCTTTATATATATATATATATATAAATATATATATATATATAAAGAGACATATATGAAAACATGAAAACATTATATATATATATATATATATAATGTTTTCATGGTTGTATGATGTAGATAAATTATTATTTTTGGGAAAAAACCATGTACTATTTTGCATTACAATCTGATATTTTAATGGACTATCAACCACAATTATCAAGGTTAATTTTTGAAAGAAAAATCGTTAGATCTCAAACAATAATATGACTCAGTTACAGATGAGAAATGAGATTCAATTTGAAGTAGTCAGCATTCACAATATATATATATATATATATATATATATATATACATATCCATTACAATATATATATATATATATATATATTGTAATGGAATGTATGCATATATGATCTCAAATGAAAATAAACATATGAACTTTTGCAACAATAATCATTAGTTAACCAAGCCCCTAACTTTGAGGTGCCAAATGTAATGGACAATTGAACAAACATATTATACTGACCACGTTGTGGCATCCACATGTAATCGAATGCACTTTTACTCCATTATACTAATCATATTCTAACTGGGACCTACAGTTTGTGGTGCCAAATATAATGGACAATATATCATATAAACATATTATACCTCAAATGTAATGGAACGTCAATATATGAGAAGAAAATAATGCTTCAAACATTGGATGATAAATGTAAGGGAATATATATAATCTAAATGAATCCAATTGTTGAGAAAGCCTGATATAATAAATTGTATAATTTAAATGAAGAAAGATAAAATTATCCCAGTTATATTTAAATAAATTGTTTATATGCCCTTCCAACTAGCTATACATGAAATAAATCTAAAATCATACAGAGCAATAAGATCTATCATTATAATTTATTTTCAAGATTGATATGACTAACTAATCAAATATACATCAGAAACAAAGGGAATTCTATTAAATCCAATATACACATCCAATAAGTAAATTTATGTATATCTAAACATATCAATGAATAATAATATGTGTAAGTGACCTAAAAATTAAATAATAAGTGAAATACAAAGTTATTCTTTATTAAATTGTAAATTCAATTAATTTCATAATGACTCTGGCACTAAAAGAAAAATAAGAATAAAATATTAATACTCTTTCAAATAAATTACAAAAGGCATTACTTATAAAAGAAATAGTACATCCTTTATTTCTATATTAATTTTAGGTAGTATAAGTGTATTAAAAAGTTTTTTAATACAAACCCAAATAATAAATATATGTATATACTTACAATAAGTATATACATATATTAAATAAATAAAGACATATCTGTGCTTAACAAGTAGTTATTAATATAAATATAAATCCATATTTATATTTTTCAAATATTCAAAAATAAAATAAAAAATATATAAAAAAATATATATTATATACAGCAAATATATATAAATTATTGTTTTGGTCTGCATAAGAATTTTCATATGAAGTTAAAAAAATGAAAATAGATAAATTAATAATAAAAAAAATTTTATAATAAAAATTTTGCGAATATAAATTTCATTTATTAAAATATACATAACAACTCATATGCAACCCAAACCTATATGTCATTCTTTAAGATTTTAAATTACTTAAGTGTTAATTTTGACACCTGTTAAACGTTTATTGCTGTTAGAAAACAAGACGCTTGAATTGAATATTTATAAAAACGTTATATTTTTATAATGAAAAATAAAAGTAAAAAAAAATGAATATCGATCTCAAAAGTATATATATATATATAAACATATATATTAATAAAGTTTTTTACTACCTTTCAAAGTTCAACTTAATCCGCTGTATTATTCCTTTCTCCATTTAATATTAGAATGCATTCTATCTAAAGTTAAATTGAAGAAATACCACGTTAGAAGAAATTATTGGTTTCCAAATTTACATACATATATTTCATTTTTCCTTTTTAAATTTCTCTCCTTGAAAAAAAAAATAATAATTGACATGTTGAATCCAATATGTTAATTAATTTTAGTTACCTCCAGATTATTATTAGATTGACCATTATAGATTCCAGATAGCTATATTAAATTTTGGCTTCAGACGCGATGAAATTCATGTGTTGAAATTTGCTTAGTTTTTCTTTTTAAACTGCCTTGGAATAAATGAAAGAAAACGGTGCAGCCCATTGGCTGCAATATATATATATATATATATTAGCCAGTCATGTTTATGTATTGATTACAGAAATTTATCTTATTCCACTATTCTTAAGAATGACAATTTCAATGAAACAAAGTACAACAAATTTTTATCCTTTTGTTTGTTTAATCACTATCCTAATAATAATGGCTTCTTTTTGTTGCTGTTGTTGTTCTCCGTGTGCCAGCAAATGCTGTTTTGAAAACCATTGTTACATATGTTTTCTTTTAAACAATTAACATTAAAAAAATAAAATATCAAGCATAAATATATAAAAAATATTAAATTGAAAATTTATTTGACAGCTTTAAATATATATATATACATAAATAATAATATTGCATTTTTTTAATAATCACTGCAAATAAAATATTTTTTTTATATAATCAACAATTTATATGTCTTTATTTATTTATAATAATTAAATATTCATAATGATGTACCATCAACATATAAATAAAATAATAACTTCAAACAATAAAAATTTATTATTATAAGATATAAAATATCTATATATACAACAAAAAACATGAAAAAAATAAATTTTCAATAGAAAAGCTTTTTTCGATACATACAATTTGTATCTTTTTCAATATGTCTGCTGACGATTACCATTAAATACATATAGCGACATCTATTCATAATAAAACCAACTAAAACAATATCAACATCATTATTTTACAAATATATACAACATAATATAAAAATTATATATATTCCTTCATTGAGTATAGGATATTCAAATATACTCAAAAACATATAAAACATATTAATATTGATATTTTGCCTATCTATCTTTCCATTCATCTAATTTTAGCCAATTATTAGTCAAATTAATTAATATATAATGCATTATTAAAAAATTATGTAAATAATAAAAAAGATATAAATATAGATTGGGCAAATAGTAAAGATTTGGATAAATTAATAGGTAACTATAAAATAATGGATAATTTAAAATATAAGAAAGGAATTGTTTATAAAATTATATGTGGTATTTGGAAAAGAGTATACTATGGACATACATGTAAACAATTAGAAATAAGAGCTAAAGAACATAACGCAGCAATAAATAGGAGAGATGATAAATCCGCTTTGTTTATACATTATTTGGAATATGGTCATAAAATAGATTGTACTAAAAATATATTTGCACTAAATTACTTGAAAAATGTTAATAGACGTAAAGTATATGAAACTAGTTATATTAAAAATAATGGTAGTAATTGCATGAACATTTATAAAGGTTCAATTAATTTGACTAATAATTGGCTAAAATTAGATGAATGAAAAGATAGATAGGCAAAATATCAATATTAATATGTTTTATATGTTTTTGAGTATATTTGAATATCCTATACTCAATGAAGGAATATATATAATTTTTATATTGTGTTGTATATATTTGTAAAATAATGATGTTGATATTGTTTTAGTTGGTTTTATTATGAATAGATGTCGCTATATGTATTTAACGGTAATCGTCAGCAGACATATTGAAAAAGATACAAATTGTATGTATCAAAAAAAGCTTTTCTATTGAAAATTTATTTTTTTCATGTTTTTTGTTGTATATATAGATATTTTATATCTTATAATAATAAATTTTTATTGTTTAAAAATAACAACATAAAAGAAGTTTTAATTCTTTTTATATGGATTATATAACTTCAAACAATAACTATACCTAATAACCATAAACAATAATAATACTTCATATATAAACATCAACTCAAAGAGATTTTTTTTTATAACAAATGATAATTTTTAAAATATAGATAGACTTATCGATATTTACAATACCCCCTAATCCACCGAAAAAAAATGTCTTTGCAAATAACTAATTAATTATGAGATATCGAAAAACTTCTCAAATTTGTAATCTTTCTAAGGACTAACATGGTTTAAAGAATATTATTTTTCTTATTAATAACCATATTCATTTATTTATATCTATCTTTCAGATCATCTAGATATTTGTCCAAGTTTTCTTTAAAAAAAAAAAAAATCAAAAGTGCCTTTTTAATTCTTTTTGAAAAGAATTTCCAGTATGTTGAATTCTGTGAAGAAATTTGCTTTGATTTACAAGATTTTTATATAATGTTTTCGTATAATTCAATTGCTTTTGAATAATTTTGAGATAAGTATCTAAAGATTTTGCTATGAACTCCTTAGATTCTGCATCTATATCCTTTACATAAATAGTAACTTGATTATAAGCATTAATATAATTCTTAACTTTATCAATAACAGTTGCTATTTTATCAGATAATCTATTACCTTTTCTTTGACTATCTTGATAAACATCATCGACTTGAGTAAGTTTTTATTTTACTTCACTTGTTCTACATTCAATTAAAAACAATTCTCTGGGCAATTTTGAATGGTATTCATTCAAATTTTCTAAATAATCCTTTAAAAATCACAAATCAGATTGATGTGATACAACTTCTACAATTTAAGAATTCTTGAAAATCATTTTGTTTTACATCGTTAATATTATCCTGTTCTATATTAATTCTTTTCAGTTTAACTTTAGATTTACTTAAATCTCTTTCCTTAGCTATATTTTCTCGAAGAAAATCTTTATTAATCACATCCTCACTTCTTATTTTAAGTTTAATTTTGGCTTTGCCAATTTCTTTTTTCTCATCAATCCTCTTTCTACCAAGATTTAAATCAAATATCTTTTTTATTCATTCTTTTAAATTTTACCTTTGCTTTCCCTACATCTCTTTCCTTGTCAATCTTCTTTCTGAGAAAATCAATATTATTTATCATTCCATCTATAACTTTACGTCTAACTTTGGCTTTGCCTACTTTCATCCTTCTATTGCAATTTTCATAAAGAAAATTCTCTTTAGGTTTCTTTACCTTCTTATTCCTCTCAAATTTCAATAAGATATATCTTACCAACTTTGTCCTGCTGGGATACTTGTAAAATAAGTCATTTCTATTGCAACAATGTTACAAATTCCCATTCAAATATCTATGCTCTAGTATATCTAAAAATATACTTTCTTGGTACCATACAAAATTACCATGATAATTTTCTTTATAAGATAATGTCTTATGACTAATATAATGTGTCATATCTAGACAAAATTTCTTGAATTCAACACTCATGTTACTATATAGTAAACACTTTGCATGCACTCTACCATCATTGGCTATAGATTGAAAAGAACTACATTTATATATTGAGTTTTGCCTTTCAAGTGGTTTATTACAATAGTAATAATTCTTTGCATCCAAGTTATATGAATACATATGATCCATAAACTTCCTACGAAAATTCATACTAAACAACTTCTGTTCAAAACTCTGATTGTTACTTTCAAAATTGGTGTACAAAAATAACTTACAAGAATATTTTTGATCTATCTTGACACTTTCTTTACATAGACTATGAGAAACACATTCTGTTCTTTCTAGTGATTTTTGAGAGTCAATTTTAATCTTTTCTGGTGAACTTAATTCAACTTCTAAAGTTTGAACACCTTCATTTATTTTATTATAATGCATTTTTATTTCTCTTAACTCTAGAGTACTATTGTCTAACCATTGAAAACCTAACTGTCCAATTTCTAAATTCTCAACAGTGTCCTTTAATCTTTCACAACTTAATTCTATTTCTTCTGATTGCTTTTGTGAATTTAATTTTATTTCTAAGGATTTATAAAGTATTTTAACACACTCTTCATTTTCATTAATATTTTCACTAGTCACATCTAAAGGTTCTTTATATTCTTCCATTTTTTCCTCAAATTTTATTTCTACTCTCATAACACTATTATCTACCAGAGCTTTTAATTCATTTTTTAATTCCCTAGAAAGTTCATTAGAATTGACTTTCATCTCAGTTCGAAGTTCCTCTGTTAATTCATCAAGTTAGTTTTTAAACTAGTCTCTAGTTTCTGGGAAAGTTCATCAGATTTTGTTTTTAATTTAGATTCTAGTTCATCATAATTGGTATTTAATCTAGACTCTAGTCTCTCAGAATTTGTTTTCATCTCAGCTCTAAGTTCATCATAATTAGTTTTTATTTCAGCTCTAAGATCTATTAATTCATTAGAGTTGGTTTTCATCATAGCCTCCAGTTTCTCTATTAAACTCCCCAAATCAAAATTACCACTAACTGGCATTTCGTTACTATTATCCATTATTACTAGTACTGTAATATTATATACTCATACAAAAAAAATCTAAGATATATATATATATATATATATATATATATATATATATATATCTTATATAGATATATATATATATATATATATATATATATATATAGTAATTACCACAGATCAAGGGCTCACCATCTCCAATCATTATCCCAACAAGCAATTACTCAACTAAGCAAAGTACAAGTCTTTTAATTTTATTATTCATAGTAGCTATCCGACAATCTAAATTTCAGTTGTTAGAACTCATAAACTTATTGGCTTATAAAAAGTGTCTTCTATCACTATAACAATAATAAATTCCTCTAAATATATATATATATATATTGTAACAATTTAAATAAATCAATTGCCATTTGTAACAATTATTTATCAATTGCCATTTGTAACAATATTTATCAATTAATATAAATATGTATTTGTAATTATTAAATTAATATAAAAGATATGTATTTGTAATTATAATTTGTAGCTATTTCAATTCATCATAGCATAGACAAAGAAAATATCAGCATTAAAGATTCTTGGTATTTATTTATATATTGGGGCAGTCATTTAAACAGTAAAACATACTGGACATTGTCATCTAATAAAAATAATATTAAACATAGCAACTGAATAAAAGTACCCACTGTGAGATTCCTGGAGTGCCTTATGCTTATCTCCAATACTAGATTCTTCTAACAAAGAATCCTTCTATCCTTCTTTCCAAATATATAAGACCATTCATGGTCATATGCACACACTGGTGCTATTCATGACAACTTATAAAAAAATATATTTTATAAAACTAATATTATGAAGTTGGAAAGGGATGATCTCACTCTTTATTCAGTTTAGCTAAGTACATGTGTTTTCCCATGAGCGCCACTAGATTGTTTTCAATCTAGATAAGTATCTATTTATAGTGTACTTGAGTTCAAACTCATTCAGTACATATTTATTACACATGACTTGGATGACTATTGAACAAAAATGACATTCTTACATTTTATCTATATTGATAAAATTACAAGATCCCAATATTACCAAAGTTTATACTATAGATCAAAGATTCTTATAGACATTGCTAGCTCATTAGCGTATATTGATGAACAGACATGTATAATCCTATTAATGGCTTCCAAACAAGCATGTGAAGACCATTATTGATATTGATGGCCATTTAACTAAATTATTTATCACAATAAAGGTAATAATGATGATGATGATGATAATATCATAATAATGATAATAATAGTGATATCATAACAATGATTATAATGGTGATGATGATACCAGCCATGGCTTATCAATAGATTCACAACAATAAATTCATCTTTATAAACTTATAGGCATCTATTAAAATTATCATATTTCATACTGGGATTTAATAATACTAATGATGATGATTGATCATCATGAATCTCTTTGCATAATATTCAATTTTATATAAACCCCTATTTACTAAAATATATTCATTACGCTAAACATTAAATTTAATGATTATAATTTATTAATGATGATTGATGGCGATCATAACTTTTATATAGTATTATTTGAAACATTTTTAACTAATAACATGATATCCATCTTTGATGAGGATGATCTAAATTCATGGACACAACACAATTTTAGCTTTCTATGTTGAACTATAATTATCAAAATTTGTTTATTCTCAAGCATAATCCTTAAATACTTAAATATCAACATTCTAGTTTACCTATTATTTTGCGGACGCTTAATATTTGCAAGTGATTGCTCAATATATACGAATGGTAATACTTAATAACTGCGAGCAATGATGCTGAATTAAAATGATAGAATTAAGATAAAAAAAAAAAAAAAAACACAATATTCTTAATAATAACTCGGAAACCAATTAAGATATATAATTATATTTTATTAACACTACTACTCTTTCTTTCCTTCTTTAAAGTCAAATCGACAATTAAATAAATGGCTTATTACCATATTAATTTAATACAAAAATTAATATAAAATTTTATATAAGTATAAGCAAATAAACTTAATATATAGGTTTGTCACTTTTCTTGATATCTCAAAATAAGCTGACTTAAATCAATATTAAAAAAAATACATATTCTATAAATGCTTATTTAAGACTTTTCTTACTTATCATATCATAAAATAAATTTCAGGTGTAACTTGTATATGTTATTTCATTTCCATTCAAATGTAATGCCCTACTTTTTAATTTACTATTTTAAACTAATCATATATAACCTATTCTTTGATGTGTTTGGATAAACAGTTACACATTCACGCATTCGGTAATGTTAACATATATGTTTAAAATGTATACCCAAAAATTACATATATAAAAATATCTTTTTCTTTTGCAACCTTATAGCGAAAGAAAATAAAATACATATATTAATTTTTAATATGCAACAAGATAAAATAAAAATAAAAAAAACATTATAAATGCATATATCTATAGGTTGCTCATTATCATTAACAACTGAAGAACAATTAAAAAAAAAAACATTTCAACATTACAATATATAATAAAAAAAAATAATGAAAAATTTAAGTTTAAAGATTTAAACTATGTTTGTGCTATGTTGTGAGATATTGCAAATAACTATAGATAAACAAGTCTTTAATGTTTCTGTATCAAAAAAAGAAAATTGCTTTGACCAGTAAATTAAGGTTTACTTTTAATAAGTAAAAGAATAAAATCGGTTAAAGAAAGTTCATATTTACCCGTCTACTTTTTACTTCTTATTAATGTCCTGAATTTGAATTTTAGACTGCTTTTCTTTGCTCACCAACAACAAAAAAAAAAAAAAAAGAAAGTTATTGCAGATACTTTTAAGATAATGCTGAATCAATTGACTTTGCTTGTTTCTTCAATTTCCTTATTATTCACTGTTGATTGGCTTCCTTCTACCATTTAAAAGAAAAAAAAATTATTATAATTACTTTGAATAAGTAGGTACCGGTGGATTTGCTTGTTTCTCTTCTTTAAAAAAAATAATTGCTGTTGACACTTTAGATGATTGAGGTAAATCAACAAAAATTTGATTTATGGCTTCAAACTTGGTTCTACATAGCTGTTTTAAATTTTCTTTTCCTCCTATTTCCCCTTCTCCATTGGTTGAAAGGCAATGAGCTTTTCATAAGACAGGAACTAGGAACAAAGCATTCCATATAGCTTGCGTGGTTGGCTTCAAAATTTATCATTTTGTTGGTTATTACTGGATACATGATTTCATAGACAGATCAGCGATTTTGACTCCTTCTGTATTAATCAGGAAGCAGAAAAAATGGTTTAGCAATGCAGAGGCATTGTATTTTGCATAACCAAATATGTTAATATCATTTTTATAATTATTACTAGCTTATAATAAATTCAATCTTGTTCCATTTCTCTCCTATTCTTTAATATTGCTTGAAAATTGCTTTATATAAACGCACATTTCATTTGCTCTTTTTTTTTTCAACTTTCAAAGAGTGAGAAAAAAAGAATTAAAGCGTTCACTCTCTTTTTTAAAAAAAAAAAGATTCGAGCTTACATTTCTGCTTAAGAATTATAACAAGGAAGGACCGACTGAGTTGAGTCTCAAAATAATAATAATAATTTAACTGATCATCTCTCTAAAGAAATTTATTACTGACTCTTAAAAAAAATTTATGATTAACTGCCTCTTTAAAAAAATTTCAGACTGACTGCCTAAAAAAATTGTTTTAATCGTTTATATCGCGAAAAACATCTGGAAATCTTTATCTAAAAAAAATCAAAGCTTCACAAGTTTGACTTAAAATTGATCGCTATCATCTACATCAAAGCACCTCTTTTGTAAAAATAATTTTAAGATACAGATAACAACAAAGCTGGCCATCTATAGCCATCAGAAATAAGTGTAAAAGCATCTTTGTGTTTGTACAGATCTATTCATTGTTTCACACGTGTACAATTTTTATCTCCTAATCTAACAATTTTATTTTACACCTTTCTGATTTACTCTCTTTTAACAAAATGAAAGTTAAATAAATTTAACACATATTATTTAATAAAAAAAATATTATATAATAAATCATAAAAAGAAAGAACTGCTTATTCATAATAATAGATTTATACATATAAATCTCTGTATGTATAAAAGAATAAAAAAATTTTTTTTTTTTTTAAATAATTGAATACTGTATGTATATGTACAATATATATATATATATATATATATATATCTTGTTATATATATATATATATATATATATATATATATATATAGAGAGAGAGAGAGAGAAAAAGAAAGTAACAACTGAGATCACTAACTAACATTTATTTATAGATAATGATATTGAGGCTTCTACATTTATACAATATTGAAATGTAGAAATTTCATATCAAATTCAATATAACCTTGTAATATTTAAAATATAATAACATGTTCACATGCCTTAAAATAACCAATTCAATAATATTGTGAGACAACTTTCTCACTCAAGATAATGGTAGTTAAATATAAAATTATTAAATTGATACCCATAAATTTTCTGGACCTTAAAACTTAACACCATTTTATATACATAAAAAAAATCAACTTCACTAATTATTAACTTTTGTGCCCAAAACACTATTTTACTAAAATTGTACTAATGCAATTTATTATCAACAAACATTCACTAACTGAACTTCATGTTTAGAGGTCACTTATAATGGAAAATAAAACATTGATATGTTTGTTTTTCAAGCCCTAATTGATAATCAAATGTAATAAATTATTTGTTACCAACAATAATCAATTAACCGAGCTCTATGTTTGGTGCTATATATTTAGGTTATATACTCATCTATTCCTCTAAAGATCTGACAGATACTGACAGCCAAAAGATTGATTAGCACTTCACAACTTTGATATAGATAAAAGAATTCAATCACTACTCTTAAAGCATACAATGTTAAATGAACACTTAGATGATTATCACATTTCATTCTATCCAAGCTACTACAACCCATAAGAATTTTCTGAAAACACTATTGCACTGCCCTGCTTACATCCAAGTCTTAGAAACTACTATTTATAAAATATTTCCTTGCTCATCTTTGAGAGTCTTAGAGGCAAATATTATACATATATCAAAAATAATTATACCTTACTCTCTCTGGAGTCTTAAAGGTAAAATCATGGCAGGACTACTGTTAACTGCTTCATGATAAATAGTAACAAATATCAAAATTTGGGTTGGAGCAATGAATTAGATCAATCAGTCACAAGTGTCATGAATACATCACACCCTCAAGCCAATGACAAAACTCCCTATCCAACATCAATACTTGCAATAGAACCAACCAAACTCCAACAATCAAATATCCAATCTAACACTCAAAATTATAGATTTTCTACAACACAAACTTTCCAAATATGGACAAAATTATTACTCTATAATTTAACACCATCAATATAATTTGTAAATTGAAATTAAACTGCTTCATGACTATATTTATCGTTCATCATAAAAAAAATACAATAACAGTAACCATCACCATCTAAACATAAGGCCAAAATATTTCTATATATATATATATATAAAATACACAAAAAAACTTCTCTTTCTCTTAAACTATACATCTCATATCAATATATATATATATATACTACACATCTCTCAGGTATGTGGGGTATTTCAAGCCCTAATTAGCTTATTTCAAGCCCTAGTTATTGTGCCAAATGTAATGGAATGTATGCATATATGATCTCAAATGAAAATAAACATATGAACTTTTGCAACAATAATCATTAGTTAACCAAGCCCCTAACTTTGAGGCGCCAAATGTAATGGACAATTGAACAAACATATTATGCTGACCACGTTGTGGCATCCAAATGTAATGGAACATACTTTTACTCCATTATACCAATCATCAGTTAACTGGGACCTACAGTTTGTGGTGCCAAATGTAATGGACAATATATCATATAAACATATTATACCTCAAATGTAATGGAACGTCAATATATGAGAAGAAAATAATGCTTCAAACATTGGATGATAAACGTAATGGAATATATATAATCTAAATGAATCCAATTGTTGAGAAAGCCTAATATAATAAATTGTATAATTTAAATGAAGAAAGATAAAATTATCCCAGTTATATTTAAATAAATTGTTTATATGCCCTTCCAACTAGCTATACATGAAATAAATCTAAAATCATACAGAGCAATGAGATCTATCATTATAATTTATTTTCAAGATTGATATGACTAACTAATCAAATATATATCAGAAACAAAGGGAATTCTATTAAATCCAATATACACATCCAATAAGTAAATTTATGTATATCTAAACATATCAATGAATAATAATATGTGTAAGTGACCTAAAGATTAAATAATAAGTGAAATACGAAGTTATCCTTTATTAAATTGTAAATTCAATTAATTTCATAATGACTCTGGCACTAAAAGAAAAATAAAGAATAAAATATTAATACTCTTTCAAATAAATTACAAAAGGCATTACTTATAAAACAAATAGTACATCCTTTATTTCTATATTAATTTTAGGTAGTATAAGTGTATTAAATAGTTTTTAAATACAAACCCAAATAATAAATATATGTATATACTTACAATAAGTATATACATATATTAAATAGATAAAGACATATCTGTGCTTAACAAGTAGTTATTAATATAAATATAAATCCATATTTATATTTTTCAAATATTCAAAAATAAAAAAAAATATATAAAAAAATATATATTATATACAGCAAATATATATAAATTATTGTTTTGGTCTGCATAAGAATTATCATATGAAGTTAAAAAAAATGAAAATAGATAAATTAATAATAAAAAAATTTTATAATAAAAATTTTGCGAATATAAATTTCACTTATTAAAATATACATAACAACCCATATGCAACCCAAACCTATATGTCATTCTTTAAGATTTTAAATTACTTAAGTGTTAATTTTGACACCTGTTAAACGTTTATTGCTGTTAGAAAACAAGACGCTTGAATTGAATATTTATAAAAACGTTATATTTTTATAATGAAAAATAAAAGTAAAAAAAAAAAAGAATATCGATCTCAAAAGTATATATATAAACATATATATATTAATAAAGTTTTTTTTACTACCTTTCAAAGTTCAACTTAATCCACTGTATTATTCCTTTATCTGTTTAATATTAGAATGCATTCTATCTAAAGTTAAATTGAAGAAATACCACGTTAGAAGAAATTATTGATTTCCAAATGCACATACATATATTTCATTTTTCCTTTTTAAATTTCTCTCCTTGAAAAAAAAATTGACATGTTGAATCCAATATGTTAATTAATTTTAGTTACCTCCAGATTATTATTAGATTGACCATTATAGATTCCAGATAGCTATATCAAATTTCGGCTTCAGACACGATGAAATTCATGTGTTGAAATTTGCTTAGTTTTTCTTTTTAAACTGCCTTGGAATAAATGAAAGAAAATGGTGCAGCCCCTTGGCTGAGATATATATATATATTAGCCAGTCATGTTTATGTATTGATTACAGAAATTTATCTTATTCCACTATTCTTAAGAATGGCAATTTCAAAGAAACAAAGTACAACAAATTTTTATCCTTTTGTTTGTTTAATCACTATCCTAATAATAATGGCTTCTTTTTGTTGCTGTTGTTGTTCTCCACGTGCCAGCAAATGCTGTTTTGAAAACCATTGTTACATATGTTTTCTTTTAAACAATTAACGTTAAAAAATATATATATATATATCAAGCATATATATATATTAAATTGAAAATTTATTTGACAGCTTTAAAAATATATATATACATAAATAATAATATTGCATTTTTTTAATAATCACTGCAAATAAAATAATTTTTTTTATATAATCAACAATTTATATGTCTTTATTTATTTATAATAATTAAATATTCATAACGATGTACCATCAACATATAAATAAAATAATAACTTCAAACAATAACTATACCTAATAACCATAAACAATAATAATACTTCATATATAAACATCAACTCAAAGAGATTTTTTTTTATTATAACAAATGATAATTTTTAAAATATAGATAGACTTATCGATATTTACAATATATATATATGTAATAGTTTGTTACTGTTAAAATTACATATATATAATTTTAACAGTAACAAACTATTACAAACAATCTTGTAATATGAAGAAGTACTTAAGGTTAATTTTTAAACCTGTCTCAACTGCCATTAAATGAAAAAAACAAAGTGGAAGCAAACGTCATCAATTCAAATTTCATGAATCTCGTATTTTAATGTTAGCAGCTTGTCTATTTATTAAATGCATTTTATTACTATTTATAAAAATTGCCTCTTTAATTTTTTTTTTATGGTTTCTCTCTTCGTGAAGAATTTCATATTTTCAAAATCAAATTTAAATTTATATTTACATGTTTTTTCATGATCAAAGAAAACTGAAGGAGACATTAAATCACGATTATTTTTACTTTTTACACACTTATGTAACAATTCATGCTCCCTCAATCTCTTCTCAATACTGCACCTAGATTCACCTATACATTATAGCATACCATCACAAAAAAATTGATATATGACATTACTTTTCTGCTTGACAGATATGACATCCTTAGAATTATTGAATAATTTATTAATATTGTTTGGAACGTGATTGTATGCTATCATATTTAATTCTATTTTCTCTGATAGTTCATATCAGGAACATAAGCAGTATTTGAAATGGTATTTCAATTATATTTACCATCAGTTTATTTTTTTATATTTTATCAGCATTGTTGATCTTTTAAAATAATTTCACCTAAATAGTTTACAGATTTTTAGTATGTCCACACACACATACTTTAGTTTAACTTTAGCATTTTCCAGTCTTTTTTCTTTAAATAAAAATACACCTTCGATTTGAATTTTATATAAGTGTATTTAGCAGAACTGAATTTAAAATATGGTTTGGTAAAATTAAATATTTTTTCTCTGTTTTAAAATTGATAAAGAATTTATATCTAGCTACATCTGGTAGCACAGATATAAAGGCACATACTGTCCAATATTAATTGACAAACATATATCAAGTTATCCTTTGGTAAGGAGCAAAACAGGGATGGAATACTTCTAAATCCAGCAATTTACTACTTTTGAAAGTTTTTTTCCCTTTTATAGTGGACTATTTAAAATTATTTTAATATTTATCTCTATAATAAACGTAAAGGAGAAATGGCAATTCATACAGTAAAATATGTTTGTACATATTTCCAGTTAATTCAAAGATCTATAGATTCACTGATCATTACTCATTAAAAATATACATGTTAGTAAAAGTTTTATCATCATCATCATCAACCATTATCAGTCCACTGCAGGATAAAGGTCTCTCCAAGTTCAAACCATCTCTGATCTTTAGCTTCTCTTCTCCACATCACCCCAGCACACTTCCTTATTTCATCCATCCATCTCACTGGGTAATTTACAATCTCTTGGAATCCAGTTTAAGATTTCAATTGTCTATCTATTATCATCTCATCTTCTAGCAATATGTCCAGCCAAACTCCACTTCAGTCTTTTAACTTTTTCAATAAGGTCAGTAACACATGTTTGATTTTTTACCCATATATTGTGTTTTCAATCTATTCTTGTTACTTCTAACATGCATCTCTCCATACTTCTTTGAGTGGACTGAAGTTTCTGTATTGCTCTTCTATTAACTATCTAAGTCTCAGATCCATAAGTAAGAACTGGTAAAACACATTTATTAAAAACCTTCCTTTCAAAACATTTAGTCACATTTGCTTTTAGTATCAAGTTATTTCTACCAAAAGAACTTCAACCAAGTTTAATTGTATAATTATTTTCATCCATTATGTTTCCATCTGTATTATTATTCTGACCAAGATATGTGTAGCTGTCCACTTCTTCTGACTTCATTATGATTAATCTTTATTTTTATATTTTGACAAAATCCATTGAACATTACTTTATTCTTTTTAACATTTATCTTTAGTCCTACATTCCTACTTTCATCTAATCCTACAGGTTTAAAGCATTATTTTCAAAAACAACTACATCATCTGAAAAATCTAAATCACTTAAATAATCTTCATTTATTTCACTTCTTTAGATTCCCATTTTAATCCACAAAATACTTCTTGCAGCACTGCTGTAAAATGTTTTGGAGATATTGAATCACCAGTTTTTCAACCCTTCTCAATGTTGACTTTCCTAGTATCATTATGTAATTTAATTGTTGTTGTTGCATTTTATAAATATTCTTTAAAATATGATAATATCATGGATCTATACTTTGATGAATCAAATGCCTTTTTATAATCTACAAATCCAAAGCATAATGGCAACTCATATTCATTTGTCCTTTCTATAACTTCACTGAATATCTGGATAAGATCTACTGTACTAAAACCACTTTTAAATCCAGCTTGTTCTTTTGGTTAGTGAAAATCCAATGTTCTTTGTAGACGAGTTGTAATTATCTTGGTAAAACTTTTGTATAAATCTGATAAAAGGCTGACAGGTCTGTAATTTGTAATATCTTCTTTATCACCTTTTTTAAATATTAATATTAATACTGCATTCTTCCATTGATCTGGTACATCTTTATTATTTAGACATTTGTTTTATAACTTTGCTACAAAATTATATTTCTTCACCTGTTTCTATTAATATGTCAATTATAAGTCCATCATTACCTGGAGCCTTTTCTTTCTTCATAAATTTAATTGCATATATCACTTCTTCATTTAAAATTATGGGCAATTCAGAAGATATAGTAGATATAGATCACTTTCATGTTATGGAAGATTGCAAGAATTAGAAGAACTGGGACATTATTGGTCTTTGTAAAATTAGAAGAAAAGGTCAAGAGACAATTGATCTAGAAAGAGCACATTTACTTTACTATAAAGGCACAGATATTGGAAATACAAGTGGAGTAGGATTTATTATAAATAAAAAAGTGGAAGAGCAACATTGCAGAGATTGATGATTATAGGACAGAATTGCAAATATTAGTTATACAACTTAATAGCAGATACCAAATGCAGATGATTCAGGTTTATGCCCCTTCAAATTCTCATAGTGATGAATTAGTAAAGGATTTTTATATGGATGTACAAAATGATTTTTGATCAGAGCAAGTAACATTTTAAAATTGTTATTGGAAACTTTAATGCTAGATATAATAAACAAATGAAAGATGAAAGTGCTGAGGGTAATTTTGGTTATGGTAATAGAAATGAGAGATGTCATAAACTTGTGGCGTTTTCAAAAAAAACAACAACTGTATATTATGAATTTTTTTTTTGAGAAAAATGTTAAAAGGAAATAATGAAGGTATAGCAGAATTGGATTATACTTTGACTAACAGAAAATACATATTTCAAGATTGTAATGTTCTTAATATATTTAACACGGGAAGTAATCATCGATTAGTAAGATGTAAGATATGCATTAATGCAAAACTAGAGAGTCAAAAATTATTAAGAAAAACAATATTTGCAGTTGATATTCCTGACCTTCAGAAACATTTTAATGAATTTAAATTAGAACTTACAAATCGGTTTCAAGTATTAGTAGACTTTGAACATGATTCAGATATGAATAAAACTAATAAGAAAATTACTGAAAAGTTTTATGAGTGAATTTAAAAGAGGCTTTTTAAGAAATCATCTGAATTGGTAGAAGTTTTTCATTGGATACATTTTTTTATATATTTTGCATTAATATTAAAGGAAAGGGTTATTTCTATTTTTAAAAAAGATTAACTTACCATAAATAAAGAAAAATGTATAATATAATTTTACTTCATTTATAAATAAGACACCTAAATACAGTGATTCTGTAGCAAACTTTAACTCAAATTCACTAAAACTAATAAAAATTTGTTTAATGAAAGCTCAAATCAAATCATTTACTTAAAAAAAGACAATATATGTTTATTAAGATGTTTATTATAATTTATAAAAGTTGCAAATGCGACACGTAATACATGATTAAAAACAAACATACAAAAAATAATTAAAACTTTATTTCATATTTTTTTTTTCCATATGTCATAGCATCGGCCGGACGCGAACCCACAACCGTCTGCAACTAACTACTTGCTTGCATGGCAGCTGCGATACCTCTCGGCTAACAACGCAAGACATTTCATATTTTTATTTAGAATATTATGAATATTTATAAAAAGGTTAAAAAATGTTTATTTTCCTATACTAATAGCAATGATTTTAAAAACATAAAAAAATAATTAAAACTTTATTTTACACATTTATTTAGAATAAATGAATATTTATAAAATATTTTTAAAAATGTTTATTTTTATGTACTAATAGCAACGAGCTAGTAGATATTTTTAAATAAGAAATCATGAGGAATATGTGTTATAAAATATTGGGGGGGGGCATAAAACAGTCAAGGGAGTAAAACAGGGGTAGAATAGATAGATATAAGAGGTTTGAAGAATATTCATTATAAAATACTTCACACAATTTAATAGATAATATATGCAAACATAAAGAATTTTAAATAGATTTGATAATAATTTTGAAAAAAAAAAAGATATATGTATTCTAACACTGAATGATAACAAAACTAATATTACTAATACTACCTTGTGTAATGCTTATAAATATCTGCAAATATTAATAACATAAATATTGTAAATGATAAATTTTTTATTCACTTTTAAAACCTTTTGTAAGAAGGTGACAATAATGATAGTAAAATGTATAGATAAAAATAAAAAGCTTAACAAAATAAACAGTTTTACTAATAATAAAACAATTGGCATTCTTCTTTATAAATGAAAATATGCAGATTGTAAATCACAATAATATAGTAACAGAATATATACAAAAATGAATAACTGAAATTATTAGAATAATCCTTGTAGGGTCACTGATTATGGTACAGTGTTTTACTTTGAGATAATGAAAGGAAACATTGAACAATCATGGAAATGCTACACTTTTATATAGATTAGAGAGATTTAAATGTTTGTAGTTGTTAATCCAAAATTTTGAACATAGTGATGGTTTGATATAGGCACATATATATTTTTTTCCAACAGTCTTGTAATATATGGTCTAGATATTGTCAGTGTTGATATGCATTTATTAATTTATTGGAATGCATACAAATTTATGACTAATTTCTCTGTATTATTTAAAATTATATAAAATACTTTTATTATCTCATCCAATTCTATCATCCTTGGTTTATGGATTAAATTGTGTGAAAAAAAATTTTTTTTTCATACATTACAAAGTTTCATCATGATTTTGTTAAGAAATTTAAAACCATCTATTATTCAAGCATACAGTCACATTCTCTTAACTGTAGATTAGAAACAATAAGGTATACCATTTTTGTTTGATTATTGGACAAGCAATGCATATTTTACATTATAATTTTAAGTGCAATAGTAAAAAGTGACATAAATTTGATCATAAATTTTGTTTTACAAAGAGTTTTATAATACATATAAATTAATCTGTGTAATTATGGTTGACTTTATACTTGCTATTATTAATATTGTTTAATAATCATTATTATACAGATAAATCTGGTCATATTTTATGTGTATTAATCATCTATAAATTTGTGAGTTTATAAAGTTTGATAGTGATTATAATTCTAGATACTTTTTGATATTTATGGTATTTTGGAAGAATGAATTTGCATATTCCAAATAAAAACAATTTTGTAATTGCATTTGAAAAAAGAAAAAGATTAAGGCAAGTTAATAAAACAGACAAAACTCTCCATACTGTAGTGCCACTCAGTGCAAGCCAGAGTAATCAATGGATGCCAGAAGGGTTATGCATAAAATCCCTATCTAGTACCTAATCATGCAATTTCTTTTATCAGTGAGGAGCTTGTATCTGAGATCATTGCACCTAGATCTTAAGATCTAATGCAACCCTCCAGCAGCCATCTTTTATTTCCACTTTACAAAAATATGAGAAAAAATTGAAAACACAATAATATTTTAATCTAAGTCATTAGCTTATCTAGTCATATAGGTTTGAACTCATTTCAGTACCCATACATTTTGGTGTCATTGGTTCTTTAATAACTGTAACCACCATTATCCTATTAGCTAGAATTGGTATTAAGCCACCAAACATCACATGATCACCATTTCCTATGCTTGATCATAACTGTTATTAAAAGAGGCAAAACTTTCTATACAGTAGTGTGAATATTGGATGAGTTTGCACTATAGGGATTTTATGCACTTGTCTTCTGGCATCCATTGATTACACTGGCTTTGTACTGAATGGCACTACTGCATGGAGAGTTTTGCCTGTTTTAATAACAGTTATGAGGAAGCATAAAAAATAGTTATCATGTGATTAATGCAAGGTAAAACAAGATGCTTTTATTAATGTTTTTAACTATTTTTTTCTATGAGCTTTACAATAGTAATGATGATACCTAATTAATGATGAATAATTTCAAAACCAAACAAATTTATTTTCACTCTTTATAAAAACCACTAAATTGTGAAATAAATAAATATAATCAAAAGATTTTATTGCTTAATAGTTCATAAATAGCTTAAGAATTGAAAGTCACAGAAGATGATCTCTATACCAACCCACACTCACAATCTTTAGATATTTTAAAATGAGACATTTATTCTCATATTGATCATAAGAAAATTTCGTAAATCTTTTGTGTTGCTCAAATCTGCTAATAGACATAAAAATGAAATTATCCAATAACACAATTATTAGCTAAATTTTCTTTAGAATTTTAATAATAAGACAAAATATTAAATATAAAAATACTGTAACAGATTCAATCAATTACAGTCTACATAAATTGTTATGAGTAAATGGAACATTTAAATTTTGTCCCATGTCCATTATGTTTTGATTTGAAACATAAAACAAATGTAGTGAATTATAAGGTTTAATTTGATAAATGAAAAATGGAATATATATATATATATATATATACTCCATTTAATAATATTGTTCTCAAGACTTAATCTGAGGGCATATTATTAAAAATGTATCCTCTTAGAATTATAAACGGAAATCTTCATATTTTACTAGAAAAAATAATGTTTCTAATTTAATAAATGTGTTAATATTTAAAATTATTTAAATTAGTGATTCTTACCTTATTAGCTAATCAGATCCTAATTTCTCCCTTCAAATGATTTTCGGAGCCATTAATTTGTGGAATTTTATATAACTAATATCAAAATATCTTTTGTGTTATTAACAGAACATATAGAATTTTTAGCTTGACATCTTAAAAGATCCTATTGTTATTACATTTACTTTTGTTTACAGAAAAGAGTTTTTTATAGTGGTCTCAAATTACAATTCAAATATTATAACTCTGTTTGCAAAAAAAAAAAAAAAGTTCGACAAATTGAAACTCATCCTAATATTAAGAACTCTAGATTATTATATTTTTATAAATGGGGAAAAAAGTTTTTAAATAGGTTATACAAATACACACATAAAACGCTACTCAAATTTGTGATTGACAGTTTTTCAGATAATCAAATGCATATTTATACAATTTAGTTTTTTAGAACAGCAAATATTTTAATTTAATAACGGTTGTATTTTTAGTGTATTATTGGGAACCGAAGCGAAGTGTCAATTACACTATTGTTTTTTTTTTTTACTCTATGGAATATGAGTTGTCAGTTTTTAGATTTTTGTGTAATGACAAATTCTTTAATATATGACATTTAATTCCATATTATTGTCTTTTTAAAAGTGCTTTTTGACTGGTGAAAAATAATATTGTTCTCTGGAGTTATTTCATTTTTTTTTTATTTTCACTATAGTTTAATATCACTTTGGGTACATATTTTTTTTTTTTCGCTTTCTAAATAAAGTTTTTATTTTATGTCTGCATTTATATAATGGTAGTGAAGCTTGAATAATCATTAATTATCAGATCTAAAGTATTTAAATCCACTTCCAGGCTGTTTTTTAGCTGCTATCTGAATCATCTAGGATGTAGTATTTAAAGCTAGAAGCTATGTATCCATCTATTCATCAATCCAAATATGTATTTATTTAACAATCTGATATTTGTATCTATGTCTATATATTTATTTATATATTCATCTACTTTCCTATCTATTTATTTATATGTCTATCTATCTATATGATTATCTGTCTATCTGTTTGTATGTCTCTCCTTATCTATATATCTGTTCATCTATTCTATTTATTTACCTATGCATATTTACTATTTCTTTAATCTATCCATTAGCAGATTAAATGTTTGTTTTTATGCCTGTCTATCTACATCAGCCATCAATTGAATGACGAATACATGTATTGATCACTAGATGGAGCTTACCAATCAGCTCCAAACAAGCTTTGTTTACATAAATGCCGAAAGAGAGAGAATTCAAAATCTCTATCGTTATCACCCACCTCCAGACCAGCTGGTTTTGAGATTATTGGCTCACATCAGTGAAGGGCTGGGAGCTTGTTTGAAGCTGATTGGTAAGCTCCATCTAGTGATCATAAAATCCAAGCTTAAAGGCAAGTTACAAAATTTATAACTTGTTTTGGTTATCATATATATATATATAAATCTTTATTTAATATTTTCTTTTATATTCAATGTTCAATTCAGCAGATCATTTTAAATGACTTGTTTTCATAATTTTAAAATGTTTTGCTTTTACGATTTGGTTCAGATATCAAAATTGATGGGCTAAGTTTGAATAATTCCTTTTCTATTAATTATACTAAATTTACTAATATATTTTTCATTATGAGTAATTTCAGTTTATTTATTAAAACTTATCATCTACACATCAAATGCTTTGCATCTACAAATATATATTTTGTTAACCATGCTAAAAACTATTTTTAATATATAAATTATCTAGCGATTATTAGAAATCATTTTTTTAGGAATGATGAAAACAAGATGCAATGTTTCTAGCAATATAAACACAATAATAACAGAAATTAATAGCTAAGATTGATTTCAGTTTTAATTATCTAAAATCCTACACTTCGGTAAAATATTAAATATGCAGATATTGCCATATTAAAGAAATGCATAATAAATTTACATCTTATATGGAAATAAAAAAGTCAACATTGAATGATACATAAATAAATATAAATACTTGCAAGAAATAATCAATCTCATTTCAGTTTTAAAAGAATCCAATTCGTTATGCCTTATCAACTCATCTATCAAAGTCAACAGGTGGAGGTTAAATAATTATAATTGCATTAAGTAAAGATTGGAGCATATAATATTATGAATGCATTCAAACCAAGTAAACATACGTCATTGCAGAAGTCAATATATTTCTAAACAGTTTGGTGATAACAAAAGAAATCATTATAAATTTTAACTTCAGTAGATTTATAGTCAAGTTATGATTTTAAAGCAACTGTTTTCTAAAATTTCACAAGTGTTAAAAACTGGTCTGCAGATTACTGAAACGATATCATATCATTTACAACTGTTAGAAATGCTAATAAATATTTACTTAAATTTTTAATTGATAGTACACCTGAAGATCAATTTAAAAAGTCTTTTAATCAGCATGCTTTCAATTTACTATGTTACATTATTGATATATTATTGTGATTTGAACATTTATGGAAAATATTACAATGTTCATCTATGATAGTCATTAACCTACATAATTATACCAGGTATTCAAACTAAATGAATATTACTTTTATCTTACTTTCGTCTAACTATATAATAATAACAACAAATCACATCTCTTCGATTTACACTTTCCACAATTTTTAGTAAAACAAGCATATTTACTTATTCCAGTGAGATTAATAGAAACTTTGAGAAATTAGTTATAACCAGGAATAAGTACATTTATATTTCTCTCCTTAGACCATTTTCTGGTTTCGATCTTTATTAATAGGGCATGAGATTCAAAACATAAAATATTACAGTTGTATATTTAGCAAAGATACTTATTTTCATTTTACTATTCTAGATAAAAAATTAAAAATTAAACCACCATAACTATATAACTATATATATATATATATATTATTATTATTATTATTATTATTATTATTATTATTATTATTATTATTATTATTATTATTATTATTATTATTATTATTATTATTATTATTATTATTATTATTATTATTATTATTTGTGGGATATTCCATGTAGTGAAATAGCTCTGAGGAAGGTACTTGATATTGTACTAAAACGTCAGCATTTAGCTATTTCACTATACATAATATCTCACAGATAATAATAAAACATCTTTTATCCATAAAAATATTAGAATATATATATATGTTCATTGATGCTGCATAATTAATCAGTTTTTAAATATTTTTGTACAAATTTTAAAAACCCTTTACTACTATAGTCAGAATTAATTGTTACCATTGGATCTGACATAATTAATTCTAAACTGATTAGATTTCTATTGTCAATCCATTTATTGGTAGGAATGTTTAAACCTTAAAATTTTATTAAGGTCTGCATGAACAACTTGTATGTTAATTCAAATGAAAATATTGCTGCAACATTGCTATATATTTTTTGTTTTCGCCATATTTATAATAGTGCAAAGTACTAACAAACTCTTCTTGAAAGTTATTCTCATTTCCAGTGTCAAAATTAAATTCTTTTATAATGTTTTAAAAATATCCGAATGAAATTTAGTATTTAAATTTAATGACAAAACAGACTTAATGGATTTGTATATAGCACTTCAAATTCATAAAATATATAAAGAAAATGGTCTTTAGTCTAGTTCTGTATGGATGGATTCAAAAAATTTTAAACTTTTTCAGTGACATATCAAAACCATGTCCTCTATCATCTGCTGCATTTATTTATCTAAATATTAGATTACGGTATACAGTATAGTATTTTATAATATTAAGATTAGCAGTTTATTGATTTTTGGAAGATTGAATAAATATGATATCATCCCCCCTCCCAAGTAATATAAGCCTCAATCATACTTCTTTCTTTTTTGCATTTTCATTCATCACTGAAATGTTTTTTTTTTAATACTTGATATGTGATGTATTAATATTCATTACTTTTATGATACATAATCCAAACAAAATATAAATCAACAAGAAAATATTAAAATTTGTGAATTTTCTGATATTATAGGAGTCATTTTTTTGTTTTGGAGTGCCACATAACATCTCATTTAATAATTATGTTTTCTCAAGTTATAGTGAAACCATTTTCTCTCTCTCTCTCTTTATATATATATATATATATATATATATCTAACCTTGCTCTCGTAAGGTTGTAGTCTATTTATATATATATATATATATATATATTCTAACCTTGCTCTCGTGCATCCTCACTTCCAGATAATATATGATATAAAATAAAACGGGTTCTATCTCAGTTAATAATTAATAACTAAAATATTCAGCATTAAAATTAAAATATTTCACTAGCTCAAATTTAAAATACGAATAAGGTTCAGTTTATAAAAATAAATTAAATAAATATTTAATATTTTCATGAGACTTGAAGTGAAAATACAGGTGACAAGATAGATTACATTGAGCCAATATCCCACAGGACACTACCTCAATGGCATAAGAATGCTATCCCCCTTTATTACTATTTCAAATAACAAACTCATAGTATTCTTACGACTTTAATAACTTCTATGCAGTAAGATTAAACTAATAATTAAATCTTAATCTTCTTTTTAATAATCTAACTCAATAAAATAATCTCAGGTTCATAAAGTTTATTCTAAGTTAATTTAAAAATACGGTAGTAAAATATGAGAAGGGATTTTATTTCATAATCTACTACACTGAAACTAATAATAATAAATAACAGTAATAATATTCTTCATTGTTTAACTAATTCTGTATATCTTTTCTTTTACTATAATTTTATTACCATAATAAAATAATAAAATAATATAATATGATCTTATATCTTTATGTAATGATATAATAAATATGTGGTAGCATTTTAATAATCTGACAAACAAAATATGTGTGGCAACTGATAGCATATAATTTTATATAATATTGTGATAACTGATTTATGACCAATAAAATAATATAAGATTATGATTATTTAATTATAATGAATACCAATAACATATTTAAATTCTTAAATAATTCTCTATTTATCTTTTTGTGCAAAATTATATATTTGTTTCAATTATTATGCATATATCGTGTTTTCATGCAGCGATGTGGAGAAATCAATAACTCAGACACAAAATTTTTGAAATAACAAAATTTAACAAAGTTCAACAAATAAATAAACAATTTATTTACACTATTTACAGTGGATATCCTTAACTTTTTTACTTTACAGTTTGATCTACTGGGTTATAAAAAAATAATTTACATTTCAATTATAACTTTATTTAGATTTAGGACAAAATTAAAAAAAAATGTTACTATTTGGTTTCTCATTATGGTTAACTTATTACAAATATATTTATCTACATTATTAGCAACAACATTTTATCCTTAATATTATTAAACTATCTTATTTTAAAAATTGATACTTAGAAAAACATTCTATAGAAAACAAAATTTTATAATGAGTATGGATTTCTCAAGATATTAAAAAAAAATTTCATCTTGCAAAGTCAAAGTTGTTACACAAAATATTATCCAAAATTCAGTACTAGATTTTAGTATTTATCACACAATGTTTACTAATCATAATATATTCTTCTTTAAGCCTTACTTTAGTATGATATAAATGTAATCATTAATATATTTATGATAATCAATAAACAAAAAAAATATATACTATGCGTATTGTTTACATAATTTACGTTGTACTATTGTATTTTAAAAATATGCAATACTTATTTTTCTCTTAAAAAAATAATACTAAAGCATTTAAAATTATTATCACTTTAAAGAAAATATCTTTGTTTAGATACCTTATTTTAAAAAAGTTTATATTTCATTTCCGAAATAAAATTCAAAATATATTCTATGATTCTTTTCTTTCCTTAGGATACTTTGGATCTTCAATTTTAAGTTATAACATCCTATTCCTTCTAAGCAAATAAACCAATCTTATACAAAACGATAGCATAACCTAAGTTCTAAATTATTTATCATTTCTCTTAAACATATCTTACTGAATGATGCAGTTACATGAAATAAAGATAGCGAAAACAGATGCATAGGATTAAGGAAGAAAGCTAGAGTATTACTCTTAACATATCTCAAAATCATGGCACAGTGCAAAGAGGTATGACATTTACCTGCCTAATATCCTCTAGTACAGGGACGATGTTAAAGCTATTCTTCAGCTTTATTAGAACATCAAATATTTAAAGAAATATAAACACTGTCCAAATAAAATGTGTATCAGTCATAGGGCTTTGTTAACTAGGCTGATATTCACATAAAGACTAAATATTATTTCCATTCCTTATAACATCCTATTTCTTAAAACATCATCTTGGTTTCCTGTTCACTAAGTACTTCCAAACCACTATCTCAACATTATTTCTCAAGATTTTCCACATCTTACATCGATAAATAACTATCTGCATTTACAAAACAATAAATAAAATTCATTAATAGTTAAACAATCTTACGATTCCATAAGAAAAGTTGCTTACTTCATTGCTCTGTATGTTTAATCATATACAATCTACTTAGACAATATTTGAATATCCTAACATGAAAATTTTAAAAGAATCACATAATTATTTGTTATGTTGGATTATATCACTAATAAAAAAAAAATTGTCGTACGCATATTTTCAAATCAATCTTATCTCATAATGTTTTTTAAAATGTTGTATGAAATGTGGTACATATAAGTAAAAAACTTTTACACTTCATTCTTACAATTTATGGATGATCTAAAGAAAACAAAAAAAAATATACATTATAAATTATCAATAGTTATTATTATTACCAATAACCTTTATCTAGTCATCGTGTTCAGTAGGCTTCCTTTATCCACTTGAGCATTGCAGATATAAAAAAAATTCACACCCATACACTTTATATTAAAATATTTTTAGCTAAATTATTAGATTGTTATATTATAAAATTTTAATATTAATAAATTAATGTTTTTATGTTTTTCCTAATCTTATATAAAAAATTTAGATTTAAACTAGGTTAACAAAATAAAAGGAATCAAAACTATAATTACATATTTTCTTGACGATAGTTCCTGATAAGTCCAAAATGCTTATTATTTTCTCTAGAGTTTTTTAAAAATGTTCTCCTCCAAGCACGTTAAAGTTTAAAATAAAAATAATTATTAATCCATTTAGTAAAATTTATAGAAAATAATCCTTGATTTTAGTATTTAGGACAATAATTATTAAATCATAATATTAATTAATCCCGTGAAGCTTCTTAATCTTCTCTACCAATATTCTCTGTGTATCCAATGCATCAATCCATCTAATTTAACTTTAAAAATATTCGATAAACTTTTAAGTACTATTTGTATTTCCATGTATCCATCTTTTATTCAACTATATGTTCACTTTTTTATATATGTTTCCTTCTTGATACATTTAAACTTTCATTTGATATTTTTATATATCACTTTAAAATAAAAAAAAACTTCAAGTACTTTTAAACAAATCTTTTCTAAATACATTTTAAATAATTCTAAGACCGGATATTTTAATATCAAAACGCTTCTGTAACATATTCTCCTGGGTTCTTTCTTTAATTCTTGAAAATATTTTTTTTTAAAAATGTTACCTTCAGAAAGGATATAACATTTTACTCCTTTGAATATCATATTATATAAAATGATTCATGAAATATAATTGTCTTATTACTATTTAAAAAATAAATCTTGGATAGGCTTATAAATAATATGTTTCAATACATTTTTTAGACTCCGTATAATGTCTGAGCTGTGGTTTTTATATACCAAAACAGTTCTTCGGTGAAATATTAATAAAGCTGTATCAATAAATATTTCAAATATTTTTTCAGCATTACAACTTATATCCATTTTATTTCGTAGTATATCCATTTTTTTATTGCGAAGTTTAGGTTAAATTTTTAGATAAAATACGACTGATAAAGGAACTTTAAAAAATTTAACAAAGCATGTTAAATGAAATTATTAAAATATTTTTTAGTTTACACTCTCTTTTTTGCAAGTTACTTTTAAAATATTAATTAGGTTTTGCAAATAAATTATGAGAGAGTGCTAAAATTGACTAAAATAATAATTTTAAAATACTATCTCTTTGATAGCTATAATTTACCTTTCTCTGGTTTCAATACATTATTAATCTCCCCCGATAACCCCGTGCAAAACATATTTATAGTCTGTAAGAATACCTATTCCTATTGGTTAATTCTTACTTTAGCTTGAGAACAAATTTACATATTTTTAGTTTATAGTAGAATTGAATTTCAAAATTAGAAATTATGATGTAATAAAATTTAAAAAATATTATTTAAAATTCCACTTTTACTTCAATTATTATTTTATTAAAACCATTTAAACATTAAAAATAACTTTTAAAATAATTTTAATGACTTATTCCATTTCTTAATATTCAATTTATCTATTTTTATTTAAATAAAATATTTAATTTTTATATTATGAATGTATTCATCTTTATTACATCATTTAAGCATGTTATACGATAGTTAACTTAATGTTTAATACTATTTACTTTTATGATAGGCAATAATTCTATCCAATTCTATACTGCAATTTCAAAATATTTTAAACTTTATTATTAATTCAAACAAGCGTGTGCGTGAAAGTATATAATATACAAGTCACATGATTAATAACTTTGACAGACGATTTTTAATCTATTTCTCTGCCTAGATTTATAAAATTGCTACACTTATTATATTTAATAATATAATTATAAAATTTGGAAGAACAATTTAGAAAATATAGAATTAAATACAATTCTCACCATCATAAAGTTTATTTTTAAAATATACTATATTAATTTTGACTATTAAATATGATTATAAATTTAAACATAGCATTTATTAAATTATCAGTTTTAAACTATTAAAATCGAATTTATTAAATATACTTTTAATATTTATAGCTGTGTTATTTAATATGGCCAGCTTTTACAACCATATGAAACAATATTTTAAACTTTACTTAACTATTTTTAAATAATTCGCTATAATTTTATATACTATGTACTTGCTTTAGCCTCAAATTGTACTTTAAAGATATAATTGACTTAATACAATTACCATATTAAAAGAACATATTCTAAATTTAAAATTTTTAGTAATTGACTGTTATAAACTATTACTGACCTATAGAAAAGGGCACAATATATATATATATATATATATATATATTGCTTAATGATAAACCTTATAAACCATCAAAAAGAGATCATACTGCTTATTTGGAAAAAAACAACAAAAGCGATTATTAATAAATCGCCTATTGAAACAGAGAGAAAAAATAAAATAATCCCTCATGAAAAATCATGTGTCTGTCCAAAATTTTATGAACTCCCAAAAATTCACAAACCAAATATTACCCTTCATCAAATAGTAAGTGAAATAGGATTGCCAACTCGTATGTTAGCTAGATATTTATCTGATTTCATTAAACCTATAATCCCGTTTATTAAATCATATATAAACTCTTTTCACTTTATTTCTGTTTTAAAAAATTAAAAAATTAATAGTAATGGCATTCTAGTCAGTTTTTATGTCCTGTCTTTGTTTACAAACATTCCAATTGATGAAGCTTTAAATGTAATTTCGCAACAGTGCAATTTACTTCACCATATTATTGCTTTGATTAAACATTGTCTCTTGAACACATATTTTATATATAATGGACAGCATTACAAACAAGTTTTTGGTACTCCTATGGGATCACCTATCTCCGGAGTTATAGCTGATTTATTCATGGTAGATAGACACTCATGTTTTAGTATCATCATCTTTAAAACCTCTTGTTGGGCTCAGATACATAGATGACACTTTTGCCATATGGCAACATGGAAAAAATAATTTAGATGATTTTTTCTCACATTTAAATAATATGCATACTCATATTAAATTTACAATGGAGACAGAGTCTGATGGAAAACTCCCTTTTCTTGATGTTGTAGTCACCAGAACAATAAATAGTTTATCATTTTTGATTTACAGAAAGAATACACACAGAGACAGATATTTACATTTCCATTCTCATCATCACCTAACTCAGATAGTTTCTGTAGCCAAAACTCTTTTAAATACAACAACTAACATTTCAGATAAGTCCCATCTGAAAGAAGAAATAAATTATATTAATAGTTTTTTATTAGCAAATAGTTATAATTATAAATTTGTTAAAAAAAACTTATTTCAAGATCAAAACGGACAAAATAGAAAACAAAACGATGATAAATTGGCTATAAGAATTTGTGTTCCATATGTAAAAGGAGTATTGGATGTATATTAAAATTCTATAATATAAATACAGCATTTTCTACTCATCAAAAGATCAGCAATATAATAACCAAGCCTAAGGATTCAGTCCTCTTGAGTCTCATGAGAAAATTGTAAAGCTTCTTACATAGATATGAGTAATTGTCACATCAGTGATAGGAGAGATGAACATGCTAATGCAATTAAGAAACACTCATCATCAGCAGCACTCTTATTCCATACAACTGATTCAGGTCATAAAATTGATTTTTCTAGTACCAGGATCATATCCAGTTGAGATAATCTCTGCCAGTGTAAAATCAGAGAAGACATTAAGATACGTAAAAGGCCAGATTGTATAAATAGGCAAGATGATACCAAACTTCCTCCTATTTGGAAAGGTTTTATTTAATAAACATTCTTAATTTAAGATTTTTGCTATTGGTGGAACTTTAACGTTTTTTTTTCCAAATCAGTGATTATAGCGCCCCTACAACCGTCTTTCTACCTTTTGTCACCTAGAAGATGACTTAGTGTGATCAAGTTGAAACATTGGTTTTTTAACATCGATGAACCCACCAAATATGTTATATATATATATATTACTGAAATCATTTTCCCCCAAAAATCTAAAATGGGTATATTATTTCACAAAATAAATTATGTTGTTTACATAAAGCTAGAAGGTTTATAAAATTAAAAAAAAATATAAGGTGTCTTTTTCAAATACTTTGTATGAATAATTTATCTAATAGTCTAAAATGGATTACTGCAAGCATGGATGATGTCAGAGACTCTAAACGTGATCTGGATTTCAAAGCTTCAAAACATCAGGAGAAGCCATGTCTTTGAATAGTGAGATTGTCATTGCATTACTATAAGAAAAATATTAAATTATTGAAGAAAAAATATATCAACCAGAGCACGTTGAATTGGTTTGAAAATCTGATCCTTCAAATTCATTTTGTTTAAAACAAAGATACCGTGCAATAATTTTTTTAATTTTATTTTTTTAGGAAACGTGAACACGTGAATGCAAATAATATATTTATATGTACATGTCCTTATTTTACATTATAATCATATTTTATACATGTTATAAGCACAAAATGCGCCTATATGATAAATATATACATATGTTGTAAATTATTTTGTAATTCAGAATTCCATTTTTAAATGAAGTTAAAACTATAGCTATGGTGTTAAAAATTGTAGCAACCAATCAAATCAATTGAATAGGCTGAGAGAAAATAATTAATTGATAATACTACTTGTAATCAAAAAATGATCAAATAAAAAATAACGTAATCAATGTATATATGTATTTTGGTAGAATCAGCGTTCTCCATCCCATGTGACTTAGAACAATTAATGAAAATTAAGCTGTTATTTAAAAAAAGAGCATCCCCTTATTAAAATTTATCACGTCTTTACTAAGGTTTACTAGTAAATGTATGAAAAAGATAGTGAAATTACCATGTATGAAATTTCTACAATTCAGAAATATCAAAAAAGTGTTCCTCAAAAGTGAATGATTTTTTTGTTTACTTATGAGGAAAAAAAATTGAATAATGAATAAAGATGCAGATATTTTATTGATCTCAGATATCTGCTTTAAAATAATATAATTAAAGATGAAATATTGTGTATAGTTTATAATATTTATTTATTAATTAATTTTAATGGGAAGATGGAAAATTAATCTTAAAATATAGAATACACTTCAATATTTGTCACTTAGTTTTTTTATGAAGTAACTGAAATAATTCAAAAAATATAATACGTTTTATATAATAAATAATTCTAGCAAAAAAATATGATGTTTAAAAAGTAAGTGGCTTTGTTGTAAAAGTCTTAATTTATTATGTTTTTAAGGTTAACTATAAAGGGTATGAGCTATTTAGTAACTTGTCGAATCTAATAAAGAAGTTAGCAAATATATTTGAAAAAAATAATAAGACTTGTTTATTAGTAAACAGTATATGATGATAAATTGAATAAAATTTGTAAATCCAAAACAATATGGGATTATAAAATTATTTAATGATAATGATGTCATAAGTTGAGAAAGTATCTAAGTTAGGAGGATCAAGAAGAATCAACATTAGTGCATTTAGTAATTATGTATTATTAAATTCACCAAAGATTTTTTTTAATAAACCTAATAGCAAAAAATTCCAACTCATAGATTAAAAACAAATGTCATGGAGTAAAAGTTTTCTGTTAATCTTCACAAAAGCTAAAGTCTAGCATTGTAATAGTATAAACATTTTTACTACTCGTTATAATTGCCAAATTATGTAGATAGAATACTTGTATCAATTGCAGAAAATCATGGTGAGAAGTTGATTGCTCGTACTTCTCAAGTATTGTTTCTAGTTGTTGAACTTGCCTGATTCTCTTATGATATGACTGGAATAATTTAAAAGACCTTACTGCCAAATCTCCACATCTAATAAGAAAATCATAATAGAATTTTAATTGTTGCAAAGAGAAATAATGTAAAAACAAAAAAAATAAATAAATTTAACAATATAAAGACAACGTAAGTAAACAAGTATAAAAAATAATTGGAACAATATATGCTGTGTACATAAGAAGATTGTATTAATATATGAAATTCAAAAGTTCTACAAAAATTCAGGATGTTAAACTATAATTCAAACTGTGAACATATGTTTAAATGAGAACATATATATATATATTTATTCATTTAATCAAGTTTATATTATTACTAATTTTAATTACATTTGACAGTGGTTTATATATTAAATTTTATTATACATTTCATTGTTCAATATTTTGTGTTTTATTAATGTTTGAAATGTATTATATTGTTTCTCTTCTTTTTATAATCTATGCTTTTCATTAATGGAACAAGGAACTTGAGTTTCACTTTCAAGTGAAGAGAAAATCCAATTTATGCTCACCCGTAATTTACTTAATTATTTATTTATATCCATATAAAAAGTGTATGTATTTGTAGATTGTCCCTTTTATATATATATACTTTGAATTGATAATCTTATAATAAAAATAGGGAATACCTCAAGTACATGGTTATTTTAAATTTGACATGAATATTGACATAATGTCAGTTTATTAATTATTGATTTATAAAATGCTTATTTTATGACATGTTCAACTTTATTTCATTAAATTATTTCTTTTATTTTTGTTTAAAGCTCTTATTATACATTAGCCATAACTTTATACACTATTTATGTTATACAATAGTATTCACTCTATATAATAATCTGATATTAAATTTTGAGTTTAAAATGAGTCAATTATTAACCATCACACATAAAACTAGCATTATGGATACTAATGATTTGAATAAGATATATTGATTATGTAGTGGTATTGGCCCTGTAATCTAGATAAGTTGTAAAATCCTCATGCTGTTATCTATATTCTACCATTGTCAAATTACTTAAAATATGACCTGAAGATAGATGTTTTAATGGTTAAACAGATCTATAATGGGGAGGTATATGAGATTCAGGGATATGACAATATTGTTGATATCAACTCACAAGCATAATGATCATTATTTATTCAACATACCCTACATAGCTTTTTTAATTTCTTTCCAACCAATTCCATAAATTACCATATTAATCATATGCATCTCAAATTTTAATTTTGATGTCATTTTTGATTATAGTGGAATTATTTATTTACTGTGTGAGTGCATGTTGAAAAATATTGTTCACTTACAATGTAATAAACAGTACAGATTGTATTGCAACCAAGGATTATCAACAAAGTGATGTATGCAAGAGATTCTTAAAACAGAATATAATGGATATTGTGGTTTTAATAAATTTTTGAACATTCATTCACATTTTTTAAATAACTCTTACCCAACCGATATTAGGAAATGCCAAGAACCAGACATATAATTAAATTTTTTTTAATCATTTAGCATCAATAAAGTCACAGAATGATAATTCCAATTCCTCATCTTTTTGATAATATCAAAAATTGCTCATACATTTTGTTAAGATGATCATTTCAATCTCCACATATAATCTATGAGGTGTATATTTGTAGCATTAGGCAATATTTGATTTGAATAGTTCACTTTAAGCATGTTTTTGTTATCTTCTTGAAGCAAACTAAAAACAAAATTATACTTGAAATAATTCACATTTGTATTATTTGCACTTTCAAATATGTAGTTAGAATTTTGTCTAGCTTATGTATGTGAATTGTAGTCTTGATCAACTATGGATATCATTATCAATTAAATTAGAATTTATTGAAATCAATGGGCTTATTTTTACCAATAGTAATAGAGTTAAAATAGCTCACAATCAGTGAAAAATGTTTCTTATTCAGTGATTGAAGATATCAGTTGCAATAAAAAAAGTTGTAATATTTTGATGGATTTCTCAATACCTATATGGGTGAAGTCTTACATATTTTTTATGCCAGGATATTTTTTGCAATAGTCTAATTTTTGGCCAATGAATATGTTCTTTACCAGATTAAAATCATAGAAAATACCATTCAATAAGATATTTGAATAATTCATTTATTTGTAGATACTTCTGTATTTTATATGGAAAAACTGAAGTTTTGCTGTATTGCTGAAAAGACATTAAAATTTGGATATATTCACATTCATTTCAGTTTGTTTATAATTTTCTGTGCAAAAATATGTATTATTGTTATGATGATTTACACAGTATAAAATTCATTATATACTCAATGATAGGCATAAACTATAGTCATGAATGTTGATTTCCTCAAATAAATACTGCTTAGAATTTTCTTGAAGTTTTGCATTGTTGCTTTTATTTCACTATCAGAATCTGGCAAAAAATTAAAAGCACAGGAATGAACACAACAAATACAGAAAATGTTCCAATAAAGGAGTGGATTTCTTACTATTGACTAGTACATGCTAAACTTCTTATTGATTACTGTAAATTTTCAATATTTATTGATAAAGTTTTTGTTGATTATTAAAGATAGTTTCTCAATATTAATAAATGAGTCGCACTATATCTAAAATGTTGTTTAAAATTGCATTTTATAATCAAATGTAGATCAGCACAAATACTACAAAATTTAATTTTTGCTCTTTCGGAGAAATAGAAAATCAATGTAGGAGATTAGAGAATCCAAAAAAAAAAAAAAAAATTAGCGCTAATACAGAAAAACTCAAAATAAAATAATTGTGAATGATTAATATATGAATCATATTTGCAACATTATAATTTCAAATTACGAATTTACATATTCATATATAGCTACATCAGGGAAATAATCGTATAATATTAACATAAAATACATCAAAATAAGAAATTATATATGAGTAAAATAATATATCCACAATAAGAATATGTTGAAAATATTACAACATGTTTTTATGTAATTTATAACTAACTGAGTAATTTGTATAATTTTTCAGAATAAAATTATCTGTTAAATTAATAAATTATGAATATAAATTAATTTTATTGTATTAAGCATGTGATGCTCAAAATTATTTACATGTGTTAAAAAAGATTAAAATAAGAACATTTTGACTTTTTATAATTATATGTACATGCTGGTTAAGTTTTTTTAGACACATTATAATTAGATTATAAGCACTAGGATGGCTAAATAAGAAGAGTTTAAATGTAAAAGTTTATAATAATCTTATGCTAAGCTATTTTCAATATCTTGATATCATATTAATAACAATTTGTTTTTATAATTTATCCACCACAAGATTAGTCATATTTATAATATTAGCCTTTCTTTTTATCACATTACCAATCTTCCTTATTTCATACATCCATCTCACACATGGTACAATTCTAGATATTTCACAGACTCATGGAATTCTGTTAATGATTTCAACTGTCATTCAATTATTAACTTTTCTAGCAATATATCAGTCCCAGCTCCACTTTATTCTCTTATTTTTTTCAATGTTATTAATAATTCCCATTGTTATCTCACTCATGACTATTGTTTTAGTCTCTCGTTGTTAATTTTGAGAAAGTAAATAAGTATCAGAGACATAAGTAAGAATGGGTAAAATATTTATTACAAACATTTCTATTTAAATACATAATAATATTTTATTTTAATATTAAGTTATTTATATCAAAATCACTCCATCCAAGTTTAGTTCTATGATTAATTTAATTCATTAAATTTCCACCTTTAAAAGTAATCTGATCAAGGTATTTGTTGCTGTCAACTTCTTTTAATTCAGCATTGTCAATATTTAATTAATTGTTTTGAGAAAATCCAATGAACTTTAAATTAATCTAGTCAGTGTTTAATTTTAATCCTATATTCTTACTTTCATCTGATAACTCTCACACCATTTTATGAAGTTCTAAAGCTTTATTTGCAAAAACACCTATCTACAATTTGAAAGTCCCAATTTACTTTTATGTCCTAATCTTTTCATTTTAATCATTAATCGACTTAATATTTCTTGTAAAACAGTTGTAAAACATTTTGTATATAAAATGATTGTGTATTATTCTCAATATTAATTTTCATAATATTACAATTAAATCTAATCATTGTTATTGAATTTTAATAAGTATTCTTCAGAACATGACAATATTCTGGTATATCTTGATGATCCAAATGTTTGTAGAATCAAATAACCTTTTCATAAAATATAAATCCAAAGTGTAATAGCAAACTGTATCCATTGATATTTTATAAAACTTCTCTCAATAATTTAATGTAAATCATTGTTCTGAAATGACTTTTAAATTCAATTTGTGCTTAGGATTGATTAAAATTGAAAGTTCATTGCAGTCATGTTATAATTATATTGAAAAAAGTTTGTATTGAATTGTTAAAGACTAATAAGTCTTCAATTTGTAATATCTTATATATATATATATATATATATATATATATATATATATATATATATATATATATATATATATATATATATATATATATATATATATATATATATATATATATTGTGCTGTTACAAATGGAGGCCCAACTGTGGATTCAATCATGATCAAGTAGTAATGGTCACTACTACAAGAATGACCACATTACTTGATATCAAATATAATCATATCTGAAAAAGAAAAAAAAAACTATGTATTTTGATATATAACTGAAATATGTGATAAAAGAATATAATTCATATTTAAAGTTGAACAGAAAATCAAATTATAATTTTAGAAATTGGATTACGTATTTGATTGTTGGAGATTGTTTAGCTGTACTTTAAACCATTAAGCATAACATGATGATCATTATTTATATTTGCACATGCTGATAACACAGAACCCAAACTCTCCATTTAGTAGTGTCATGTAAGATAATCCAGAATGCAAAAAGCTTGGTGCATAAAATCATTATATAGTGCCTAATCATTTGATATTCCAAAACTAGTTTCTAGCTTGGGGTTTTATCAATGATAAGCCTTGTATGTGAGATCAATGTACCTAAACACTAAAGATATAATGCAAAGTCTAAGCAGCCATCTTTTATTTAGTTAGTTAACAATATAGCTTTGAGTCCACAATAAAAAAAAACATGATACTGTTTTCAATTTAAGCTCATTTTCTGTAGAGCCATATAGATATGAACTCAGTTCAGCATCTATACATGTTGGTGTCTTTGGTTTTTTAATAACCAGTCACTATAATCCTATTGGGAAGAATTGGTATTAAAGCACTAAACATCAGCATTCGTGAATACCAAGGTAAAATTCTCCATATAGTAATTCCCTTCAATGCAAACTAGAGTAATCAAAGGATGCAAAAAGTTTATATGTAAAATCCCTAACTAGTACCTACCAATACAATAGCTCTAGACTGATTTCTAGTTTGTGGCTTTCATTAGTGAAAAAATGAGTTTGAATTAAAAACATTATCATGTTTTTATTTTAAACTCAAAGCTGTATATTTAAGCAAAGAAGTTAAAGGTGGCTACTGTAGAGTTGATATAGACCCAAGGATCTAGGTGCAGTGTGATCAGATACAAGGCTCCTCACTGACAAAATCTGCAAGATAGAAACTAGTTGGGGATATTGGATGAATAGGCAATAGATAGGATTTTTTGCACAAAACTTTCTGCATCCATTGATTATTGTGGCATTTTCTGAGTGCTATTACTGATGGAAAGTTTGCCTCTGTGCTAGTAATTTTTTTTCAGTTTTGATGATGGATAAAATATTTTGTCATTGGCTTGATGCAATGTTTTTATGCAACTCCAAGGGATGCTATATTTCAGAAATTGCTTCAATTCACTATCAGATTTTCAGATTTTTTGTTGTATATCATGGTTCAGTTAACATAGTCCTGCAATGATCTACAGTTTCTAAATTTTCAAGTAAAAGAGCAAAACATTTTATTTTATCAGCCCCTATGATTCAAAGGAGCAGTGTTTTGCAAAGATGTTTGCATTCTTATTTTTATTATAAATTGTAGTAGCTTGCAGTGTCTAAATTGACAGAGCTCACTTGACAGTAATGTTGCATTGTGTAACTATAGTCTAATGGTTGAATTATTTATCTATTTCAGAATGATAGGGCACTTTATTTTGTTAGCTGTCAAGTGCCTGACAAATCTCTTCCATAGATGTACATAGTTTGAAATATGAACTTTGTTTTGATTACAAACATGTATGTCATGTAAAACAATATATATATATATATATATATATATTGTTTATACATGACATACATGTTTACTAGTACAATATATATATATATATATATATATATATTGTACTAGTCAAAATATGTTGATCATTTAACATGAGCTGGAACTCAATGAAACATACTTCAAACCCAGTCAAGCCTGAGATTTATATTGGGACCAACCTAGATTCGAACCCATTCCACAAGCCCAGGTTGAACATCTAATAAATAACATAATGATGGAACACAAGAATTAATTCTTAAAGCCAGCCCACTAGATGAGTAAAAGAGACAATGAGACATATTTAACAAAAGAATGCATATATATGTTGGAATATACGGAAGTGGAGAGAAAGATAATTAGAACTACATAAGTTGCTTGAATAAAATATTTAATAAAACATTTAATGAAACAGTAAAATGATTATACATTTATTTAAATGTGCATGACAAAATGATTTACCCTGAGGGTGATCACATTATTATGATTCATATGCTCTTATGAATAAATGATATATTTACATACATGGGCATATTTGGTGGGTGAGATCAAGATGCCAACCACTTGATTACAAAACAAACTTACAACATATTTGAATTAATGTTTAGTGATGTTTCTGAAAGGTGGTGATTAATGTACAAATTTCTGGAGTGTTCTAAGAACCATTATACATATTATATCAACTATTTTCACACTGTTTCAGTCATGAAAATCAATAAAATATATTTTAAAAAATGGTTCACTCATTAAAGATAATATTTGTAAATATTTAATAAAATAACATATATTTAAATCAAGTTTAGTTGCTTAGTGAACAAAATATTTAAACTATTCTTTAAATTCAGATTTAAAAAGAAAATAATGCTTCACTTTTCTAACAGATGTATACTCTTAAATAAAGAGAATAGACTACGATGGTGGGATTTTTAAAATAAGAAGAAAAACAATATTATTAATTAAACTAATCACTATTCTTGGAAATATATATCTACATAAGTAAACACAATTTCATTGTTACAGCATTGAAATGAGATCATTAAATAAATAAACTAATAATAATAAAGTTGCAGTGCTGATATGAAGGCAGAAGAATCCAAAATGATATCATGCTTCCATATGAAGAAAATGAAGTGGCCAAGAGTGTCTTTTCTAGGGCACTGAATTTTATTTAGACTCGTCATGGTACCCAGTGTTCTCTGGTGAAACTGACATGAGAGACCTGTTATACAAAAAAGGTCCATGGAAGGTCAACTGTCTGTAGGATAGGGCAGGAAAATCATCTACAGGTTTGAACTCATCCTAACCCTTCAAACTAGAAGCATATAATACTTAAAAACAACTAAGCCATATATCAGCACTGCAGAATAACACTGTCTTGAATGACATGAAAAAATTTCAGACAATTAATGCTATGCTACATAATATATATGGGAAAGATTTAATTCATCCAAAATAGATTTTAAAAGTACATCTCTTTCCTTCCTTGCTATTTAACCTATTGAAATCCAACCCTCACAAATTTTATAACTTTAGAATAATCAAGTCTATGAAATATTAAGAGTATAGCATTGTAATATGGATAATATAAAAAGCAATAACAATAATAAATCATCTTTTCAGAAATAAGTGAGCGACATATAAAATATTTAATAGCATTAATTTTTTGGTGATTTTAAAGTTTTACATAAATAATATCCTTTTTGATGCATAAAAAAATCATGCAACTAGGTTAATTTGAGAAGCAATATGGTGAGGATATTAATTAAGAATGTATGTAAGTCTAACTCAAAAGGGAGGGGGTTAGTACTAACCTCAACCCAAGGAGGTCTGAGTAGATAGGGGAAAATAACTTTATACATTAGGCTCGCAAGATTGTTTAGATTGGCAACTTAAAATAATAAAATAAAACATAGTTTAAAATTAAGAATGGAACCACACCAAAATTAAAGAAATAAGAGCACATGACAGACTTTACATATAAAAGAAATTATTATTAGTATGAGAGCCAATTTATATTAACAGTTAAGAAAAAAAACATTTAATTTAACAATTTGAATAAGAAATCCAGATAGTCAAAATTGAGATTAGTTTTATAAAAAATTATATGTAAATTTCATAGATGGTTCTTAGGTTAATTATATTGCTTTATTAAAGTGTCCATTTTGACAGTTCAGCTCCAGCATGGCAAATTAACAGGATTCAAAAAATTTCCAAATTAGTAACACGTTTACCTTAGGCATTCCTCCATTTTTCGATTATACTTTCTATCATTTTGGGGGTATCAGTGAGATGATTATTGGTGGTGAAATACTGGCCAGTAAAAGGCGAGGAAAGGTGATTAGTTTGACTACTCATTCAATATTTTGGAAAAAAAATAGCAAGGAGTATATTGGCAACAGCTAATCTACAAACTAGTTTTCTCTCCAGGTGGTCAAAAATTGAGCCATTATATACTGCCCTCAGATATTTGACGAATGCTTTCAATACCTCTTTTTTAAATTTCATTCACGATTACTATCTAGTAGGAATTTTCTCATTTCCTTCACTTATTGTTTTGGAGATGCAACCTTTAGATTCTTACTTTTAGTACAGTTTAATTAGACATTCTTTCCCAAAATTAAACAATGTAACATTTTCACCCTTTTAACTATTTTTGGACAATTAACAGTTGCATACTCCATCTGGATTTTTTTAAAAAAAAAACAAAAAAAACAGCTTTTTAAATAAAGAATTTAAATGAAAAGTTCTAATTTTACAAACTTAAAAAAAAAAAGTTTGTAAAATTAATATTGTGAAAGTAATTTCTCCCATTATATATATTTGAGCTGTACCTAATATATTTTCATTTTAATAAAAAGAATAATAAATAATAATAAAAATATTAGAAACTAAATTTTATAACTTTTTAGGTGTACATCTCAAACATATACATAAAATAGATGTAGATATACATGAATATAAGAGTGGGTTTGACCATAAGGTTTAAACATGGCTTAGTAATTTGATAAGTGTGAAGGACCATGAAGCTCGATCGTTAATTAGGATTGACTGCTTCAATATATATATATATATATGCAAAACCATAAAACAATACAATACTAGATTAAATTTTAAAATTTTTACCAAAATCCTTACACAACCATGGTTTCATCTACTACAAATAGACCTTCTCAAGTGAAAATCAACCTAAAGAAAAACATATATATATATATATATATATATATATATATATATATATATATATATATATATATATATATATATATATATATATATATATATATATATATATATTGTAACCTAAATAAAGTTACTCAAATAGAAATAACTTAGTAAAGGTTCAAAATATAACACTATCAAGAATTATAAGCAAATTATTATCAAATTATTAAGTATTATAGCAATGTATTATAACTCAGGTATACAGGCAGTAGGTTTTATCCACTTTCATTTCTTGGTTTGATGTTAAGTGCATGTTTAAACAAATACTAAGTGAATATGGTCTAGCAGGGCGCCACTAGATTATCTGAATCTAGACACGGTTATATCTGATAACCTTTCACATGTACCGGGTTTGAATCCCTTTTTGGTACTTTATTTCTAATAAAAATGAGAGATTTTGCTTTTTGAGCCATATCACTATACGCACTAATATTTAGGTAAAAGTAAAACATCTATAAACCAAAGTGGAGTATATTAGACATAAATCATTTCTCAGATCTTAACATAACAAATGTGTTTCAATATTTTTATAAGTTCACTAGCTCAGATTATATATAACTAATTTAGGATGGCAATTCACTCATCCTTGCATGAAATAGATGATGGGATGTGGTTATAATAATACTAAGAAATCACTAAATATTATAAAATCAATATTTATTTATGGCCTTTAAACAGTTAAACAGCTCATTAATTAAAACGTTGATGACGATGATGATGATGATAATAATAACGATAATGACAAGGGTTTCAACTACAGCTCTAGGACTAAGCCTAAACATAAAACTAAATTTTATAAAGAAATTCATAATTATTGCTTAATTTTAGCATATTTACTTATATCTTAAATAACTAATATTCAACCATTGATGATGATGAATAATCACACTTAACAAAGACTACACTTAATGAAATATATACGCCTCGTTTAATAAAACAAACTAATATTTATTACTACATTTCTAACATATACATAAAAATTTCTAGATAAATATGAAAATTGACATGAATAATAATAATAATAATTGATTATATAACAATCCTCAGATTAATTTTAAGTTCTTCCCCCTTTCCCTTCAAATGTATTTTGTATTAAGTTGGACGTCACATTGACCATGAAAAGTATTTCAAGACAAAAAATATTATCTGCTCATTAACACACATACTTAAAAAATCCAACATGTAAATAGAATAAAAAAAAATGTTAGTAAAATTGAAAGAGCAAGTTTTTAGAAAAGAGTTTTAAATTATTTTCTCCCCCTCCCTTCCAAGCGCTGAAATCTATACTGAACTTGAAACAAAATAATCTAATATTCTAATACTACTCATTATTTCACATTCACTCGCAATTATACACATATAAAAATATCATTATGTATGTGCGTGTTTTATCCCATGATAACAAAATATTATTTAAAACCAAAATAATAATAATATATTAGTTAAAACTAAAATCATAATACCATAAAAAAAAAAAATTGTTTTACACATTAATATTGTAAAATTAATAAACAAATCATTTTCATACATTCAAGATCATTTATGAAGCTCAAAGTTATTATTAGTAAGACATTCTTGTTTTAATCGATCTGAATAGTCTTTAAAAGTTCTTTAAATAAAAATATACCACTTTATTGCTAAAATGTTTATTAAGACTGATATCATAAAGAAAATAGATATAAAAAGTCATATTACCGATCTTTTGTTTGTGGCGAATTTCCAAGGGTTCAAACTTGTCTATATTTCTGCAGCTACTATGTGGGAACAATCTCTTTCTTGAGGTGTATAACTATTTAATGATGATGACTCTATTGAGGTTATTTGCTTTAGTGGACAATTTGGAAATCATTATATTAATTTTTCTTCTCTTCCTGTCAAGCATGTGGATGAAATACAGCAGTTGTTTTCACATTTATAAATTTTCTTGAGTTTAAAATCAGTTGTTGGAACAATTAATTGGACTTGATGATTAATATTTATCAGTAGATTAATTCATCTTCTTTGAATGCAGGTGAATGCTTTCTTCCTTCTATTAAAAACATCTTATTTATCTGGTCAGTTGAAAGGTGTAGAATATTATTTTAGACACATCTTTTCTTTCCTATGTGATGTGCAGCTTCCTCCAGATGGTCCGGCAAATGGAATATACATATAATTTTTCTAGCCCGCCATCTCTTATATTTTCAACGTTCAATATTATAGTTTAATAATCTGAATCAATCACAATAATCATAATAATTCAAGACAGCTTTTTATATCCAATTTTTAGCTACCTTAACCAATCAGAGATAGCATCACTTGCTATTTTTGGACAAATTTGTTTTAATTAGATCTCTAATTTATTTTCAACCAAAGTATTTTTCAACTGAAAAGTTTAATCCTTTTTCCAGACACTTTTGTTTTAAAAAAAAAAAATAGACTCAATTCTTATTTCCTTTCTTTTGTTTTTTCTTTCTTTTTAACATCCAGGTAACACTTCAAATCTTTGAGCTTCCTTCTTTAGATCTTGATAAGACAATTTCAATTTTTAGAGTTCTGACTCATTATAAGCTTCCAAAGTGACAATCATTTACAAAAAAAATTACTACAAAGATCGATATCTGATTAAACAGATTTCCTCTTTTAACAAAAAAAATTGTACAAAAAAAATAATTTGACAGATTTAATACTTCCTTTTCTTTCAATATTTAGGAAATGTAAATTTTTGTATGTAATGTACACACATCCTTCATTCTTTCAAATCATTCATAAACTAACCTTAAATAATATAATTGCTAGCTTAGTAATTATAACCCAATTATTTAATTAAATCTGTAACTTTTAAATCCCACTTATAATTAAAGAAAAGCAAAATAAAAGTATAGAATAAAATGTTAGAATTGATCAAGCATAGCTTAGTTTTAAAGAAAGTTAAAATGTTGAATATTTGAAATATAAAACAAATAAATAATTTACACATACATTGCCTATATGTATGCATTATAACTTTGCTTTTTAACAGAAAATTTAAATATTAAATAGTTTAAATGTGTGTATTACCTTTCTATCAACACACAAACAAATAAAGCATATAATTGTTGACCCATTCTTTCTCTGTTTAAAGCTTTTAGAACTGGACCTTGTAGGGTTTAAACTTGGATGCCCTACAACTTCCTTTATGGTTATATAAAATTGTGATGATGATTTTGTTTGACCTTTTCTACATGCACATTACTATAAATTTGGCTAGTGACCAAATTGTAATGGCACAACTTTCTCCCCCTTCGGATAAAATCATCAGCACTTTTGTTTTAACTATATTTTAAAAAAAAAATCCTAACTAATAAATACACTAATAATAATAAACACTTATAATATATATAAAAAAAAATTAACTACTGGTAAATATATTTTTCATTAAAAAAAAACCTAAAAATAATTTATTTGGAGATCTTTGCCAGGCTATTCTGCTGAAGTATAAGGGATCAAACTCCTAGCATTATAGGTCCCCTTATTCCCATCAAGAGCAGCAAGCATAAAGGCATTCTCCCCTATTTTCTTGGTAATTTGGAATGGCTTTTTCTTTTCAAACCATATTGTGGTCTGCATAAAAATGCACCTGTACATCCAGTCCCTTTTTAATATTTCCATTTTTCATCTTGACTGGATATTTATAAAACATATCTGGAGGAATTAGTTTATATAACCTCCTATTACAAACTCCATTTAGAAATATGGACTCTTGGTACCATACATAATATGCCTTGAAGTTTTTCAGAGAGATTGGCTTTTTATACCAGATATCATTTATCCTTACATCTTCCAGAGAGATTGATTCTCTGAGCCATATACAATTTATTTTTAAATTCTCTAGAAAGGTTGACTCTTTGTACCATATATAAGGCACATTTAACTTTTCCAGAGCATTTAAATTTTTCAGAGAGATTGATTCTCTGTCTGATACACACTGGACATTTACATTTTTCAGAGAGATTGCCTCTCTATACCATATATAAGGTATCTCCAATCTATTTAAGAAGACAGATTTTTGAAACCACACATGCTGGTTTGTTACTAGATTGAGAACTACAGACTGTTGAAACTTTTGCTCTCTTTCTAAAATAACTGGTTTCATCTCCCTTATTGCCTCTCTTAAATCAATCATCTTATCGGATGCATGAAGTTTTTCCTCCAACTCTCTTTTCCTTCTTTTCACTTCATGATCTATCCCAATCTGCTCTTTGGTCATCACCTCATTTACTCTTTTTACTGAGAGATTAGATTTTATGGCTACTATTGGCCTTTCCACTTCTTGTGATCTACTCCCCTCTATCAGTATATTAGCTGATTTACCTATTTCTTCCTCTAATCTCTCGCTCCTTTCTCTATTATCAGTAGTCTGACTATCTTCTATTATACTTTCAGTAGTTTTCTCTATATGAGGTTCTTCGATCTCTGTTTCCCAGGTCATGATCATTTGGTTGTTGCTTTCAATAGAGTTATCTATTTTTGCTTTGAGATCTTCTCTCAAACTCTCTATACTGTGCTTACTATCTTCTCTTAAACTTTTATTATCTTCTTCTAAACTCTTAGTATCCTCTTTTAGACTTTCTATATTTTTCTCCATCTTCTGTTCCAAATTCACCATCCCTTGCTTACTATCTTCTCTTAAACTATCTATGAACTGCTTCCTATCTTCTCTTAAACTTTCTATGAGCTGCTTACTATCTTCTCTTAGACTCTCTATACTTTTATTATTTTTCTCTATACTTTTATTATTTTTCTCTATCTTTTGTTCTAGATTTATCATACTTTGCTTACTCTCTTCTCTCATACTTCTGAGCATCTGCATTATCATGTCCATGTCTGATGGTGCCATCTTTGCTATCTGAGCCTGGCCCACTTCTGACTCCTCATCTACTTCCACACTTGAGTCCGTATTATTGCTACTAACATTAAAGGCATCTTCCTCTACTTCCTCTCTTTCCTTTTGTGTTTTTAAGAAAACCTCCCCATCCTCTTCTTCAGTATGAAAACGATCACTGATTCCTGGTATTGGGGCACCTTCCTCTTCCATAACCTCTTCCATACTATAATTTAGTTCACTCATGTTATAAAACTATATATATCCCATCTGTACTTCCCTGACCATCAAAAATCCACACATCTTCTCCCTGTCTGACACCTATTCTGACCAACTGACTGATTTGATTTTCACCTTATTATGCATTTACAAATACAACAAAAAAAAAATTTTAATATCCTTATTTAATGAACTACACAACAATAATCTATATAGTGCATGTCTGTCTGTAATAGCCCAAATTATACATTCATCCATTCTCCCAGAAATCCGACAGATATTGACAGTCCACAGAATGACTAGCAGTTCACAATCTTGAGATAAATAAAAGAATTCAGTCACAGCACTATAATCACACAATGCATCACGAGCACTCAGAAGATCATCCCAATTCGATCACTATTAACTACCACAACCCTTGATTAAATGAAGCAAACTCTGTTGCAATAAAAGATGTATTAAGTCTTAGGGGCTAAAATAGATAAACTATGCCTTGCTCTCTCTCTTGGAGTCTTATGTGGCAAGTATCAAGGAATGCCCTGCTTATTATAGACTACAAAAACGAAACCTTGCTCTCTCTCTTGGAGACTTATAGGCTGATATCATGGCAGGACTACTGTTAACTGCTTCATGATAAAATAAGAATAACATATAAACTTGATTGGAAAACTATGCCATGCTCTCTCTCTTGGAGACTTATAGGCTGGTATCATGGCAGGTCTGCTGTTAACTGCTTCATGATAAAATAAAGATAACATATAAATTGGGTTGGAGCAGTGAATGGGTTTGATCATTCATAAGTTACACGAAATACATAGCATTCTCAAGGCAATGACAAAACTCTCCACTCATCATCAAAACTGCAATCTAACCAACCAAACTCCAACGATCAACCATCCAATCAAACCTCTAAAATCATAGACTTTTTACAAAATGAACTCCCCAAACACACATGAGACTACTATTCCATAATTCATCACTATTACTATGCCTATCCTATCTGGCAATAAATTATTTTAATGTTCCACAAAAAAAAATCTATTATTTATTTCACCTTTGTCTTAAGTTGTGATATTCATCTCTATTTTCAAAATTGATAAAAAAAAAAACTAAGCTGTTTTATGGCTGTACCCATTTTATCATCATCAATGAAAAATTAAATCATATTAAACATCATCATCTAAAATAAGACTGTTTGGCCAAGAAAATTTTGTAAGACAAAAAAAAATTTTTACTGAAAAAAAAAATTTTACTAAAAAAAATTTCTCTATTTTTAACCACACATCTCCCATCATTCTATAGACTCTCTTTTTCAGGTATATGGCAAAATATCAGGCCCCAGTTGGGTGTCCATTGTAACCTAATTAAAGTATCATCAAAAGATATTACCATACCTGAGTTGTCTACAATATATAAGAAATAATCATAAATTCAAAAATTAAATGATGATCAAAAGAGATTATTATATCTGAGTAAAGGAGTCCAATATCAAAAATTATGGGGAAATTGTTAATAACCAGTATTGTAACAATGTATAATATGGAAATCACGTGAAGTGAGTACACTAGTAATTCAATAAAATATAACTCAGGTATACAGGCAGTGGTTTTCCCATTTGTAAATTTTCTTGAGTTTAAAATCAGTTGTTGGAACAATTAATTGGACTTGATGATTAATATTTATCAGTAGATTAATTCATCTTCTTTGAATGCAGGTGAATGCTTTCTTCCTTCTATTAAAAACATCTTATTTCTCTGGTCAGTTGAAAGGTGTAGAATATTATTTTAGACACATCTTTTCTTTCCTATGTGATGTGCAGCTTCCTCCAGATGGTCCGGCAAATGGAATATACATATAATTTTTCTAGCCCGCCATCTCTTATATTTTCAACGTTCAATATTATAGTTTAATAATCTGAATCAATCACAATAATCATAATAAATCAAGACAGCTTTTTATATCCAATTTTTAGCTACCTTAACCAATCAGAGATAGCATCACTTGCTATTTTTGGACAAATTTGTTTTAATTAGATCTCTAATTTATTTTCAACCAAAGTATTTTTCAACTGAAAAGTTTAATCCTTTTTCCAGACACTTTTGTTTTAAAAAAAAAAATAGACTCAATTCTTATTTCCTTTCTTTTGTTTTTTCTTTCTTTTTAACATCCAGGTAACACTTCAAATCTTTGAGCTTCCTTCTTTAGATCTTGATAAGACAATTTCAAAAATTTTAGTTCTGACTCATTATAAGCTTCCAAAGTGACAATCATTTACAAAAAAAATTACTACAAAGATCGATATCTGATTAAACAGATTTCCTCTTTTAACAAAAAAAAATTGTACAAAAAAAAATAATTTGACAGATTTAATACTTCCTTTTCTTTCAATATTTAGGAAATGTAAATTTTTGTATGTAATGTACACACATCCTTCATTCTTTCAAATCATTCATGAACTAACCTTAAATAATATGATTGCTAGCTTAGGAATTATAACCCAATTATTTAATTAAATCTGTAACTTTTAAATCCCACTTATAATTAAAGAAAAGCAAAATAAAAGTATAGAATAAAATGTTAGAATTGATCAAGCATAGCTTAGTTTTAAAGAAAGTTAAAATGTTGAATATTTGAAATATAAAACAAATAAATAATTTACACATACATTGCCTATATGTATGCATTATAACTTTGCTTTTTAAAGAAAAATTAAATATTAAATAGTTTAAATGTGTGTATTACCTTTCTATCAACACACAAACAAATAAAGCATATAATTGTTGACCCATTCTTTCTCTGTTTAAAGCTTTTAGAATTTTGATCTGGTAGGGTTTGAACTTGGATGCCCTACAGCTTCTTTTATGGTTATATAAAATTGTGATGATGATTTTGTTTGACCTTTTCTACATGCACATTACTATAAATTTGGCTAGTGACCAAATTGTAATGGCACAATATATATATATATATACACTATATGAAAACATTAAATATAATATTATATATATATATATATATATATAATATTATATTTAATGTTTTCACAGGTTGTATGATATAGATAAATTATAACTTCTTGGGCTGCACCGTGTATTATTTTCCATTAAACACCAATATTTTGATGGACTAGCATCCTCCATTATCAAGGTTAACTTTTGAAAGAAAAATTGTTAGATCCCAAACAATAACGTGACTGTGTGCAAGATGAGAAATGAGATTCAACTTGAAGTAGTTCAGCATTCACAATATGAGGCTTATCAAAATGTTTATTTCCCTCAGTTTTTTCACCTATTAATTTTAAGTTAATATTAGATAAAAAGAGAGGTTTCCACATAGCTAGAATACATTGTGCTTCATCAGCCCTATTTAAATCAGTAGGTCTCTTTAATATTTCAATTGACTCTCTCATGGTTCTCATGGTTTGGAAAGATATGATTTAAGAACCATGAGAAAGTCAATTGAAATATTAAAGAGACCTACTGGTTTAAATAGGGCTGATGAAGCACAACGTATTCCAGCTATGTGGAAACCTCTCTTTTTATCTAATATTAACTTAAAATTAATAGGTGAAAAAACTGAGGGAAATAAACATTTTGATAAGCCTCATATTGTGAATGCTGAACTATTTTAAGATGAATCTCATTTCTCATCTCGCACACAGTTATGCTATTGTTTGAGATCTAACGATTTTTCTTTCAAAAGTTGATAATGGCGGATGCTAGTCCATCAAAATATCGGTGTTTAATGGAAAATAATACATGGTGCAGCCCAAAAATTTATAATTTATATTGTAACCAGACCACCACACAACCCTTTTATTACTTCAGTTGTAACAATTTCCTGATGAGCATGTTGCAGGAAGGAACTATCAATTGGCATTACCCAATGCAGATGTTACTCCCCTACAACAATATTTCCTGCTCATCAGAGGATGTAGCACCATAGAGGTTGGAAGCATCTAGACATTTATATGTTTGGTTTTCCAAACAGTGCCACTAGAGTTCCATCTCACTACAACCTGACTTACCTAGGTCTAGTTATGCCAGATTGTAGCTCAGGGGGCATGAGATTCTCATGAACAAGTGCAATGACTGATGAGTGATGCAATAAAAACAAAATAGAATTGGACAACTGGATAACTAAATTTAATTTTTAGTAACAGTAATTTTATTTAATAACAATTAGTTGCCAAGTTCTAATAAAGTTCATTCCTATCCATGTGATGACTCATTTTCATTTCATTTATGAAGAGGTTAGAAGCAGTTTGTTGATCAATAGTTCATTTGCAATTCATTTTAATAAAGTTCATCCTTCATTTCAAATGAAGGCTCATTTTGATGTATCTTAGGTAAAGGATTCAAAGGGTCTTTTATCTAGTAGACATCTACCAATTCTGCATGAATATTTTCCACTCTGTATTCCACATCTGTACATCTTTTTTTAGGTAGGTAAATAGGTAAGATGAGCTATTCCAGATCTGTAAGGTTTCTATAATTTAGCCAAGTATCAATCTACATTGGTTCTCATAAGTTTCATTATTTTCTTTGTATACAATCGAAATTCATGTAAGCATTTGTAATTTTTATAGTCCATTATTTTATTCTATTTATCAAATAGGTAACGTGAACAAATCTTGGTTTGTGGACTATTCATAGTCCAGTCAGTGTAAATGTGCATCTATGTGCATAGGTTTTATTACTTTCTTCACATAATACCAATATGCAGTTAGGCATTTATAATCCATAGAGTCTTTCATTATTTTATTTATATTTATCAAAACAGTAATGTGGTTTAAATTACTCCCACAAAATCAACATTCAGGTAAGCATTAAGCATTTGTAATTTTATATCAATATGCAGATAAGCATTTAGAGTCTATATAGTATTTCATTACATTTAACTAATGTGGTTTAAATTACTCCCACAAAATCAACATTCAGGTAAGCATTAAGCATTTGTAATTTTACATTAATATGCAGATAAGCATTTAGAGTCCATATAGTATTCCATTACATTTAACTAATGTGGTTTAAATTACTCCCACAAAATCAACATTCAGGTAAGCATTAAGCATTTGTAATTTTACATTAATATGCAGATAAGCATTTAGAGTCCATATAATATTTCATTAAATTTATCAAATCCAGTAATGTGGTTTAAATTACTCCCACAAAATCAATATTCAGGTAAGCATTAAGCATTTTCATTTATATTTTATCACGAATAAGTGATTTTCATAATTTTAGTTTCATTCATAATTTTCCAGTAACAAACGTATTTTCATGCAGCTACATTTATTAATAATTCTTTTTTTTTTCTATTTATAATAAAGACATTTTGTTTGTCTTTTAAAACATATATAATTTTAGTTTAAGAACTACGTTTTGTTTATCTTTTAAAAACACATATAATTTTAGTTTAAGAAATACGTTTTGTTTAACTTTTAAAAACACATATAATTTTAGTTTAAGAAATACGTTTTGTTTATCTTTTAAAAACACATATAATTTTAGTTTAAGAAATACGTTTTGTCTTGTCTTTTAAAAAACATATATCGAATATTTTTATAAAATCATTACCTTCATTTATCCAGTTGTCGCTTCAAAAAGGGGTCATCGCATTTCAGCTGAATGGCATTATTTCCTTTCTATGATGTCTATCCAGACAAATCTAGAAAAATCATGGCTTAGAATGAAGAGATGAAGCTGTTGGTTTATTTTTCCATCATTATAATTTCCTTAATAAAGCTTTCTTTTTCAATCAATAACAGAGGTTCTTTAATATCCTTTTAAAAATGAAATCTTTTTTTTTTTCAAAATTCTTCTTTGACAGCTACTTGAAAAATATCTCTTTGGAAGAAATATAACTATTTGATCTCCTTAAAATCTCTCTGAAAAAACTTTTTAAAACTCTTTCAAAGTCTCTTGTTTTAAAATCAAATCTAATCTGCTTCTGAACTTGCAACTTGACTATTTATATCCTGATTCTGGATTGATTAAACAGCCTTTCCCACTGTACTTAATTTGCATACTGCTCTCATTTAAGCCCGAGTGCTTTTTTGCTTCTTAACAATTGGATAATCTACTTTTTTAGCGGGATAGATAAGAAATCATAAGAATTAAGCCATGTTTTCCGATTTACTAACTTTGCCTCAAGTGATTATTACACTTTATTTGAAAACATCCAAAAATTAAAAATGTAATCAATTTAATACATGCCAGCTTTAAATATATATATGATATATTTAAATTATATCGTAATCCAAAACTATAAAATCAATAATGATTTTCTTTATTATTTTCTTTTCTCAATTATAGAAAATAATAATTTTCTTGTAACATCATAAGCTAAACTTTTTTATACATCTGCTGTTTTTTAAGGTGGAAGGGTAACTAGCTCTTAGAATAAATATACATGTGAAACATCATTCTTGTTTCATTACCCCTGACCAAATTTTGGGATGAAATCGCCTGGAAGTACGATTTTATTCCACATATTATACACTTCATCTCTCAATACTGCATTTCCATTGATTTTAGGTTTGCTGATGAAATGGGTAAGATGAGCTGGAAAAGTGAATACATGAACTAAATGCCAGAATAAGTAGATATTCAAGCACAAACTACCAGTACACACTGCCCCATGATGTCATGAGAAAATATCTCATTTTTAAGCACTACCTCTCTTGTACCTAGAAGGATCATCCAACTAAGAGTAGGAACCAGAGAGAAAAAAACACAATTTGGCACTTAGCCAACCCTGCTCAGCTTCTGTGAGTCTTAGGGGCTATCATTTGGTCTATTCATGTGACCAAGGCCTATACATGAGGCCTATATATACATATTGCTGGACTACTCTCAGAGGACAACATCCAGGTCTGGATAGTGCCAAGCATATACTTCGGAGTATCATAAACACAATGCATCCAAGCAGCTCTGCTCAATCATCCACCCATCTCAACATGAAAAACACAAGTCCATGCATCACTACATCACACTCACAAACTTCTTCCATCAGCTATCTTTATTTTATTGTTCTGTATCATAACTACAATTTGATTTAGGAGACTGAGGATCATGATCAGTTCTCCTATAATACTCTTCTGTATTATGAGGTGACACACTTCTGGATCGTCTTTTTGTTGGAGGTTTCTCATGCTCAACATCATTGTGGTGGCTTGCTTCTTCACCTCCATATTTTCTTTGGAGATCCTTGTTACTGTTTGATCTTCTAATTATACAGGTCCGATATGGACCATGAACACCATCTGTGGATTTTCTTCTGTTCCTCATCCATGGCGGTACTTCATTTTTAGAAATACATAAAAGCTTATTTTTAAATGGTTCTTCTGTCATAGTAATTATTTTTTTGTATTTATAAAAGTGTCTTGTTGCTTAATTTTTTCACACTTATAAATCCTGAGTTTTCAAATTCCTTTTTGGTGTCTTTTCCTGCATCAGCAAGTATATATTTAATAACTGTCTTTATATATATTTTTTCTGTACTCAATTTCTGATTTGAGTTTATTGAGCTTTTGTTTATAATTTTTATATATGGCTGAGGACTAACACACTTTTGTTTCCAATTTATGGTTTCTTTCTCTATCTCTGTTACTATTTCATAGCATATACCAGGCAATTTTTCTGAAATATTTTTTCTGTACTCAATTTCTGATTTGAGTTTATTGAGCTTTTGTTTATAATTTTTATATATGGCTGAGGACTAACACACTTTTGTTTCCAATTTATGGTTTCTTTCTCTATCTCTGTTACTATTTCATAGCATACACCAGGCAATTTTTCTGAAATATTTTCTTCTATATTGGACAGTTCCTTAGTTATATGAGAATTATGTTTTTGATTATATTCATTTTTATGTTTTCCTCTTCTTGAAGATCAGAAGATTTTAATTTTGCTTTATTAGATTCATTTTCATCCATTTGAAACTATTTTACTGTGGTTGATACTATTTCAGTCTCAGCTTCCGTATATACTGTTTCTTTTTTTTCAATTTTAGAGATATATTCCACATTCAGGAGTTCTTCTGAAGGTGGACTGACAATTTCAAGATCACCCTTTGTAATTTCAATTACTTCCTTTTTAACAATCTCAAATTTTGCTTCATCAGTAATAGGATATTCAATTTGTGATTCCTTTAAAATATCTTTGGTTGGAAATTCTAAAATTTCTTCTTCATCCAATTTTTTTAGACTGAGTTATTTCTTTTATTAACTTGTTGAACTTTACATTTTGTTTTTCTATTGCTTCTATGATTTGTTTTTCTATTCTTTGGTCTGCTTCTATTGCTTGCCTTTTACCTTCTTCTCTTTGTTCATCTCTTTTTTGTCATCTTCTCATTGTTTATATCTTTGTCTACATTCTTCTTCTCTTTGTTTACGGTCTTCTCTCTGTTTATCTCTGTCTACAATCTTCTCTTTCTTTACCTCTTCATCTACAATCTTTTTCTTATTGTTTACAGTATTCTTCTCTTTCTTTATCTCTTTGTCTACAATCCTCTTCTCTTTGTCTACACTCTTTTTCTTTTCGTTCTTTCACCATATCGAATAGCTGCCTTAACATGGCTTTCTTTTCTATTTCCTGAGTTTCTATGTTCACGATTTTTCCTTTGTTTTCTAACTTAGCAAGCTTCTCTCTCCATCCACACCATGATATAACTTCATCTTCTTTGAAATGCCTGTTTTATTCTCTATGCCATTCATTTTTGTGTTGTTTTTCTTTTAAACCTTTATTTTTCCACCCTTCTTGAATAAATCACATCACTGCATCATATGCACTGTTCATATCACCGAATCAAGATCTGCTTATGCCTATGGGTAGGCTAACTAGATAAGGCCCCATGTTGGGCGCCAAATGTAACTGGACCACCACACAACTCTTTTATTACTTCAGTTGTAACAATTTCCTGATGAGCATGTTGCAGGAAGGAACTATCAATTGGCATTACCCAATGCAGATGTTACCCCCCTACAACAATATTTCCTGCTCATCAGAGGATGTAGCACCATAGAGGCTGGAAGCATCTAGACATTTATATGTTTGGTTTTTCAAATGGCGCCACTAGAGTTCCATCTCACTACAACCTAACTTACCTAGATCTAGTTATGCCAGACATAGCTCAGGAGGCATGAGATTCTCATGAACAAGTGCAATGAATGAGTGATGCAATAAAAACAAAATAGAATTGGACACCTGGATAACTAAATTTGATTTTTAGTAACAATAATTTTATTTAATAACAATTAATTTGCAAGTTCTAATAAAGTTCATTCCTATCCATGTGATGACTCATTTTCATTTCATTTATGGAAAGGTTAGAAGTAGTTCGTTGATCAATAGTTCATTTGCAATTCATTTTAATAAAGTTCATCCTTCATTTCAAATGAAGGCTCATTTTGATGTATCTTAGGTAAAGGATTCAACGGGTCTTTTATCTAGTAGACATCTACCAATTCTGCATGAATATTTTCCACTGTATTTCACATCTGTACATCTTTTTTAGGTAGGTAAATAGGTAAGATGAGCTAATCCAGATCTGTAAGGTTTCTATAATTCAGCCATGTATCAATGTACATTGGTTCTCATAAGTTTCATTATTTTCTTTGTATACAATCGAAATTCATGTAAGCATTTGTAATTTTTATAGTACATTATTTTATTCTATTTATCAAACAGGTAACATGAACAAATCTTGGTTTGTGGACTATTCATAGTCCAGTCAGTGTAAATGTGCATCTATGTGTATAAGTTTTATTACTTTCTTCACATAATACCAATATGCAGGTAGGCATTTATAATGCATAGAGTCTTTCATTATTTTATTTATATTTATCAAAACAGTAATGTGGTTTAAATTACTCCCACAAAATCAACATTCAGGTAAGCATTAAGCATTTGTAATTTTACATTAATATGCAGATAAGCATTTAGAGTCCATATAATATTTCATTAAATTTATCAAATCCAGTAATGTGGTTTAAATTACTCCCACAAAATCAATATTCAGGTAAGCATTAAGCATTTTCATTTATACTTTATCACGAATAAGTGATTTTCATAATTTTAGTTTCATTCATAATTTTCCAGTAACAAACGTATTTTCATGCAGCTACATTTATTAATAATTCTTTTTTTTCCTATTTATAATAAAGACGTTTTGTTTGTCTTTTAAAACATATATAATTTTAGTTTAAGAAATACGTTTTGTTTATCTTTTAAAAACACATATAATTTTAGTTTAAGAAATACGTTTTGTTTATCTTTTAAAAACACATATAATTTTAGTTTAAGAAATATGTTTTGCCTTGTCTTTTAAAAAACATATATTGAATATTTTTATAAAATCATTACCTTCATTTATCCAGTTGTCGCTTCAAAAAGGGGTCATCACATTTCAGCTGAATGGCATTATTTCCTTTCTATGATGTCTATCCAGGCAAATCTAGAAAAATCATGGCTTAGAATGAAGAGATGAAGCTGTTGGTTTATTTTTCCATCATTATAATTTCCTTAATAAAGCTTTCTTTTTCAATCATTAACAGAGGTTCTTTAATATCCTTTTAAAAATGAAATCTTTTTTTTTTTCAAAATTCTTCTTTGACAGCTACTTGAAAAATATCTCTTTGGAAGAAATATAACTATTTGATCTCCTTAAAATCTCTTTGAAAAAACTTTTTAAAACTCTTTCAAAGTCTCTTGTTTTAAAATCAAATCTAATCTGCTTCTGAACTTGCAACTTGACTAGTTATATCCTGATTCTGGATTGATTAAACAGCCTTTCCCACTGTACTTAATTTGCATACTGCTCTCATTTAAGCCCGAGTGCTTTTTTGCTTCTTAACAATTGGATAATCTACTTTTTTAGCGGGATAGATAAGAAATCATAAGAATTAAGCCATGTTTTCTGATTTACTAACTTTGCCTCAAGTGATTATTACACTTTATTTGAAAACATCCAAAAATTAAAAATGTAATCAATTTAATACATGCCAGCTTTAAATATATATATGATATATTTAAATTATATCGTAATCCAAAACTATAAAATCAATAATGATTGGTTTATTATTTTCTTTTCTCAATTATAGAAAATAATTTTTTTGTAACGTCATAAACTAAACTTTTTTATACATCTGCTGTTTTTTAAGGTGGAAGGGTAAAACATGTGAAACATGTTCTTGTTTATTTATATATATATATATATAGCACTCACAAAGTAGCAATAAACCGGTTTACTGTTAAAAAGTTCCAAAACTAAATACATTACTGTTATTTGTAATGGATATACAATACTGTTTTAATTAAATAGATTTTTTATACACTTTGGAAGATTAGTAAGTAGTGCTAGAAGTTGTAAAGAAGTAATATCAATAAGGGTTTTCAGATCTAAACTGAATTAGGAAGCTATGTAAGAATGGATGCTGGTTTGCAAACTATAGGCTGGAAATACAATGGCTATGTTCCAGATGTATTACTACCCTAGATAGTTTAACAAAATAGATAGACCATTTACTGAATTAAAGCTCAATGAGTCATTTTTGATACTTGGTGCTTGCATGACCTATAGGCAGTCAACCATATGGAATGTTTAATTGCTAAAAGTTAGAAGAAAGTATGTCTTAAGGAAATTAGCTGCTACTTTTAGCATAACTCACGATAATAACTAGAAAGGTTTCTTTCAAAGATTAAGATCTCTTAAGATGTAAAATCCATTGCAATAAAATGAATATGTTTCAGAACCATGTGATTAATCTTGCATACAGTTTAAGGTTCTGTTAAGACTATGATAGGATGTATATACTAATAAGAACTACAAATGGCACAATGAAGATTTGTTGAGAAATATGCAGAGAAAAGAAAAAAGCTAATCATTCAGTAATCTTAAAAAGAATAGTAAATTGAATCATTTTGTTAGATATTTGGAAGAACAAATTAATAGACTGAAAATATATATGAAAGTTCATAATTCTACTGTAATAATTTTACATACTAACATAAATGCTTATGGCACAGAATAAAAACATCAAGATATTTATTGATTACATCCTTAAATAAATTTGTCTTTTGAAAAGGAAGCTTCATTTTTAAAAATATATTTAAGAATGTAAGTAATAGCTTGATGCAGAAACATTTGTATTAATAGATAAAACAGTTAATAGAACATTTGTATATGAATTAAATGATAATTGTAAGAATAAATAATCTTCTAAAAAGTATGGAATGTAAATCAAGCATACTGTCTATCTCATTTCATATATTTCATATTTTTACTAGGCCATCTACTACTGAGTGTTATTTTGATGAGAAAAAGAGTTTAGATGAGAGAAGGGGTAGATATATCATTTTTACTAGAAATTTAGTGAGAGAAGATGTAGGTACATCAATTTTATTAGGAATTTAGTGTTTGCAAACAGAGAATGATCTTATTAAAATGGTGGATTGTATCTAAGTTTGTTGTTGCAATGTGATTAAATAAAACAGTTATAATTGAATAAAGTCACCACATATTTTAGTGTTTTAATGATATAATTAGTTGCTTATCTGAATGATAAACATAATGACAAAAATATAGATAATTTCAATGACCAAACAATGTTTAGAACAACAAAAAATAAAAATTTAGAAAAAACTTCTTAAATGTTTTATTTGACGTATAATTTTTTACGGAATAGAGATGTTGACAATTCAAAAAATGGGGGGGGGGGCATTGGAACTTTTTTCAAAAATATGTATGGGTTTTTACTTTAGCAATGTTGAAGACAATACAATAAAAAATATAAAAGAATTATCAAGGATAAGTTGGGGAGATCTTTAGAAGTATGAGAAAAAGAGATAAAAGAAAAAAATTATAATGATCTAAAAGAGAAGACTAAATGATTATTTGAATTGTAGAGAGAAGAGCAGAAATATTTGAAGGTTATCATATTGATGTGAGGAATGTTTTTTGGCAGATAATTATTGATGATGATGATGATAAGGATTATAATTTTTAAAAATGTTTATATAACCTTTAAAAATTCAATCAGAGAACACATGTTGAAGGCATAATAGAAAATAACAAATGTGTATTGAAAATAAATCATGAAATGATGTCATTTTGCTGAATTCTAAGATCATCAAAAACAATCTTAGAATTCTGTGAAATGAACTATAATATAATTTTATGGTCTTATTATTAAAACAATACCTTAATAGATTTAGTTCAGTATTAGAATATCAGATTCTGGAAGTAAGGTGGTCAGATTAATACACAGATCGAATTCAGCTCTGGTATTTCTGGCACTCAAATTTCTTGTGAATTCCTGTGTAATAAAACCATTCAGTTATCACTATTATTAAAACAATGGCTATATTCATTATTACAATTTCTTTAATGGTTTATAATTACTTCATAAAATAAATAATCAAATGACTATTATTTGGGAATTCATAAGTTCAAAGGTCAGAAGTACCATAGTACTAAACCATATAAAAAATAAGTATTCATTACTATATTCAGTACTTGAGTACTAAACCTGCAATGTGGGGGGGTAGGGGAGATAGGACCTTTTCACACCCACAATGAATGTGTGATATCACGATGATGTCATATTGAAAAAATAGTCCTACAATGGTGACTCATATTGGACATTTTTCATTTAATTTCTTTATAAAAAGAGAAATCGAGAATTAATGAACTTTGAATTGAAACTCATCCAATCACTTCTGGTGGTCGCTTAAAGTGACTCACAATTCGCTTATTATTAGTTCACACAAGTAGTTGATAGGTCGTGTTTTGCTGACCGTACTGTGGCCGTCTGATGTCGCCGCGCCCTCTGACGGCCACAGTACGGTCAGCAAAACACGACCAGTTGATATTTAAATGAACCACAGTGGACTTTCATCATCATATTTTTGAAAAACAAATACTGCTCATGACATGTGCAAATAGGATCTTTTAAAGGTACTGGAAGATGAGAAAATGCAAAGTGAAAGATATCATCAAAACAAGGATGTAGAACAGGAAATTAGTGAAACTGACAATCTTGAAATGATACAGGACAATCTAGAAACAACAGATTCTAATGATGAAGTTGAGACAAAAAGCAGTGCTTACTTCAATGAAGATAAAAGCCTTATCATTTGTTACAAATATAAGGGTTGATGGGGGCAGAACCGATATAAAGTGTGGCTTTATTTCATCATCTCTAAGGGAATAACAGATAAAGAAATTAAATGTGAAATGCAGCAGAATTATCTTAGAATATTAATTAAGGGAAAGGTAATTATAGAAAGAACCCTATGGCATGCCATTATTACTGGTGGAACATGTTGGTCCACATCAATGCAGAGAAAAGCTTGGACAGTGGCATATCACTAGTACCAGCCACGGGTGATATATGGATAAACTTTTTCAGTAATACTGCCAGTTCGAACATTCAGGTCTTTGAGCAATTCGAAGGTTAAGAACATTATGCTGAAAATTACTGATTAACAATGGTTTTCAAGTACAAAAACAGTGCCTCAAAGATACATACCAAATTAAATTATTGTGAATACTAGTCACAAAAGCCATTGGGATTAGGTGGGGGTTTTGTTGCAATTGTGATTTAAGTCTCTGTGATATTATTATAAATTTATTGATATACACTTGATAGAATCATGAGTTAAATTTTCTATGACATATGAACTAAGAATGTAAATTCAAACAATTAAATCCGGGATGATGAAGCCCACTGTGGTTTCAATCTCATGATTACCATAGATGTATCCATATACACTTAGTAAATTCATTGATTAAACTTTGTAAAACTTAAGATGTAAAAATGTAAATTCAAGTTTTAAACGAAGTCAATAAAGCTCTTTTGATAATAAAAAAAAATAAAACTACATTTAATAATATTATTTTTTCTTTATATTGTATATCAAATTATTTTGCAAACCATTTGCGCATATATATGTAGGTTTAATTCTTTGCCACAAAAGCAGGTGGAAAAACTAAATAATGGAGTACAATGGTTGATCATCGTTGTGGTGATGTGCTATTGCTTATTACATTTTTAACATAATTCATTCTAGCATTTCAATTTTAGAAGTATACCACAAGCTTTAATAAGTCCGGGGTATTGTTTTATATTCTGTTTAAAGATAATTAAAGGAATATTAATTTTTTAATTCAAATTGTAATATAATACACCATATACGCCTCAATTGACACACTACAATGCAGTTTAACATATTAAGGTGTATACGGTGTATTATATATAATTCAGCATTGCAAATAAGGAGAAGTGGAAAAAAAAATTTAATAGATAATGGATTTCCTTCCTGGATGCAACGAGATGTAAAATTCTTCCCACGCCGCTTATTTTCACTATACAGTATGCAATATAATTTGTATCACGTGATTTAAAAATGAATATTTACAAAAATACTGATTTCTACAAATCGAAAATGACTTGATAAACAAATTGTAATTAGATCTTATACGATTAAATGTGCATCACATTAGAGACAGTTTGATTAAACACCACCTTGTAACTAACAGTTGTTATGGAAACTTCTAAACTGAGACTAAATATATAAATATTTAATAAAAGACAGTTTTTCGGTGAAATAATCACATTAAATAAAGTTATCGATAATTGGGGTGTGTCCATTTGTTTAATTAGTTTATCTTTCGTCTCATAAATAAAGTGTGAAAGATACATTTAGAAATAATTTGTTGTAAATAAATTTTAATCAACAGCGCATTTTGTTTGTCAAGCCTACAACTATAGTTCGAATGTTAACTTGGGTAAATTTAAAATTCTTTTCAACGTGTTTGGGATTTTCTCAGATAGCCAGCCCATAGCCTATTTAATTAAGCATCCCATACAGTAAAAAAAAAAAAAAAGTAAAAAACTGTTCAATCCCTAAGCACCCATACAGTAAAAAAAAAAGCAAACAATTGTTCAATCCCTAAGCACCTGGTGATTAGAAAACCATTTCTCATTCACTGTTTATTAATGAATGACTGTTTAAAAAGCTTTTTAAAGACTGGACTATCTATAAAAAGGCTCCTTCTCTCATTCTGTGACACTTATTCTGCGGTAATATAAACTGTAAAAAACAACGGAATCTTATAGCTTCAAGCCAAATATAATTTTTTTGTTAAAAAAAAAAAAAGATTTTAAAAACACAGCCATTAAATTAATTCATCTTTCCCCTCGTCTCTTTTTTAATTTGACTATAATTGACAGTTAAATCGTGATGTGACATTGAGATAGTTATATTATCCAATGATAAAAGAGAAGAACTAGTTGCAATGTTGTACAATAAGCAATCTCATAGAAGTAGAAAAGGATTCCTTTAATGCTAATTATTCCAAGTGCTTTCAGGCTGACATTTGGATATGCATATACAAAAATATTTAATAATTACAGCGTTATTTTGATTGTTATATAAAATCTGTAGTCTTGATCAATTAAACCAAATCCTTTTAAAAAACATTTCACTCCACTTATTAGATTGATCATCCATAACAAAATGCTTATTTGTCCTGCCTTGGATATATATATATCATTAAAAACCAGTCAACACTTAGACAATTCCAATATAAATAACAATCAAGAATTTCAAACTATTATCTAAGTGTTGACTATTTTTAATGATTACTTACAAATCCATATATATATATTAGCAAATCTAGTAAGTATTTTTAGTAGGGGCGAAACCATTACAATCCAAGTGGAAGCATAGCCTCATTTATATACGACTTAATTCAAACTTTCATGAGAGAATCCATTCATTTTAAAACGCATGCAAGTGAATAACTTTAAGGCAAATATTTATAATTTGAATAAATGCAATATTATTTTAACTGTTATATATAATCTCCAATCTAATGAATTCAGGATTTTGTGTTGGTTGAGTAATATTGTGACAATATTAACTCAATAGAATTTAAAGTAATCAAAAACTTCATACTAAATAATTGAAAATAAATAAATATAGTTTAAAACTTATAATGAAAGCAAAAGTTATTCTACTGATGATGACTATACACAGTTATATGATTAACAAGTACTTGAATCAAATATATACAGTTGAAAATAAAGAAAATGTTTGTAGAAGTACAAATATTGTAAATTAATAAATACATTGTACACATTTTGTTTTTGGTTTTTTTTTCATGTGTCACAGCATCAGCCGGGAAGCGAACCCACTAACCCAGTTTAACTGCTTGTTAGGCATTTTTTTCATGTGTCATAGCATTGGCCGGGAAGCGAACCCGCTAACCCAGGACAACTGCTTGTAAGGTTTTTTTTACGTGTCATAGCATCGACCGGAAAGCGAACCCGCTAACCCGAGACAATTGCTTGCAAGGCATTTTTTTCATGTGTAATAGCATCGGCTGGGAAGCAAACCTGCTAAGCTGGGACAGCTGCTTGTAAGGTTGCTGTACTGACCTCTCGACCACTAATGCTTGACAACCCATTTTGTTTTGTATAGAATGATGTAACAGTTATTGTGTTTAAGATCTTAAGGAATCCTGTATGGGTTTACCTTTTTACTTTCTTAACTTTGGTTTGTTATACTAAAAAATTTTGTAATTTTGAATAAGTGTAAAGAATGTAAATCTATGTTTAAGAAAATTAAACATGAAAATCTGATAATGAATTATATTTCTGTAGCGTAATTTTCATTATACAACTCTCCCACTAGGTAGGGAATGTTTTCTATCTACTTTTAACACCTTGTGGAGGTGTATAATCTTAAACATATAATCAAAGATACATGGAAAAGATGTATGCTCCCCAAGATGCACATTTCATGTGGAACCAACACTCTTACTCATATCTTTATCATTGTTCAGTATATATATATAGGTGACTAATAAAAATTATGAAAATCTGATATTGTTGAATTTTACATGTAAATATAAAGGTTTGTACTTTTTAAAAAGAAGCATAAAGACATCCTACAAAGTTCACTTCACATTTAATTAAACAAATAAAAAAATATCTGTTGTTAAAGAATAAAAGATATTTATTTAGACTTAATTACGTTTATATAATTATGGTGTTGTTTGATTAAAAAAAACAACTTGTAATTAGCATTAGAGAAAACAATGTTTGATCAGTTAAAGGGGAAGGGATTTACAGGCAAGGTAAACTTGCTTTGCCAGATGTAAGGAAGGTAATACATACAGAATTAATACTGATAATTTATTCATTTGTTTATAGATTGACAGATCAATTCAGGTATTTATATTTTATGCTCTTAGAAAGCATTTGAAATACTAGTATAACAGAATGCTTTTTAATTATAGAAGAGGAAAAATGGGTTTAAAAACAGTAAATCATTATAGCTTAGTAATGACTGCCTTTATAAAAAAAAAATCATATAATTAAAAAATGCTTTTTAATAGTAATTTTATTCTAGTTGTGATAGAAAATGTCCTTCAGAAGTACACTATTGGCATTTCCAAATGAAAGTTCCTCAATAATAAAAAGATCCTAAAATGATGATAACGTAAAAGCAACCTGCTTTGTCTGACCTGATAAAAAATTATTCTTATTGCTAAAAAGTTGCAATAGCAAACCGAAGCAAAAATATATACAGTATAACAGATTTGAAGTCTCCAAGCTGAGAATAATCTCAAGATGACTGACAAAGAAACAAACATCATTATGGCGAAGACAACAAGTGTTTAGTTTTGAAAAGAACTATCAATAAACCTAGAAGTTCTTAAATTTATACTAAGTCTTTTAGTGTATATAATGTTTGTAGATATATTTATATCTATGAGAATTTTTTTAAATTCATATTTGTAAATATTCTTTATTGCATTTTATTTTTATATTACTTATATGATTTAGTTATTGGAATTTGCTGTTATTTCTCATTGATATTCAAGGATTGTGGTTGCGTTCAATCTTTATATTAATATGAAATATGTACACTACTCACATATATATACACTTATTATTTAAGTAATACTTTGAATGTAATTTAATAATTATAATTACAGTCTTTAATGTTATAATTGACTATTTATTAGTCTGCATTCAGGTTATATTTACCTGTTTAAAGAGATTTATTTAATAATTTCAATCTCTTTGGTCAAGTTAGAATACTTAGTGTTTATATAATATATTAGCCATTAATAAAGGTGGGATTCCACCTTTATTGTTAAAAGGTTGCCTTGACAACAGTTTGAAATTGTTGGTATTGTGATTATCCAAGTGTTGACTGGCTTTTAATGATATATATGGCTATTTAAGTTAGATAACTGGATTGAAAAACATATGAATGTCTGAAAATTTCAGATTTTCTATTTAATAATTATCCATTAGATAAAGTTCCAGGGTCACTGAGAAAGCCAGTAGCAACAACCGGTCTGGGGTTCGGGATATTTTGCTAAGCTCAAGAGCTTATTTGTAAGTTTTATATATGTAATAATATTGTAATTCAATGTCTGTATTTTTTCAAAGCAATATATGTAATTATATAATTGAATATTTATAAATACAATAATTAGATATATTTTATCCACTTATGAGTGCTTCAACTATCCTCATAGTCTTTGTCAACTAACACTTTGTAGGAAGGTTAGCATTTCAAAGTGTTAGTTGACAAAAAATATAGTCGAAAGTGCTCCTGATTGAGGCTCATCTATGGCCAGTGGCCTTTTCCGACCACTTCTCATTAGAGGTCAAAATAGAACCAGTGTTTATACAGGAACCCATAATTAACTTACCACATACAATTCGAATGCTAACTACATCAAATGCCACAACCCAATTAATTTCTGAAACCTATATTAAATTTAATACGGTCAAATTACCAACACTCCCAATTGAAAAAGCATGGTTGACATTTACAAGCTCACTTAGTGAACTAATAAGCTGCTGTACCAAAAAAACAAGGGGTCCACTCCACCTGATAGGTGAACTGGATAGAATTGCCAATGAATTGGAGACCTTGCCTTATGAAAGTCAAAACATTCATGGTATCATTGATCTTAAGAATAGATATAGAGGCAAAAAAAAGCCATTGCAGAATACCTCTCAATAAAGAGGGCTAGGCAATATCTAAATGATCAGCATTGTTGGACAAGGGGCTACCTTAAATGGGCCCTTGGGTCTGGCAGAAACTCCAGAGCTCCAAAATCAATTGAGATAAATGAAAGAAAATATATAGGTGAATCTATGCTGCTCAGGATCAGGAACTATTATGAGAAAAAGCTTCAACCATTAGGTATAACAGGAACCTGAAGAAATTTTAAGAAGACTGACAAGGAGCCACATAAAATCACTGAAGCCAGAATATTGGCAAAACTTAAAGCACTCCCTGATGGAAGACATCCTGGGCTGCATGGAATCCCAAAATTCCTGCTGGTACATCTAAGATCATTTACCATTCCAATCATTAAAAGGATGGTGGACCTCCTGGAAGAGAACAGTTGGGACATTCAAGGGTTCTATCCTATTGCTATGGTGCCTTTGCTTAAAAAACCAGAGGGCCCTAGTGACTTTGAAAATCTCAGGCCAATCTCAATGAGCCCTCTTCTCATAAAGATCATTGAGAGTCTGATAAAAAATGACATCCAGGAGAACATCATCAGTCAACTGTCTGCCTGCCAGTTTGCAAAAAAAGGGTAGCTCCACAGCAGATGCCATCAGCAGATTTCACCTCATTGTTGATCATGTTCACAGGGAAAAAATGTCCTGGCCAGTTGCAGTTCAATTAGACTTTGCCAGTGCCTTTGACTGTGTCAATATTGATGTGCTCCTTAGTGTACTGGAAGAGATCCAAGTGCCCAAGGCATATCTCCAAATGATTGAGAACCTTCTACAAAATAGAGAAGTGTTTCTGTAATTGGATGATCAAGTTGCTCCAGGATTTCAGCCAAGTGTTTCCATCCCACAGGGCTCGCCACCAAGTGTTTCCATCCCACAGGGCTCACCACTAAGTGCACTCCTCTTTGTAGCCTATATAAACCCATTGCTGTTGTGAATCAAGGCAACACTCTCAGCTGTTGCCATACCTTTGCTGAGAGAGAGCATTCATCAAGTTTCCTACATGGATGATGTGGTGGTGTTTCTCTCATCTCAGGATGAGTTTGCTGGGCTAGAGGATATCTTGGATCACTTTGCTAATGAATTTGGTCTAAGAGTCAATGAGACCAAGTCAGCTATGTGGTCAATCAAATCAGGAAAGCAATTCCTGGGGAGATTCAGAGCAACTCCACAAAAGTTTCTAGGATTCATGTTGGCCTCCCCCCTTACATCATGAGGGAGCTCAAAGAATCCCTGTTAAAGAAAGTTGTAAATTTAGTCACCTCACTATCAAAGGTTCGGTTGTCATTGTTGGGAAAGGTCGCCCTTCTCAATGCCATAGTATTGCCAAAAATCACATATTTTCTGGCTGGGTTTTCCCCTACAAGGGCATTCATTTGCAAGGTGGAAACTCAATGCAGAAGACTATGTTGGGGTGGAAAAGCCCCAGTCATAAGTCTCAGTCTTCTCCAAAAACCCAAGGCTCATAATGGGCTAGGACTACATTCAATCTCCACATTCCTATTTCAAAGGACATATAATATACTAGTAAAATTATTTAGCCAAAACCCATGTATGGAGAACCCCTTGCCATTGGTGAAGGTAGAATCAACGGATCGTCCTCCGCCCAAACAAACAAGCATTTGTCTGCAACAACAAGAGTCAATGATTGTAGGGAAAACTAATATATCAGCCACTATGTTTGGCTTCAAGCTTAACTATTGGGAAGCATTTAGTATGACTCAAAACAATGAGTCGACAGTGGAGAGTCGTCTCTCAATCAGCATTCCCAAGTTTGCTAGGTTGGCAAAAAGGATAAGACTCGAACCTAATCTGGTGGATTTCCCAGCATGCACCTTGCTGTGCTACAGGTGGAGATATAGAATAGATCCAATTTGCCTGATGTGTAATAAAAATAAAGAGATAATGAGTCATATCCTAGATCAATGTGAAATATGGAATAATCTTCGTTTTTGTGCCCTTAAAAGATTCAGGGAAGCCGACATTACAGGTACAAATATCACAAAGGCAGTAAAGAGTAGCCTTTATGGTAAAATTAGACTGGCCACCTTTGTAAATTTTGCTATATGGATAGTGAGAAATAAGAGAGTCTTTGACAATGGATTGAATAATAGTCCAGAAGAGCTTTTTCTCAAGTTACTTGGTGAGGCCAAAGAATACGATTGGAAGGTATGCCAGCACTGATTATCCAGTCAGACATGGGACCAACTGGAGATCTGAAGATCAAAACACTTAGGTACTTATAGTACTGTCATGGCAAAATTAAAAAACTGGACATAATGACTTCTATGCAGAGTCTAAAAGTTGTCACATTAATATAATCCAGCCCTTTCCATTTAATTGTTATTTATTGTTAAAACTCTGAATTTGGTGATCAACAAATTGACCCAAATAATTCCCAAGTAGCTTATATTTACATAAATTTTTATTTTTTACCATTAGTTTTTCTTATTTACTGTTTTCATTGTAGAGCCACTGTACATTGTAAGCATGTAACCTATAATAAAAAGAGGTTAAATGATATCCATATGTATCTTCTTAGTGTGAATAAAGTTATTTGAAACTAAGTGGATAAAATTTTTAAAATATATCTGATTACTATATTTATAAATATTCAATTATATAATAACATATACATAATAGTAATGTTAAGATATAAAGCATTTATATGTCAGGAAGATATGACAGATTAAATAGATTAATAAAGGCTAGGTAATGCAAACCTTTATAAATTACATTTTTTCCTATTCTCTTTATATATAAGTGCTAATATATGTTTGTGGCATATCATTCAAGATTACAGTTCTATTATATTTATATGTGCTTATAATCATGGCTACTTTTTAATTAATCAAACTTTTTAAATATATTATTCATTTTTATTAATTAAAATTAATATCCGTGTTTTTATTTAAATCGTGCTTTATTTCCATTGCATATTCAAATAATTCAGAATAGTAATGGGAAGAAATTAGAATATTATAACATGAGGCTAATACTTCATCAAGTAATGTTTTCTGCAAAATGAAATAGTACTTCAGAAACCTATTTGTTTTATCGTGATTATAAATTAAGCTATTAGATAATGTGATTCTTAGTCTGAATCACACGCAGATGTTTGTAAATTGATGATTATCATGAACTATAATTTGTGTTTATTTAGAATTTTTTTACATTAACTTTATCAAATGGGAATATGTAGTTCAATCATAATCACCATTCTAACTGTTCTATATGATTTAGCCCAATGACAGAGTGACAGACTGTGGAATGTGGTGTCGTAGGTTCGATTCTGGTACCGACATTTCCAGCATTTAAACTACTTATCAACTTTCAAACAATAATGCCATATGAATATATTGTTCATTATTATCTTAACTATTAAATAAGAAAATTCAAGAACTATTTTTAAAAAGCATCTTCACAATCTGTTTTTTTATTTTTTATGTATCCATACATATTTTCTTCTAATACAATGTATATAATCATAACTTTTTTATCTGTAATTGAAATGGAAGTAATTACTCCCAATGACTTGTGTAATGTTACGTAAATCGATGGGAGGTAGTTACATCCGCTTCAATTAATATATATATATTAGTCTGAAAAAATACTCATACAGAGTTTAAATGTAAAATTTAATATTTATTGTATCGATAATACTTTTGACACTTTCATTGTCAGTCTGTTGAGGACATTAATTTTTTGCTAATATGAATGCTATTAGTTTTTTGATTGATTTCATACTCGTTTTGTGGTAATGAATAATGGCTCTTTTATTTTACGTTTGCAATTGTTTCTTTCTTCGCACATAACTTTAACAGCACTTGTATCAGAGCTATGGCCATGTTTATTCTCATGATTATAACAGATTAATGAATTAAATGCTTTAGGCTTGGTCGTAGATTTTTTTGTAGATTAGAACTTGTACTATTCAAGTTAATATGAAGAGATAAATATGATTCTGGCAATAATCTGTCGGAAGCTAGCTTAGTACTCTTGAATCTTATTGTATTATATTTACCTTAGTTTTGTAAGATTACATATTTTATGAAAAGTGTATAATTTTTCAGATATACATTAATGAGTGTTGTATCATTCTAGTTCTAAGATTTGTCCAGGTCTTACCATAAAATACATATGTCTAGTCTTTTTGCCTGCAGTTTATAGCATAGACCACATTGAAGCAGACCAATTTTGTCCTTTGTATTGTTAATAAGCATATTTAAATTTATGGGAGTTCTGAATATGATATTAAAAATTTGTCCGAGCATATTTGTGTTATTTTATTAGCAGTAAGTGATAAATATGGTAGAGCAATCCAGCCTTTATTGTTTCTACAATCAACCATTATGTAATTACTTTGATTTTGAATTTCTCTATGTATCTATGTATGTGAATTCTGTAATAGATATATAGAGCAATTCAAAACAAAAATAATTAATAAAATGGGTGATTATAGAAATAATAAAAGCTGGATTGTTCTACCATATTTATCATGTACAGTTAATAAAATAACACAAATATGCTCAGACAAATTTAATGTTGGATTCAAAACTCCCATAAATTTAAATAAGCTCATTAACAATACAAAGAACAAAATTTTAACACTGGACTGAGTCAAAGTGATCTACACTGAGGACTGCAGCCAAAAAGACTTCATATTTATTCTATGGTAAGACCAAGGCAAATCTTAGAACTAGAATGACTCAACACACAGTAATATATAAAAAATCTATGATTAAGCTTGAAACATTTAATTTATCCATATTTTTTATAATCACAAGAGAAAACACATCTATAGTTGTGATCTGAATGCTATTAAATTATGTCAAAAAGAGAAATGATCACAAACATAAAATAAGAGGTGTGATTCATTAAACAAAAAACACTCCTCGCAGTAGTGCCACTCAGTGCAAACCAAAATAATTCATGGATGCAGGAAGGTTTATGCATAAAATCCCTATCTATTGCCTACTTATCCAATATTCCCAGATTAGTTTCTAGTTTGTGGCTTTCATCAGTGAGAAGCCTTTGATCTGACCAGCATTTCACCTAGATTTTAGAATCTAATGCAACCCTCCAGCAGCCATTCCTTTACTTCTTTAGCTAACTATAAAGCTTTGAGTTCAAAATGAAAACAGGATAATGTTTTCAGTCTAAACTTAATAGCTTGTATAGTCATAAAGATTTGAACTCAGTTCAGCATCCGTACTTTTTGATGCCTTTAGTTCTGTAATAACCACAGTCACCATAATTCTATTGGGTAGGATTAATATTAATCCACCAAACATTGCATAAACCCTAGTAGCACAAATCAGTGTAAGTCAAAAGTAATCAATGTATGCAGGAAGGTTTGTGCATAAAATCCCTATCTAGTGCTTTCTCATCCAATGTGAACTATATTAATTATCATCATTTATTTACCAATATGTTTTATTTTAATCCTCAAATACATACATATGCATGTATCATTTAAAAACCAATCAGTACTTAGACAATCCCAATATCAATAACAATCTCAAACTGGTGTCAAGGCAACATTCTTTTAACGAATTGTGTAATTGATATATAAATAATACATAAAAAATGGAATTACTTGGGCATATATGCATAGACTGTGTTTGAAGGCTAAATTAAAATATGTTGGTTAATAAATGATGACATTAATGTGTTTTCACTTTTATAAAAAAAAAAAATATTAAGAAAGATAAAATGTTTCATTTTTAATATTTGCTCCAATGGGTGAAACTGATTTTATTCTTTTTAAATTGTCCATTTCCCATTAAGAGATTAGAATGCTGAACTCTTTCTCTTCATATATATGTATATATCATCAAGGAATATATGTATAATATTTAAATGTATGTATATTGTCTATACTAAATTTGATATAATTATAAGGGACTTGAACTCAAGCTTTCAAGCTCACTATATCTATCCAATCCATCCTACATAACCAGTACACATTTACTACATACATGTGAAAAAGATACATGATTTCAAATAAACATATTTCATGCTGAACCAGCATTCATCAGTTAGTCCAGATCACAATCTCTCACACATATTTATAATCAGTACTCAGTTTATATTAAGATAGCAAATCATCAAACTTTAATGGTCAGGCTTCAATCTTCTCCACTCTCCAACTCTTCAGTCATCATTTTATTGAAAATCTGAGGATTAAATACTCAAAGCCCTTGTTGATATCAATATTATTGTCACACCCATGTTGACCTTAAATCCTATGTGTGAGAAATGAAATTGACTTAAGGTCATAGGCATTAACAAGGACTTTGAGCATTCCATCCTCAAATTTTCAATGAAATGAATGGCTGAAGAATTGGAGAATGAAGAAAATTGAAACTTGTCCATCAAAGTTTGATGATTTGCTATCCTAACATAAACTGAGCACTGACTGTGTATATGTGTGGGAGATTGTGATCTGGACCAACTGATGAGTACTGTTTCAGCATCAAATATGTATATTGGAGATCATTTATCTTTCTCACATGTGTGTGGCCATGTGATTGGTTGTATAAAATGAAATGGATAGATGTAATGAGCTTGAAAGTCTGAATTCAAATCCCTTATATATATGTATGTATTCAATATTTGTATTTGTAATTCAAATTTGCATATTATTTATTCATTTGGTATGAAAGTGGTTTCTTTATTCTTTATAATCTAAAGCTGGGTACACTTTTGGTGAAGTTCACCATATATGACTGTGATGCAGTTTACTGAAAGAGCGCTCAGTTTTAGGTTATAGAAAAAAAGAAATCACTTCATTTCACAGATGAACAAACATATGTAAATTTAAATATATGTATTCAGTAAATTCTTGATAACTCTTGACAATAAGGAATACTGAACATAAATAATACTTTAATAATATTTTCCAATTAATCATTATTAAAAATTAGCATAGTGGCTATGCTATGATCAAGTAAATTACCAGGTAGAATTTTTATTATGTATATTTTTAAAGTATATAATATATACAGTATACCAACAAAACATAATAAAGTTTGCTACTTACATCCAAAGTATGCTTTTAGAAGATGTAGCTTACTTCAGAGCTATTTATTGTAAACTTCAGTAATTAAACATCACTAGATAGTGATACCAAATTCATACTCATAGTCCAGTTTCTGGATATTAGGCTAGTATCAGATTTATTAAACTATGCAAATAAGTTGGTTTGGGCTCAAATGGGTTTTTTTTTTTTAATTTCAGATATTAGATGATAGTTTAAATGTGTTAAAAGTGACTGCTAAGTGTATAGGTGTAAGCTCAAAGTACATCATTGATAGAGATTAATAGCCAGACAGTGGTCAGGGGGTGAGACCATTCATTACTCAAGTTTACAATAAATGATTTTGAAGTAAATACAGTGAAATATTGTTCCTTAAAGCTTTTTTTAAAATTTAGGCAAGAGGTAAAATTCTAAGATTCTGAAATATGATTTTACCACCTCCATTAAGATTCATCAATTAATCTGTATTGTAAACATACTCTTCATTCTAAAGCTATATTGTAAAATAATAGAAATCACAGACATGTGATATTCACTAAATAAAGCTAATAAAAAGCTGAAACAGAAATCAACTTTATCATTTGGTACCCACTGAGAACACAGACTTATGGAGGTGATTAAGTAAAAAAGAGAAAGTATTATTGTTGCTGAGATTAAGTTATGACAAAACAAAGTTTATTCAAAGAAATAACTATATGAAAATGAAGATTGAGTGACATCCCAATGAATAATAGCAGTAGATAACTTGCCTTAGAAGCATTGTGAGATATAGTGGTTGTAGTGAGAGATGTCAATAATACAATCAACAAAGGATTAATTATACAGCAAATTACTCCATATCATTGTTCAAATACCAAGATAAAATCATTGTTACACCGGTGTCAGTCCATATCAATGATACTGCAAAATTAACACCAAAAGTTTAATTCATCATATTCGTTGTTTATGTAAAATACTGGAAATCACACGATTTAATAAATACCAGAAAAAAATTGAAAAACAGTATGGCAAAACTGCCAACACTTTTGACTAGGCACATGACTACCTTCCAGGACTTTAACCCTTTTTTCTTGACTTTTTGTTTTTAAATATATATTACAAAATACAGGGATAATATAAATGACTTTAGAATACATTTTAACATAAACCATAGTTTAACATATGTCCCAATGTCCATTGTTATTATTTTCTATTTAACTAACAATAATTATAATTAACCTATTTATTCCATGTACTGAACGTTTTCTATATAAGTAACTAGAGGAATTTAAACTTAGAATTTTTCAATCCTCTTCTGTTAATATATGGGTACATAAGTCTGATAATATGAGAAGTTAGATTGATGTAATGTCTACATGGATGTGACAACAATGTCAAATCCACCAAAGCTTTGAGCATTCCATCATGGTTTTGTAATAATATAGATGGTTGAACAGTTGAAGAGGTATGAAGATTGAAGCTTGTCCATTAAAGTTTAAGAAATTTCTATCTTAATATAAACTGAGCACTGTTTGTTTATAGGTGTGGGAAATTATGATCTGGCTCAACTGATGAGTGCTGGTTCTGAATGAAATACATATATTGGGGATCATGTACCTTTTCCGAATATATGTAGTGATGTGTGTTGATTGTTTGAGATGCAGCAGAGGATGAAAATTTGTTTCATCCATTCTCCGTCCTCATAAAAACAAAGGCATTTCAATTGCGGAATACTACTGAGTTTATCCTTCCTCCACTAAAGCTCCAAGAATATTTGCCAACATTAAACTCCATAAGCCTGGTGAACCATTGTGTTTAATGATGGATTTTGGGGGAGTCCATTATTTTCAAACCGCGAACATGGTTAATCAAGTATTAATAGACAGCTTGGGCTTTGGAAATTATTCTGTTAATTCATCCTTTCAAGTTGTGGAAAAAATCAAAAAAGCCATGATCGAAAACAACTTCTATATGACTACTCTTGACGTCAAAGAATTATACGGATCGGTGGACAGAAAACAATCTATTCAAATCATCCAACAAGAACTTACCAACACGATGTCAGCTGAACGCATTAATTTCATCGTTACATTTTTAACATGGATGGATAAACATATATATACAACATTTGAGCACGTTTGGTACAATATGAAAAGTGGTTGGCCTATGGGCCTCCCCCTCAGTGGAATCGTAACCAGCATTTTCCTTAATCACTACGAAAGACTAATCGTGTCCAAATATCAAGCCGACATCCCTCACACTATATACATGCGGTACATAGATGATATATTTATTTTAGCCAACCAGCACACTATAAATAGTATTACACAAGAGTTAACACATAATACTAATCTAACTATCAATTCCACAACAGAAGACGCATTCCAAAGTCTAAATTACCTTGACCTTAGGTTAACACGCGATGAGAGAGGTATAAATTATTCAATGATAATAAAGCCCTTTGAAATCAGAGGCTTTATACACCCACACTCCAACTCTCCAAGCTCTCACAAATTGGCAGGCCTGCAAGCATTTTTATATAGAAATATGCAGCTGTGCAAGTTTGAGGCAGATAGAAATAATAATATACATCTTTACACCAAAGACCTACTACAAGCAGGCTATAAACTCAGCACTATTAACAATAAAATCAAACAATTTTATAGGAAAATCACTGACAATAAAAACAATATTAAACTTCCATATATTACTCTTCCCCACATACCTAAAATCTCCTATCAATTAATCAAGGTTTTGGCCAATAAATTTAAAATTAGCTTTCATACACCCCCATGCACTAATCGTCTAATCAATAACTCTAAGGACAAAATTGAACCTTCTCAGACTCCCCATGTCATTTACAGCATAGCTTGACCACAACCTGGTTGCCGGGCCATTTATTTTGAAGAAACCAAGGCAGGCATAATCAACAGGACAGCACAACACAGATATACATATAATAGAGCCATGAAAAACAATAACAATTCATCAACATTTTTAGAGCATTCCAAGAAGACAGAACATTTGTTTGAACCTTCCAGCCCTAAAATAGTTTGTATTGAAAAAAATGACATCAAGCGGAAAATCAGAGCAGCATATTTTATTAATGGCAATAATAACTCCATCAATAGATGAGATACCTGCTTTGACATCTCCAAACGTTAGACTATCTAGTTCATTTGCATATGCTTTGTATACTGTTTTGTTTCCCTTGCCCTATTTTTTCGTTCTGCAGCTCACAGTACCGCTATGAATATGAGGCAAAAAACCTCAAAAGCGCTTAGCATGTAATAATTTCTGTGTATCTTTATAGCTTCTCATTCAAGTGTGGCATACGCTTTGTTAATTTTGTATATTGAAAAATCCTAAGTTCAAATCCCTCTAGTTATTAATAAAAATTATATTGATTCATTTTTCCAGTGTTATTTTATGAATGATTAATAAGGAAAAATTGTTTGAAGACAGTAATTATCTAAGAATTCAAGTCAGTAAAGTGATACTTGTGATTTGAATAAATTGTTGTTAAATCAATAGAAAATTACAGTAATAGATATTGGAATTGTAGGATACAAGATGCAATTCATATTGATATAAATTTTTCAAAATAATATAACTATTTGTTATTGAGGAATATAGACATAGCATATAAGTAAAAAGAATGTTACAATATAAATTTAAAAAATTACATATTATTAAATATTAATAGATATATTTAATCTTTAACATAACATTGAAATATGTGCTACATTTAACCTAACTGTAATATATATATATATATAAACAATTCAAAACAAAGCAAAACTCTCCATACAGTAGTGCCATCTTGTGCCAACAAGAGCAATCAATGGTATGCCAGAAGGCTTGTGCATAAAATCCCTATCTAGTGCCTACTCATCCAATATCCCCAGACTAGTTTCTGGCTTGTGGCCTTCGTCAGTGAGGAGCCTTGGATCCGAGAGCACTGCACCTAGATCTTAGGATCTAATGCAACCCTCTAGCAGCCACCTTTTAACTCTACATCCATTGACTGCTCTTGTTGGCACAAGATGGCATTACTGTATGGAGAGTTTTGCTTTGTTTTGAATTGTTTAATAACAATTATGTGCTAGTATGAGATAGTGATCATGTGATGTTTAGCGGTTTAATATATATATCTGAGAGAAAACATATAATTATTTCTGACTTTAAAAACTAATATTTGTTAATAGTGAAATCATTTAAAGATATCCATTATTTATTAAAATATGCTAATAATGTGTAGGTTGTAAATTGAATCAACTAATTATCAGTAAAAGTAAATAAAATTATGGTTAGGTCATCCCACATTACATTTATCTATCATCTTTTTGTTTTACATGATATCAAATGTATATGTAAACAATGTCCATCTGGAAACTATTAGTAATATAGCATGGTTTAAATAATGAATATACTGGGGGGTAAAAAAGCAATTTTGTTTATATATACTACAAAAAAAAACATTTACAAACAATATTCTTTTAAAATAATATAGTTTTGAAAGAAATACTGCCATAGGGGAAAAAAAAAAGCTTTTTTTTAAAAAAAAAAAACACAGACCAATTTTTAGATTGTCGTAAAAATTACCTTTTTTTAAATTTAAAAAAAAAAAACACTTTTAGAGTAAATAATTAAAAAAAAAGATCGCTTTTTAAAAAGTTATAATTTAAAAATACATTGATTCATGAAATGGTGAAATAGAATGTAAGACTATTACGTTTGACCATATATTTAAATAGTTATGGCTTATAAATTAATCACACCTGCACATTATAGGCCATCAATCTTTTAAATACTATGTACATAAACGATATCAAGCAGGCACTTGCAATGCGTTTAGGGGTTACTGTTTTTCCGTGTGTAACATGGAGAAACAGTGCCACGTAATGGGCTAGAATCTTGGTAGTTGCTGATAGCAGATGACGTAAGCTAGATGGGTTTATGGCAATCAGCACCACCTAGGTTCTTGGTAGTTGCTGTTAGAAGACGATGTAAGCTACATGGGCTTACACATGGTGAACAGTGCCACCTAGCGGCTGGAAGAAGCATTTCTGTTTTCAAGGCCCCTACCCTGTGTTCTGTGTGCTAACACAGAAACAGCGCCTCTAGTCGCCATCGTGTATGTCGGGTAGACTTCCGAATAATGTAAGTAGTGACTGGATTTTATCAATGTTTAACACATTGTGGAAGGATATAATCATAAACATATGATCAAAGACATGTGAAAAAGATACATGATCAGTGTACAATGTTTTAAAAAACATTGACTGCACTAGGTGCAGTAGTTCATTTGAATTGCTCCACTCCAATAATCAATGAACATTATTTAGTAGTGTTACACCCAAATCTCCAAATTAGTTTCTGAGTATTTGCCTTCTTAAATAAAGATTTGGATATAGTTATACTATCTAGTATTTCTTGATTAATCAGAAACACAATAAATAGTTCTGAAATACAGATACAATGAATTACTGCTCCTAATGCAGATGTTAAAAACAAGCAGAGAAAGTCATATGACATTTTGATATAATAAAATATATTCATAATACTCATTTCAATCTTTATTTTATTTAATATTTACATTTTTTAATTTCATGAAATTTCAATAAAATTTAAAAAAAAATACAACTACTTCTAACTTATCAGGTTTTTTTTTAAAAAATAAAAATATAATTATTGTTATTAGTAAAGCGACTTATAATTTTTAAGAATAAATATGAATAAAATTTTTATATTCAAATGTACAAATACATGTATATTGTCTATGCTAAACATATGTAATTAGAAGGGATTTGAACACAGACTTTCAAGTTCCCCACAGTTATCCACTCTATCTTATACAACTAATACACATAACCATATACACGTGAAAAAGATAAATGGAATCTGAACCAGCACTCATCAGTTCATCTAGATCATCATCTCCCACACATATATGCAATCAGTGCTCAGTTTATATTAAGATAGAAAATCTTCAAACTTTAATGGATAAGCTTCCTTAAATCATTATCTAAAAGCCGGGTAAAAAACTTTACATGTATAAGATGTACATATCTTTAAAAATTAATCGTAATTGCTCAAGCTATAGAATTTCTTGTGATTTTCCATGGATGTGAAAGAAAAATGAAATTAAAGTATATAAAAGAAGTGATGCTTTTAAATTGTAATGCTAGTAGGAACTTTCTAGAATTTCATAGATGATTAAAAAAAACAATAAGCAGATATTCAATCATACTAGTTCTGATTTTCATTTAAAACCCAAATGACCAGATTAAAATTGTTTACTTTGATTATAGGTTGATCTAATTCACCAGAAAGTATATCCTCAAAAAATAATAATAATAATAATGACAACTAGCAATGAAAGAATGACCATCATCATTTCAATAATAAATGAATCATTGAGGAGTTTAAAAAACCAAACGGATGTTGGATCATTAAAACAGGCCAAAATGGTGATCATGTGATGTTGGAACATTCTGGATAACTATATTCATATGATCAACATGAGTCAACAATGTTCTGATGGTATTGTTCATGTCATAAAAGGAAAGAAAGAAAAAAACTGGAAATGCAAAGTTTAATATCAAATAATCAAGAAAGATCTAATCTATGGCCAAATAGTTTTACATGGTGTGATAAATAAAACTGTTGGGGAAGTTTTTTTTGCACTGAAGAACCTAATTCTATGCAAGTAAAACTTCGTTATTATGATCATTTCCAATGTAATGGATATTATCATTATTTTTTTAAAAGACATCTGAAAAGATAAATGATCTCTTATATACATTTTGTACTGAAGCAACACTTTTTAGTTGGCCTTTTGATGGGTTTAAAATTATACCTGGATTAAAAGTGATATAATAATAATCTCCATCTTAATAAATGATTATTAATAATCCTTAATGTATTTATTCGAAATGGATGACATCAAACCTGTGAGTGCAGAAATTTCCTTATTACAATTTGATACTTTCTACTAATTCTAAGCAAACTCCAATAATAATTTTTAACAGATTTAATGCTTTCTTATTCCTGAATTCTAGTGTCTTTTGCCAATGAATAATGTCAATAAATCTGTTTATAAACACGTGTTGTCAATTATAAATACTCGCAGTGTAATTTTATCTTAAAAAATAGAACATCAGAATTATTTTCCAGCCTAAGTTTGCAATAAATGTGGCACTATGCATGTAGCATTCGAAAATTTTTACTTTTAAAATTAAAATATATTCAAAAACTTCATTTACATAACAATTTGTAATTAAATATTTTCTATTCATTAAAAATATTCCATTGTTTTTAACAGAAACTAGATGATGACGTCAAAGCATCATTCTAATTATCGAAGCCATCTTTAAAATTAAATTAAAGAAATACGAATTAATAATAGACAAATCTAAAATAAAGATGTTTTTATTAAAAATACCATTCAGAAATATTAAAAGTTTCACATAAAATATTATTCCGTATATATCATGACAGAGGCAGTGAAAGAGAGGGAAAAAAGGGAGGTTGTTATGGATACAATCATTGATTATTTTTAGATACTAGTAATTTTAAAAATAATGATTTATATAGAATTTAATCTAGGAATACAATTACGCAAATTATGAAATCATTACTACTTTCCATATTTTTTTATTACTAGCGTAAAAATATATGCATATATAAAATAAATACTTAATTAAGTAAAAAGATTAGAAAGAAAAAAATCAATGTTTATAAAAATAAAAATGCTGTTTCATTATAGGTGCAAAGATAAAAAAAAAAAAAAACAAATATAGCTTTATTGAACTGGGTTCGAATGCAGGTGAAGTATTTATTTATTTTCAATTAAGGCAGTGCTGGGCATATTAGTTTAACAGGTGCAGACTTGAAACATGGAGATACCTACCACAAAAAATTCTAACTTCATTGCGTATAATCCAACGTAACTATTGCAAGCCTTTCAATGTAAAGATTCTACGTTTTGCTGTCTCCCGAAAATTATGTGCAACTAAAAGCAAAAAAGTTTCTATCGTCAACTGCTGATAATTAACAATTACTTAAATCGGACACTAAGATAAATAAATGTCTAATTATTTCACGTTAACCGATTTCAGATATTGGAGAACTTGAATTTCAGTTTACAATCATTCTCTACCAAAACAAATGAAAAATGACCTATATATATATTAGGAGTTTCCATAGCAACTGGGCTATAACTGGAGTAGGTTGCGACGAAATGCACTTTAGAAAAATATAGTTTATTTTTACTACGATATTTAATAAACGTAAATATATATTAAATGTTAATTAATGTATAAATACAAATATTAATAATTTATATAACATTAAAACACGAGGGAAATAATCTTCAAATTTTAAACAGTTGCGTTTATTCTAGTAATCTACGTGCGACAGAAAGTCCATGCTTGACTGATCTTTCTTTAATTGCTAAACACTGCGTGAATTTAATTAAAGAAATCTCTTAATTAAAAATAACCTGACTAAAAATAATGATAATGATAAAAAAAAAAAATTAGCAACAAAAGTTTATTAATCATGTAGAAAAAATGTTAGGTTTGTTTCATGCACGAATGCTTTTCAAATTAATACACATATACGGGTAGTCACATAACTGTAGTTAGGCAAGATAAAAGAATTACCTGTGATAACTTTTAAAAATATAGTATAGGACCACTGCTTGTATTTTACGAAGAGTGGAGTTACGTCACACAATAATATTTAAAAGAGTTTTAAGGCTTTCTTATGAAAAAAAAATCATTGAGTTTTCGAGCAATATAATGCAGAAAATCAGTCCCCTTACTCTTAATTCAATTGTACCTTGAATTTAAGTTTAATAAATAAATATCAAACTTAAATTCAAGGTACAATTACATTTAAATGATATAATTGATGAAGCACAGAAGATGGATGCCATTTTTATGTGCTTCAAACCAGTATGTTGGCAAATTAGCATGTGAAAATATTTGAAAAGAATGTATTATGAAATAAACTTTATTTCCCCTGTCCCCAACAATAGTCTGTCTGCATTTGGCATTCATTATAAATTCTTCTGTTATCAATTTATTGTTCTTATGTTCGTGACACAGTTTTTGTATCATAATATTTATACCAAAAATCGCAGTTGAGTCAAATATGCTCTGCACATAAAGCTCCCAACAGATTGCATTTGTACACACTGGAGAGTTTCTTTATGTGTTGATTTCTGCAGTTATTTGTTCTATTTTCGTTGCATTTTTCTTTTGTTACAATTCTTCATAATATTTAAATATTAGTATATATACTTAAACCAGATGCAATTAGAGGGGATTGGATCCAGACTTTCAAGCCCCCTTCAAATCATTCACTCCATCTTATACATCCAATACACATGACCATATAACATACATATGAAAAAGATACAATCTTCTATATACATATTATGTGCTGAACCAACACTCATCAGTTGGTCTGGATCATTATCTCCCATGCATATATATATATATATATATAATCAGTGCTTGATTTATATTAAGATAGATATCTTCAATTTGCAATGGACAGGCATCAATCTTCTGCACTCTCTTACTTTTCAGCCATCCATATCATCAAAAATCTGATCATCACATGTTCAAAGCCCTTGTTTGCCAATTCTTTAGAAAGGGTTTACTATAGAAAGACAACTCAGCTTTTAAATTGGATCCCCCTAGAAAGACATCACATAAGAAATGAATAGCATAGACAGTTGCCAGAGCAATGCTGGAAATCTGTGAATTCTTGAAACTGGTTTAAAGTTGGAGAGGCTTTTATTCTGCAGGGGATTAATAATGATATATTTATATAATGCAAATGGTAAGAATCAACACTAAATATTACAGATTTTTTAAAGTAAACTTCGAACTTTATTACAACCAAAAGATGACAATAATTTCATACATAAACACAATGAAAAATTGGCAATTACTTTCTTTTTTAAAGTTGCAAACTCTCCATACAGTAGTGCCACCAAGTGCAAACCTTCATAATCAATGGATGCAAAAAAGTTAGTGCATAAAATTCTTATCTAGTGCCTACTCATCCAATATCCCCAAATTAGTTTCTAGTTTGTGTCTTTCATCAGTGAGGAGTTTTGGATTTGAGAACACTGCACTTAGATCATAAGATCTCCAACAGTCACCTTTTACCAATTTGGTTAACTATAAAGCAAAGAGCCCAAGATGAAAACAGCATAATGTTTTCAACCCAAGTGCATTTGCTTGTATAGTCATATAAATATGAACTCAGTTCAGCATCTATACATTTTGGTGTCTTTGGTGTTTCAAAAACCATAGTCAATATTATTCTTTGGGCAGGATAGATATAAAAAAAAACATATGATCACCATTTCATATGCTAACATGCTGGTAATAAGAATAGCAAACTCTCCATACAGTAATGCCCCCAAGTGCAAGCCTTCATAATCAATGGATGCAGAAAGGTTTGTGCATAAAATCCCTATCTAGTGCTTACACATCTAACATTCCCAGACTAGTTTCCAGCTTGTAGTTTTCATTTGAAAGCATTGTACCTAGATCTTATGATCGAATGCAATCCTGCAGCAGCTATCTTTTACATATTTAGTTAACTATAAAGTCAGAAGCCTAATGTGAAAACACCATGTTTTCAATCCAAGTACATTTGCTTGTATAGTCATATAGATCTGAACTCAATTCAACATCTATGCATTTTAGTGTCTTTGGTTTTTCAGAAGCCAGTCACCATTATCCTATAAACAGGATAGGTATAAAAACATCAAAACATCACATGATTACCATTTCATATGCTTATAAATAAGAGTAGCAAACTCTCTATACAGTAGTGACACGAAGTGCAAACTTTTGTAATCAGTGGATGTAGGAAGATTTGTGCATAAAATTCCTATCTAATGCCTACTCATTCAACATCCCCAAAATTAGTTTCAAGCTTGTGGCTTTCACCAGTGATGAGCTTTGGATTTGAGAGCACAAGATCTTAGGATACAGTAGTGCCACTCAGAGTAATCAATGGATGCCAGAAGACTTGTGTATCTCCATCTAGTGCCTACACATCCAATATTCCCAGACTAGTTTCAGGCTTGTGGCCTTCATCAGTGAGGAGCTTTGGATCTGAGAGCATGCACCTAGATCATAGGATCTAATGCAACCCTTCAGCAGCCATCTTTTATGGTTGTTAAAGAGACAAAGACACCAAAATGTAAGGGTACTCAACTGGGTTCAGACCCATATGACTATATAAGCTATTGATCTTAGATTGAAAATATTGTGTTTTCAAATTTTATTCTCATAGTTTTGTAGTTGAGATAAAGGGTGGCTGCTGGAGGGTTGCATTAGATTCTAAGATCTAGGTGCAGTGCTCTCAGATCCAAAGCTCCTCACTGATGAAGACCACAAGCCAGAAACTAGTCTGGGGATATTGGATGAGTAGGCACTAGGTGGGGATTTTATGCACAAGCCTTCTGGCATCCATTGATTACTCTGGTTGGCGCAGACAGTATGTAGAGTTTTGCCTGTTTTAATAATAGTTATGTGCTAGCATAAGCAATAGTGATCATGTGAAGATTTTAAAGATCTAATTCAACCCTTCAGCATCCATCTTTTACCTATTTGGTTGAGTGATCATTGTTCATTTTAGGTTTCAACAATAAATGAAGAATTTAGATTTGTCTGAACAATTTAAGTAGCAAATGGGTATGTCAAGGTTATAACATCAATGAAAATTACAGCGTTTATGACTATGTTAGAAATGTGATTATTCATTTTATGATAAATACATCTATTGAAGTGGTTAAAGATGTAGTAGCCAATATAAAACAAATAAGCAAACTATACATTATAATAAATCTTTGAAACTTAACCTGGAAATCAAACATACATCTATTATTAGTTAACTAATTAACTGATTATGAAGGCTTGCACATGGTGGCGCTACTGTATGAGTTTACTACTCTCATTAACTGCATATGTAAGCATATAAAATGGTAATCATATGTTTTGATGGTTTTATACCTATCCTGCTTCATAGGATAATGGTGATTGTGATTTTTGCAAAACCAAAATCGTCAAAATGTATAGATGCTGAACTGTGTTCAGATCTGTATGACTATACAAGCAAATGCACTTGGGTTGAAAACATGTTTTCATCTTGATCTCCTAGCTTTATAGTTAACCAAATAGATAAAAGGTGACTTCTGGAGTGTTGCATTATATTCCAAGATCTATGTTCTCAAATCCAAGATTCCTCACTGATGAAAGCCATAAGCTAGAAACTTGTCTGAGGATATTGGATGAGTAGGCACTGAATAAGAATTTTATGCACAAAGTTTCCTGCATCCATTGATTATGAAGACTTCACAGTTTTTAAATCCTAATTTACATGCTACTATTTTGGTGAATTAAACCATCCTATTGATAAATAGTTTTGAATGATCAAGATTTCTTTATACAGCCTATAATTAGGAATTTTTAATTTATTTATTTTTTATCTCTAAAGTCTTTTCTGAATGAATAGATGTTTACTTTTTATATTTTTTTTCTATTTGCTGCATTTTATTAAAAATATCTCCAATTCTGTGTTTCTCTTAGAAATTTATTACAGAAGGCAGATGCATTTTTATATATTTTCATTTTAAAAAAAAAAAAATGAATTATTCATCCTAGAAAAGTTTTGGCAACAAGTTTGAAGTCAGCATTTTTATCTCAATCAATTTCAATGGCCTTTCCATAAATAGCAGCGCAGTCTTTAAAATTATCTTTTAAAAAATACAGCAGCTTTATTTATAAGGAATGTCCGTAAGAATTATCGAAATGGGAAGCTTTGGAATAATGTTTTAAAGCAATAAAAAAATCTTTTTATTGTATGCAGCACCTACTAAGTACTGGTAAATAAAAACACTCCCAAAAGATAATTAAAAACAGCAAGCTGATATACAATTTGCCATTAAACGCAATGCTATTTACCAATTAAGAATTTTTATTTTATTTTCCAGAAGATGACCAATCATAAATTAGCTAACTTTTTTTTTTAGCCTATTACATTACCAAAATATATATATTTCTCTGCTGTTGTTAATTACCACTGAAGGCAGCAACTACTGATGATAATAAAATTCCAAAATAACTTATAAATAAAGCTTCAAAAATTCTTAGCTACTTAAAAAAAAATTCAAACTTTATTCACATTTGAATCCCAGTTTATGAAAAAAGCAGTAAGTACATTTACCCCTACATCATAAGTCCCTCAGTAAATCCATTTGCTTCCTCTTTCATTTTTGCCATTGTGCCTTGACTAGCTTCTCTTTAAAAACCAAAAATATTTTTGCTGTTATTTACTGCAATGTTTTAAAAGTTTATTCAAAGGTCTTTAAGAAAGTCACACAACCTAGAGACTACCATATCTAACTGATGCATGCGCAACATAAGTTCAAACCCTAGCTGGGAAAGTCCTGTAAATTTTTTATATTCCAAAACTAATCTGAAATTAGTCAGTAAATAGATATTTAAACAGGCAAAACTCTCCATACAGTAGTACTGTTTTAATAAGTTATGAGCAAGCATAAGAAATGGTGATCATATGATGTTTGGTGGTTCAAATGGATATTTGTTATAATTTGAAGGTAAAACAAATGCTGAAAGATCTAAAACCATTACTGCCCAGCAGTTGGCCAGCTTGATAATACCCTTTTCATTGCATCTCTAATGAGTTGTTTTTTTTTTTTTTGTAGTGTGCTATGCAAAAACTGCTTTATCTAAGTTGAAAAATGAATAATAATTTATGGATGTCATACATTGATGATCAGCAGTAATCAGTCATTAATAAGTATGATTGATGATTAACTCCTTTATTTACATTCTTATTTAAACATATTGTTTTTACAAATAATTTGTTAAAAATTAAAATATGAATTACGTATGTTTAGATATAACTCTGAAGAAGACAGCTGGGGAAATTGAAACTGCAAGAAAACAAAATTATTTGTATTATTAGGTATAATTATAGTATATCATTTTTATATAATTATATGTATTTAAATATTTTATAGCTCTGATGAAGATTGCTAGTCGGTCAAAACTGTAAGAAAAAAAATATTTGTAAAAATAATGTTTTCATCGAATAAAGTATAAATGAAAGAAGTTATTAATCATATTTATTATATCAATGCATAGAAAATTTTTTTAAAAAAAAAGAAATAATAATAAAAATGGCTATTCCAAACTTCATGAGCAAAAAAATAGATAAATAATAATACAATTAAACTATCATTAATCAGAAATCCCTGGTTCCAGGATTTTTTTTTTGGACATATAAATTATTTGGAATTCAACAATAAAACTTTTCTCATTATAAACCTAATTTCTGCTATAGTTTGTATAATGAATTACTTTTTGTATAATGTATAAGTTTATTTTATTACTAACAATATACTTTAAAATACAGAATATGCTTATATTTATATCAGCAAAATTCTGGATTACTGATGTTGAGATTAACTGTAATCTGTAATAAAAAGGCTTCAGACTATTGTAGATGAAATACACAGGTGAGAGAACAAGCAGGTGTTACTGACATTGTTGAAAAAATTAAAAGAATGAAGTGAAATTGGGCTGGATGTATTGATATAAGAGATGGTAACAGATGAACAGTTGAAATTTTGAACTGTATTCCAAGATATTGTAAAAGACATAGAAAAAACCCATGTGAGATGGATGGATAAAATAAGGAAGTGTGCTGAGATGATGTGAAAAATGGCTAGATATTAAAAAAGATGAACTTCAAAAGATCTTTATATGCAATGGATCAATAATAGTTAAAATAATGATGATGATATGTAATAATAAAATAGATGTTAGTGTATGATGAATATACAAACAAATCCAAGGACCACAAGTACTTCCACTTACAAAATGTGGTCTATTATTCTATTTATTTGGTATTTTATCATACTGTTTTAATTTTTTCTGCAATAACTTGTTCTTTCCGAAAGACTTCAACATAATACTTAAGTATAGCTCTCCATTGTAGTTTATCTTCAATCATATTCAGCCCTCAATATATGATCAAAAAAGTTTTAAAGACAGAGAAAACACCCACATGAGATGGATGGATAAAATAAGGAAGTGTGCTGAGATGATGTGAAAAGTGGCTAGATATTAAAAAAGATTAACTTCAAAAGATCTTTATATGCAATGGATCAATAATAGTTAAAATAATGATGATGATATGTAATAATAAAATAGATGTTAGTGTATGATGAATATACAAACAAATCCAAGGACCACAAGTACTTCCACTTACAAAATGTGGTCTATTATTCTATTTATTTGGTATTTTATCATACTGTTTTAATTTTTTCTGCAATAACTTGTTCTTTCCGAAAGACTTCAACATAATACTTAAGTATAGCTCTCCATTGTAGTTTATCTTCAATCATATTCAGCCCTCAATATATGATCAAAAAAGTTTTTAATCACTATGTTTTGATAGTTTAAAAAAGACACACAAAAAATGAGCACTATATTGAAAATAACAGTAACACGTATAAAAAAAACCCAAAGTAATGATAAATTTGAATTCAACTGTTTTTATTATAAATCAAAAAATCTAAATGGAAAAGGACTCCATATATAATAATAAAAAAATACTCGAGATAAAAAAAAAAAATTGGGTTGGTTACAAAAAAAAATAGTATGAGCTAAAAAAAATGTATTGGATCGATATACAAAATCTCTGAAAGAATAATAAAAAGATCTTTAATCTGCAGTGGGTTATTTTTTGGCAACGATAATGCATTTCTTTCCCAAAAGATATTTTGTCAAAGAGATAAACTAAACAGTCAAAAGGTTTTCAAGTCAAGCAATATTTAGCAGAGAAGCAAAAAGGCTGTGCTCACTCAATCATGCAGAAAATCAGCAATCCACCCATATAATGTATATATTACATACAACACCTAGTCTGTATTCAATAAGTTGATGCATTTTGAATTAACACAATTTGCAATATGGAGAGATTGTATGCAATATATTTTATTACGATTGTCGTATTATATAAAACAAATAATTATGCAGTACATAATATTAATAGATGTTATTATATTTATGTGGATTTCTAGTAATATTCCATGACAGTTCTTGAAAAAAGTTATTCTTGAAGTGCGGAGTGATCGGTCAATTTTTTCATGAAATTACACATTGATTAGAACTGACATCTTTGTAAATTTGATATCCACTATATGGAATAAACCTGAGAGTTTTCATAACAGAAAAAGAATAGTGGTAAAATATAAATGACACACCAATAAAAAACACAGTAGCTTAAATTCTAACAGTGTCTTAAGTTGAGTATACCATAAGAGAAATCCAATTAATATGCAGAAGGCCATGTGTTCATCTACAAGAAGTTATTTTCTAAACGAATTGGCCTGTGAGGAATATAAAAAAAGGACATATAGTTTTATTGCTCAGGAGTTCATAAGTTCGAACACCGGAATTAATCCCCGATTCCAAATTGGACACTCTACCAACTGTGCAAAACCATGCAGGTCCTATGAGGAATAAAAATACAAGACATGATGTTTTTCATGCTTGAAAAGAATGGAAACTGTGTGTGAAAGAGAAATAATCATAAAAACCTACAAGATTATGTATTAAAAACTAAACTGCCATATTAGATGGGCTAGAAAATGACAACTTTGTTTTGACATCAATAAAAGGATTGTAATTTAAGACATACTAATCAAGTACTGTTAATTGCTAATTCATGTATTAAAAGGCAACAGTCTTTGATCTTACAGAAAGATGAAACAAAAAATACTCCATAACACATAGATTGTTGCCATTAAAATAGTGTGGGTTAACTGCTTTATTAGTCTTCTTACCAGCAAAGCCAACAAATGATAGTTGTAAAAAAGCAGTGTACATCAACAATTACAAATATAAAGTCACTGATTATTCGTATTTTACTTTTTTACAAATCCCATATAGTAGCAAACTCTCCAGACAGTAGCACCACCCAGTGCAAGCCATAATAATCAATGTATGCTAAAAGGTTTATGCATAAATGGCTTGCCCTGGGTGGCACTACTGATTAGAACTTGCCACAGTTTTAACAGCTTGTATAAACATAGGAAATGGTCATCATGTGATCATTAATTATTAATGAAATAAATTAAACATTTCACCTCAAAATAACATTATATTTTTCAGATGAAAACTGTTTATTACTAGAAGTGCAGGGTGCAACAGTACCTGCTTTCTAATTAGCATAACAAGCATGAAAGTATATCATTTTTGATCTATTGCAGAATGGTCTCTCAAATCTAAACCAGTTTCTTAGATTCACAGCTTCTTCACATTATTCCAGCATATTTCCATATCTCATCCATCCACCTCATATTACAATCTCTTTCTAGGTCTTCTGCAATTTTTTTGAGATCTAATTTAAGATTTTTAATTTTATTTATCTATTAGCATTTGTTCATCCTCTTAATTCTTTCAACATTCTCCCATGAAAGTATTTCTCTCTCGATCCTTTCATGTAACTAATATTCAACTCCCCATAGTTAATGTGATCTGAAGACTGTATCACTCTTCAATTAAGCATCCACATCTCATATCTATAAATAAAAAGTCAGGCATTGTAAAATAAATAAACTAAATTCACTGACAATGATTAGGAATAACTCTAGCACAAGATAGCCTGCAGGCTTACAAAAATATTTGGATAATCTAAAACTTGCTCTATGGAGAACATTTTATCTGGTGGAGTTATCATAAATCTTCTTCACTGATTTCTTTTCTTTATTGAACTGATCTGTATGGGTATTAATACTCTTGGAAAAATAATATGATCATAATCGATGATGGTTTAACTTCTCACCATCACTTGTGATTGGATCTTTAATATCTTTTGAATATGGCTGTCTGACAGGTTATTCAATTTCTAATTACATAAAAAATAGTATTATTTGGACTATTTTTGTTTTAAAAAAACACTATTGATAAGATTGAATAAGTAATCAACAAGTATGGTATTTTATCACAAATTGCTACATACACTTTTCCTATGTTTAACATAAATAAATGCTCTTAAATTATATATAATTAAATTGAAGACAGAGCAAGATATACAGTGTTTTATCTGCCATAAATTGTTTTAATTAAGTTGCATATTTTGAAAGAAGTCAGCATTATGACCATTAAGCATGTGAATGATTGAACTTCCGAGCAAAAGATATAAATAAAAAAAATATTACAATATTAATGTATGCACCTTATCAGATTTTGTGCTGCCATATGATTTGATTCTTAGAATTAAAATCCATTCCTGAGCAAAATGATTTGAAGATACAGCAGATATTAAAAAAAAAAAAACAGGAGACTGTAATTGACAGCAGTGTTTCTTTAATTTCATAGGAACTAAGAGTGAAACCCTATAAAATGTTCATAACTTGGGAGTTCATAAAAGCTGGGTTACGATCAATGAGTATTGAGCTCTGAAGTAAGAGTCTACCAAAGCATTAAATTAGATAAGGTGAAGATAGTGATTACATTTATATCTAAGAATGATTTAAACATGCTACTCCTTACTTTTTAATCACAACATGAATATTAAAATAATTTCAATTTTGTTTCTTCCATAGGTTACATCACTCATAAATTATAGTTAATTACAACCTACAAGAAAATTTGATTGTTTTTAAAATTATCTTCAGTGTGTTAAAAAAAACTAACTAAAATAGTTATATATATATTCATAGCAAACAAGTCCAAATATATTGCTAAAATAATTCACAAGCTACATTCCAATGAATCATTTAAACGAACTTGTAAATACCAGCCTTTACCAACCAATTTACTTTGTCAGACAAAAAAAGTAAATAGATTGACATTAATATAACAAAAGATGAATAATATTTACGGGTTTGATTAAATGAATTTTTGAGAATATTGTTTGTGAATTATCTTAGTAACATATTTGTATTTCTTTGTTCCATGAAGTTTTATATTCTTATATCATTACATATTTGAACAACTGTAAAATTATTTACATGCCCGTTAAAATCATTGGAATTGATTATATAATGTTTGAATAAATAGAAGTATAATTTATATTCCCTTTAACTAGAATTGATTATATATATATTATAACGATCGGGGAATCGGAGTCTTACCATATCTGCCCTACAGAGTGCCACTTGGCTACTTGAACCTAGAAAATTTATAGAGTAGGCAGATACGCACTGTTAAGATTCCACTTTATTTTATATTTAGACTGTTAGCCCAATGCCACTAGCTCAGTGAGATGCAGATTTATAAAATATGAATTCTTATCTAAAAATATTTTCAATATTAAAAAAATAAAAGAAGCCACTGCCAGTAATAACACACATAAATATTTATTTAATATATATATAAAATTTATCATTATTATTTTAGTCTAACTTTTACTTTTTTACAAAACATTATAACTTATTTTTACTTTAGATTTTAATTTACAATTTAACTGTCTTTATTTTATTTTAAAAGTTCGCAGAGATGAGTTTAATATTTATTAGTGTCGAGTATGAATAGACTACATAGATTGCATTTGAAAGGAAAATATTCTATCCCTTATTTAACCTTAGGCCAAAAGTTTGCAGTTAAACTAACGTCAATTCATCTGATACATCGGTGCATTCAATGCAGCACGAATACGACAGCACAAAATACCATACCATCAGGAATGCACATCTGAACAGCATGGTTAATAGAAGACATTGACTCGTGTCCAGACAGGAATACATCTGTCTGACGTGAAGAGCAGTAAAAAAAAAACTCCATAGGGACTGCGTTTTCCATCTTACCATTCCATTCCATAGGCAAAAAAGGGGTGTGCAGCATAATATGCGATCCTGCACATAGCGAATCTCATACTACATCTACTAATTACACCAATATATCCAATCCATTGACCCAATTTAACTACGAAACAAATAACCTAAGATTACCCTCCCTTAAACTAACATATATAATTACGAATCTATGCAGCCATTCACGCCAGACTTAAGTTTAATTTAACAAAAAAAAAAAAAAAATCATAATTAAACTTAAAGAACAAAAAAAAAAAAAATGGAAATGATTTTTTTAAAAAAATACATCAAATAACATTATTAATATTAATTTACGTTGGTCAGATAGGACTCTATTTGTATTAAATACTGAAAGGTTTAGAATTTAGAGTTATTTGTTTTGAAAATGTTCATAAAGTTCTTATGATGTTTAAAAGGTCTATATTTTGTAGTTCTTTGTAATTTTGAACGTGAATTCCCACACCGTCCTGAAGGTATTGGTATCCAGTTAGCCGTTGGTCCTTTATTGTAGCTGGTATTTTATTGCCGGGCCCAGATGTCCTATAGTCCGCAATATGGGAAAACGATGTTTCATTTTTTTAGAACAACTGAAGGAATTGAAAGTGTGTCTTTCCAATCCCTTCTCCTGCAACACATATAGCACACCTCTGCTGTCACATCTCTATCTTCACTAAAATTTATTTTCAAACTTTTTCTTTTTATATTCATTTTGCAAATTAACTCAACATTATGTCATGATGATGATGACCCTTTCATTGAGGTCCGATTCCTGAGGGATTTCTTTTATTGGCTATTAGTTTCTATTGTTTTTTCCTCCTATCTGACCGTTGCTTATACATTTTGGAATGCCCAAGGGCTAGTTTACTTTTACTGATTAAAATAATCATTTCCATTTTATACAATATAATTAATTAAATTATTTTACAAACTTAAAGATATATTTTTATTTCTAAATCTTTTTAAAGTTTTTGCTTTTAAAATACTTTTTTTTTTATAAAGTTTTATTTTAATAATTTTTCATCTGTGCGATTTTATATATTAGAGTTTAGACGATTTTTAATTTTCAATTTTTAATTCTTAAAAAAAGTTTTTATTTGCGAACTTTTATTTTGCATGTTTAATTTTAAAAAAATAATGTAACGGCATATGTGCCCGTTACAATATATATATATATGACTGTTTTTATGTGTAGAAAACAAATCTCAGTGCAGTTACAGACCCAAGAACAGTTACTTGGATTAATTATTGGCTGAAGGATAAAAAAAAGGCCATTTGAACAATCTGCCACTTAAGTATTCAAAGTCATGATCTCCTATATTACTAACTATATAATTATTATTGTGAGATACATAAATATTATTTTATATTAAAATTGGGTTCAATATTTTTTCTTCTTTGATAGAAAGCAGATATGAATATCACATGATCTCCTGATTAGTTAATAATATGATTATTATAAGAATTTTATTTTACATTAAAATTGGGGGAATATTATTTTCTTTTTTTATATAGACTGAATATTAATGTTGAAAAACAAAATCTTTTATAGATAATAAACATATTTAGTAGCTCCTCTTTTATTAATTTAAAAATTTACCAAAATAGTACATAAACAATATAGACATACCTATATACATGTGTTCTTTACATGTTTTCAACATGTACGTACAGATTTACTATAATCCCTTGTATACTGTGATAATTTTAGATTGTCTCTATTATTTGAAATAACGCACAGATATTTATGACTTGCAAAATTTGTAAATATGATAGAAACTATAAGATTAAATAGATTTTTTGCAGAAATACATGGAGATATGTAGTTAGGAACTTGTCTATTCCATTTTGATTAAAACTTATTTAGACAAAATTCTAAATAACTAATAACAAGTTTACTGCTGGAAAGGGAGGGTAATTGCATCAAAATTGCTACGAACCGGAAATAGCTTGCAGATAGTGAAAATAAGCTCAAAAAATATTAAGATGTAATGGAATTTACAGTTTGGAAAAAAAACTCAATATAGCGAAGATAGATAAACAGGATAAAAATTTTTTTTTACAAAAGTGATTGAATAGGAAGTTGTTGAGCAGATTGTTTTTAAATATTTTAGAATTATTTAATTTATAATGAAAGGATGAAAAAAAAATGCCATAGTTAGCAGGTTTGTAGTATGTCCAATACATCTGAAAAAGTAGCTTTACAGGGAGCTAAAGCTTGGATACCCAGAAATTAATGGAATAAAGTTTGAAACAATAAAATAGAAATTTAAAAATATTGCTGAAAAGAGTAAGTGAAAATGTATAAATATTCAGAAAATTTAGAAGAGGAATTCAATTGGACATGAAATTAACATTAATAGAAATGAAGAAAAATGAAAGAAGAAACATTATAATCTTAATGAACAAAATTGCTATAATGTTGATTGAAATAGCAAGGGATAAGAAGAACAGAAAGTAGTCTAGAATAAAGTTTGAAATTTTCTTATTGCGACAAATAATTAAAACCGCTCCACATATTTCAAAATTGATTTAATGTCTTTAGTAAGCAATTTATAGTTATTATTTTCATTATTGTTGTTTTTGCAGTTAATATAATTTTTTTTTTTTTTTTTTCAGAATTTAGTATATACTATTTAGAATCATTATCTAAGCACATAAATAACCAATTACTGCTAATTATTATTCATTTTTAAAAAACTTAAATAATAAAAAAATTAGATTAAATTATACTTCATCATCATTAATAGTACTATGTTTCTCATTCCCGTAAGTTTTTTCATAATGATAAGTACAGAAATCGATAAACTTTTTGAAATTTTTTATACAGAAAGTGGTTTTCTACAAATCTTTCAGTAAAACACTAAAACATCGCATATCCACCATTTCTTATATTTAACAAATCTTCTAGCACCATTGATTATTATGGCTTGCACTAGGTGGCACTATATGAATAAAATTGCTATTGTTTAAATCCTTCAATATATAGGAATAAAATAGATACACTTAAAAGCATTATTTACAAAATAAAGTTTTAATACATACAATTTTATATTTATGTACATAAATACAATATTTAATAAAAGGCTGGGAAAATAAATCACATCATTTCCTGGACTTGTCTTCCCCTAATTCTCATTAGGTGGAACCTCTCCTCGGCTTCTTTTTCCAGGAGAGAATGGTAATGAATAAGAATTTCTTTTAGACATGGCAACATATTATTAAAATTTAACAGGTCTTTTGGAGTAATCTGTTAAAGAAAAAAAAAAACAAACAAATTTTGTTGCATAATAGTTTTAATTAGTAGCAGTTAGTAATATTGATGATAATAAAAAAAATCATGTATTATTAAACTGTCTAAATTTATTTAATTGTAAAACTATGTCGGACCATTAATGAAAGAATGCTAATCGTACATCAACAACAATATGATCTGATATATTTAAGATAATGATGCCTCTATCATGAGATCAAGGTATCAGATATTTGTAATGGACAATTTAAGGCTGCTTTATCTCTTATCTATGTTTGTTTATTTATTTAGTCAGCCAATAATAATCTTTCACTTTATACAGATTAAACAAAAAATTACATATTTGACTTATCATTAATTAATCGTAATGATTCTTCTTTTGATTATTTGTTAACTATGTTAAATAAAACTTTGTTTAGAGTTATTTGATGTGAATTTAAATTTGACACTTAAATAATGAAAGAAAGCTCATCTTTTTAATATCAGAGATTACAAATATGAATGATAGTTTTATATTTACAGGTATTGTAGCAAATAAGAGTGGAATAACGATATTAGTATAAAATGGTATATTCCTAAAGACTATACATTTCACCTATTTTTCCCCATAACTATATCTGTGCTAACCTTAAACCCGCTTGAGTATATGTATATCAACATAAACATCATTATATATGTATCAATGCACATATATATGCAAGAACAGACTGTGATATATTATAGGTTTATGTATATTACAGCAAGGCTGTATTTAAAAATTAGATCTTTTTAAAATTATAAATTTATTTATTAAAAAAGAAGTCAATTCATTAGTTTTTGTTGAGAATTGTATATATATGCATAAAATCAACCTAGTACCAGAATATATATAACTGTATAACAAAACCTTGTGTAAAAGATTTTCTAAATTTCTAAAGTTAAATTAAAATATTGTCAATAAAAATCACGCCATGTACCTGGTTATAAAATAGTGCATAGGCTAAGTTTCTAGATTTATATTTTTGCAACAATATTTTCAAAACAAAAACACTGAAGGAGCACTATTTTAGATCCCTTTGAGAATCGAATGGCTCTAAACCAAGCTAAATTTACTTGACATAAAATATTAAACAATGGTTGAGTCAATTTTACAAATTTAAAATTGAATTGTAAACAAATGTTAATGGATTCACCCACTGTGAATCCAGCTTGTAGAAAAATAATATAGGATTTAAAGTTAGTATAAATAACCTATACTTTGACACTTAAAGATAATCTGTAAAATTATGTGTGTTGCTACTAGAACCCACGCCCGTTTAAATTTTATAATGAGTGAATAGGAGGGTTGTGGATTTGCCATTTCTTCCTATAGGGAACGGTCATCTTCAACCCCATCCTACATACTGCCACAGTGTGCGATCATCATCATCGGATGGAGAGTTTCCAGCCACTGCCTGCTGTCAAAAAGTAGGCTCTATCACCAAGCAACCTATCAAGAAAAGAGTGACACAATGCCTACTTCCAAGTGCCTGACCTCCAAGCTGCAGAAGATTGGTAATATTCTTCATAAACCATGGAGCTCTTTATAAATCAATATCTAAACTATAAATTAAATATTAAGCTGGCTATACAAATCTAATGAACGTTCAATTTTAATTATTAATTTCTTTTAAATTAACTCATTTCTCAAATTAAAATTGTAAAACTTGCCGGAATCTTAACTAATGTAAATTTGTCTTTTAACTTATTCGTTATTATAAACGCTTAAAACGCTCAAGAAACTTCAAATTATAAACATCCGGGTTGAGGTTAAGATTAATGGAAATCTACGCAGGCTACACATGCGCTTTTTAGACCTTCTTTTCCATATTTGTCCGCAGATTCCAAAAAGGTAAATTTTATTTTTCTACAATAAAAAATAAAAATTTTATGATAATTTTTGTGATCAAGCAGATTGAATTTTTTTTGTCTTTCTCTCATTTTTTTGTTAGTTACTGAGAACAGTTCAGCGTGAAATTATAACGGAAAAAAGTTTTACTTTTTCCATTGTATTTCAAAGAAAACGTTATGAGGGCTTATTGGTAAGTATTTTTATTTTTCTATATTTTTTAATTATTATTTTATATGTTTTTTACTTATTATTTTACTATATATTTTTTAATTATTGTTATATATATATATATTGATAAAAAAAATTATTATTAAAACTAACATATAAAAAAAAGAAAGATTGTGATTGTCTGCATTTTTTTCTATAATTTGAGCTTAGCCTTTGAATTAATTGATATGAGACAAAAATGAATATATTTTGGAAAGATAATGATCTGATTTAGATGTTTCTATAATTTCTTTTCTGCATTTTAATAATAGTAACATTATGCAAATGCTAAAAGTAACGATTTGACAGTACATAAACTTAGGCCGATTATAGACTTGCAATATAAATTTCAAAGCTGCATATTTTTTAATTATTACTTTATTATATGTTTTTTAATTATTATTTTATTATATATTTTTTAATTATTATTATTATTTTTATATATATTTGATAAAAAAATTACTATCGAAACTAACATAAAAGTAACAGTATATATATAAACTACAATGTATGTACATCAAGCTTAACTCTATGATGAATTTAGTATTTCATTCACTTTTTATTTTATTTTATTATTTTGTATATAGTGACTATTTTAGTAGTACTTTTTAATAAATTACAAACTGTATTGAAGTTCTTTATTATAATATTCAAATTATATTAATTATTGATCAATATTAACTACTTGTTATAAGGGATGTTATTAGGGATGTCTTATACATTGCAAACCCCTGTATGGAAATGCATTTTGAAGGACTACTAAGAAAAATGAAAGGTACTAGTGTCTTTATTCTATGAAGTTTTTAAGTGATGGATTACCTTAGGTGTTATTATATACCAAATTTTTAGAAATTTTATGATGAATCCAACTAACCTACTAACAAAACAATAGTTTTAAGTTGTGTGCATGATAATTTTGAATTTATAAAATACTATGAAAATGATTATTAGAAATATTAACTTTTATTCTATTTTTTATTACTTTAAATATCAATAACTATGTTTTTTTCAACTTAATTACATTATTTGGGGTTTTATGTTTCAAAAAATATATATTATGTCATTTTTGAGTAATATAAATTTAATTCATGATAAAATTTGTGGATTAACATAATTTTTTGAATATTCAATGTGGCCGCTTCAGCAGTCAATAAGTTAACTTGTAATAACTGTATTCAGTTATCACTTAACTCTTTAAAACTGCGACCATGCTTATAACTATTATTGTTTTAAATTATTTCATTTCATTTATTTTAGTATATATGTTATAATATGCCAATATTTCGAGGCAGCAAATAATTATTTTAGCAAACTTTTAAGGAGAGCTCATTATTAAGCTCTCCAGCGTAATTTAACAATGCTGCTTAGCATAAATAAATCGTTGCTTTGAAATCCTATTGTGATAGATAACAACTGATTGCTATGCACTCATTATCATTATGTTATTGATACTATATTTTATTAAGGTTTGCTTAGCGAATTATTACTTATGATTTTATCTATTAGTTAGAAGTAGCATGCTAGTTAAGGATGATATTTAAAGTATATTTTTAAATGTTGTTAAGGCCATTAAATATGCTTTTTCCTCCCTAACTCAATCATGTATATATATGAATACAGATTCAATGTAATAACTAGATTAAGTTAGCATTTTTCTTAGCATGATTACTATATGCTAAACTAAGAACTGGATTTAGTTTTAGCAGATAGAAATTACCTGTTTAGGCGCATTAGTTAATTAATTCTATATACACATATTTGTATTAATTTATTCATTGCGAATGTGCTCTTACTAAGCACCCATTGGTGTACTAACGTCTTGCTATGTCTAGACGGGCTAGCAGTGGAGGCTGCTCATGTCCGCCTCTGTTCAGGTTAGAGCACCAAGCATGTTACTGAGTTTAAGGCCAGGACATTTGAGTAGCCGATCCGAGTTCACTGAACAAATATTCTTATTTAATTATAGCAAGCCATTCGGGCTTAAGTCCGAGTATTTGATACTGAAGCCCATGAACAATTACTTGCACCACGATCTTATTTTAGTATTTTATTAGCGCCATAATCTATAGATGCGACTCTAAAGATAACCAGTTCTTCTCCTCCTTATTATTAACACTTCAGCATTAGCCTGAACCCACAATAAAGATTACCAGATTTAATCGCTATATTGAGCTTATTAATTGTTCCATTGTAATGTATTTAGAATAATCAGCTTAATGCTGTATCTAATAATCATCCTGGCTAACATTTGGCTTATCAAAATATAATAGGCATAGTTTATTAACAGCAACACTTGTATAAGTTAAGTTTTCTCAAGATGAAATAGCTGTATTAAATTCATCTCATCATTTCTGTAGCGGCTGTGTGCGTTAATTATATATGTATCTTAACCTAAGTAATTAATGTTCTTTTGTTTTACTTGAATTATTATTTAATCATTTATTTAAATAAAAGTATTTAAAATTATAAGTTGTTTTACATCTTTTTCTCGCAATCCAACTCCAAATTCCTTATTGTTAATATATATAATATGCATTCTCGTAGTTAAGTCTTAGCATGTTAACTAGTTTATTTAGCTCTTAACTATAAATTCCTTAATTTTATTATGGTGTAATATATATTGTTAATTTTCTCCAAGTCTCATGTTTTTACCTTTGCTCAGTCAGTTCGCTGAAGAATTGAGACTGTAACCTCATAAATGTGGAATGCTGGTAAATGAGTTAAAGTGTGGTCAGATTTGAGGTCTTACAACCTTATCTAGATTAGCTTTGGTGTATTTTGCCTGGACTCTGGATTTTGTTACATGACTTTACAAATATGATCATTACAAGTAGACACAGAAAAAAAAATCAGTTTTCCTTGTATTACAATTAATTTGAAAGCAATGTAATTGATAATATGTATATAACTGTTAAAATCCCAATAAACATTTAACATAGACAAACACTTATGTAATATCATTAAAAAACAAATTATCAAGTAAGATGAGTGAAATAATTTTATAACGGAAAATTTATAGAACATTTTAATATAAAGAATATTATCATTAAAAAAAATGTTTTAATTGAATTTACAAAATAGAAATAAATTAATGATTAAAATACAACAACAACTGAAACAAGAATGAATAAAATAAAATACTAATTACATAAACATGGCAATATAAATAATTCCCAATAATTCCAGCACATAAAGTTAACTGAAATAAATATCAAATCATCTCAAACATTAAAAAATTTTCAGCTATGCCCTCTGCCTCAAACAGTAAAAATTTTTCAGCTAAGCCTTCTGCCTCAAATATTAATAAATTTTCAGCTACGCCCTCTGCCCTAAATGTTAAGAAATTTTCAGCTACGCCCTCTGCCTCAAACATTAAGAAATTTTCAGCTATGCCCCTGCCTCAAACATTAAGAAATTTTCAGCTATGCCCCTACCCTCAAACGTCAAGAAATTTTCAGTTATGCCCTCTCTGAAGGCGTAGTTGAAAATTTGTTAATGTTTGAGGTGATTTGAGATTTGCTAATTCTCAATGTATATAAATATAAAAAATTTAATAAAATGTGGATCACTTGTCGAAAGGACCTTTGTATCAAATGCTGTATAGCAACATCACTTTTGATATATTGGAAAACTTATATTCCTTTGTTAAATATCTTCATATTTTGCCCCATGGCTAATGCCAATTATGCATGTGAAGAGAAAAGATGTCTTAACTAAAATTTAATTGACATAGAAGTTATAGAATAAATTGCTTACATAAGTTGAAAATTGCCTTCCTCAAGGATATCAAAAACAATTCTTTCCAGATTGGAACAAAACTATCAGTAATCTTTATAGTCAATTTTTGTCTATGAATGATCTGGAAATTTCTAATAAACTTATAAAATCATTGGATGAGACCAAAAAGAAAAAGTGAAGAGAAACCATGGAGAAAGAAAAGTTTACTAGATTTGGGCATAAGACCTGGTCATTTTCACAAAAGCTTAGTGGATGTAAAAGAACTTTTACAAGAACTACTACTATTATTTCTAGTGAGGTTGCCAATTGTATATATCAAGAATTCTAAACCCAAGATTGGTAGAATGAGAAAAAGCATCATTAAAACAGAATTGCAAGTTTTTCTTTTTCGATGTTCCATTAATATCAATCTCATAAAACTTGTAGATTTGGATGAACTTGGTCTTGCTCTTAAAAGGCACCAGGAGCTGATACTGTACTTTTAGTTTCTAAAAACATTAGTCCTAAAGCCAAAGCATAGTTGGCAAAATTACTCAGTAACATTTTTCATACAGAAACTATTTCAAAAATTTGGCATAAAAACAAAAGTGTGGCAGTCTTAAAACCAACTAAACTTATCAATCATCCAAAAAAATATCACCCAATATCATTATTATGTGTTCCCTACAAACCTTTTTGAAAGATTTATAATACAAGAATCTTGTCAATAGTTGAGAACCATCTATCTATATAATAGGCTAGCTATAGACCAGACAAACGCTGCTATGAACAGGTTTTATATTTAACAACACGTATTGAAAATGCTTTCCAAATAAATTGGTGTGATCTTCATTGACATAATCTTAGTTTACGATTTTGTTTGAAAAAATGGACTTCTAACAGTTTTTAATATTCTTAAATGCAGGAAAAGGACAAAATACTCTGCAATAGAAAAATTCAAATGAAATTAAATGATAATCATAATAGATACAAATTTTACAGAACAGACTTCCTCAGCGATGTTCTCACATCTATTTTATTTACTATATTCATTATTGATTTTCCTGGAAAAAAAAATCATTTATGCTACTTTGACTTCTCAAAAGAGATCCTTACCTGAAAAGAAAAGAATTTCAATAAGCATATGAAAAGGTTGAAAATCTTTTTCAAAGACTGGAATCAATTCTTATTCAAATAAAGACAATTATGCTCAATTTTTCATTTAGATCATAAAGAATCATCTCGTAATCTGAATATAATAATAGACTGAATCACAATCTTACGCCATACTATTTATGAGTAATCTTGGAACATAGACTAATTTATTTGCCTTATTTAGCTAAGGTTAAATCAACATTAATTTCTAAAAATACTCTCGTAAAGCTAGATGGCATTATTTAAAATTATGACCCAAATATTTTATAAACAGCTTTCATAGTACAAGCATATTCTACTAGTGAATATTGTGACTCTGTTTGGACAAAAAGTTCCTACAATAAACTTCTTGATATTCAAATATTATATGAGACATATTACTGGCACAGTCAAGTCAATTCCTTTTCAACAATTTCATGTTTTTGATATGTTCCTCTGCCAAAGATTAAAAGTTGCTTAACAGAAAATTTATATAAAGATATAAGATCAGACTTGCCAATAGCTCAAGATATAGTTTCACTATATAAGACTTGCCTCAAAATCAAGATTCTCATTTGGAATGTTCAACCAAAAATATTCAATTGAAGGAATTATTGTGTAAAAAATGAAATTCTTATGATACTCCAAACAAATTTCTTTTCCAGATCCAACAATAAATCTAGCTAAATTTGATCTTCAACACAAGTGGAGTTTCATCAACAAATTCAGAAGAACTCATGATTGTTATGATCAACTATTTCATAAATGGAATTTGTCAGCTATTGATCTTTGTAAATATGACAAATTTAAACTACGAACCACATAGTTAATAATTTCAAATGTAAAATTGAAGGACTTAATAAAATCAGTAATAAATCTATTTCCTGGTTGGAATCTATACAGGTTTTTTATGATAATTTGTTAATGGTTAAGTGGTTTAAAAAAATCCATATGCTAAATAAAAAAGAATGATGTTAGTACAAAGTACTTTAATACTCTTTGTTACTGATTAACAGGATCTCTGGACATATGGCTTATGCAAACAAACAATAAAAAGCCAATTTATAATATATAACATTTTTATTGGAAGCCGTTTGTACCAAAGAAGAAGTAAACAGAAAAAGACTTAATGTGGGTAGATATGGTTTATATAGAGATAGAAAGAAATATAAATATATAGATAATAAAAGAACATGAAGTTTTATAAGAGAGGAAACACCAATATGATAAAAAAATAGTTTTTAAAGTTTGATTTAGTTCTTTATTTAAAAAAAGAATATGAAAAAAGGTTATTAAAACAAATAAACCAGTTTTTGCTACAATGGAAGGAGAAAAAGGATAGTGGAAATATGATAATAATAGATTAGAAAAAGTAATGATTGGGAAGAAATTAATGTATTTAAATAAATAAAAAAATTGTTGTATTCAAAATCCCCATATATGCAAATAAAAAATAAATAAATAAAATATAAAAATGTTTAACCAAAAATCTGTCGATGATGCCATTTTACTTGTAAATTATATATTGAATTATTTCCATCATCCAGTTTAATTGTTAAATGTTTTTATAATGTCATTTTTTTGATCACAGACAGGTGCAGTATATATTAATACCTACGCAATGTATGTTAACATATTTTTAACATCGCACCCATCTATATATATACACACATATTAAAAAGGCTGCTTGAAATAATGTCATGGATATGGGGGCGACTACTGTAAAGCAAATCAGTTATAACAAATTAAAATATCACAACAATATTTAGTTCACAGGTGAATGCAAATTCTTCAATAAAACAGTGAAATTAAACACTACATCTAGAGAGACCTTAGCTCATTTTTGCAATCAATTAATAGAGAGATATAACACACATGATAAATTTTAAATGATTAATGGCAGAATTGAAAGCATTGAAATGTCACATGTTCACCATTTCTTTTCACTGCATGAGCTATTAAAATAGTAGCAACTTCGTCCAGATAACAGCGCCATCCAGTGCAAGCTATAGTAATCAATAGATGCACAAATTATCTGCCATCTATTGATTACCATAGCTTGTATTTGGTAGCAAGAGAATTGCTGATATTTTTAAGTTTTTGAAGATAGTAAACTATTTCTTTCACAAGATATTAAGCATTGAGTTTTGTCACACAACAGAAGCAGAAAACTTTTTAAAGATATCATTCATCTAATGGCATTAGATCAGATAAATGAACAGCTATAGTAATGCAACTGGAAATAAATTTAAATATCATGTCTGGATTCCTTTCACTAATTATCAAGTAATGTTGGTGAGCGCATCTTTTGACTATGAGTTATAAGAATCCCATTCATAGTTTTCAGAAGTTTAATTGTTATGAATAGCATTAACTTTATAAGAAATGACATTACAATTTTAAATCTTTCTACCATTAATCCAACCTAAATTTTTACATTCAATCAACAAGAATTATTTTTGTTAACAATCATATAACTGTTAGATGTCTGTTTAATGATTCATTCCATTTAAATAAATTTAATATTTTTAACAAAACAACAACTTTACCTTCATAAAGTCAAATGCGACTCCAATATTTTGAGGAAAATGGTGTACATGAGGAAGGCGAGGGTAGTAGTGATTAAAATGATTTAGTAGAAGAAACTTTGCTTGTGACTTCTTTCTTACCAAAATGGCTTCTTCTGTTGTGCTTCACAATAATAACAAAAAACAAAGAAAAATTAGTAATAGAAAACATTTTAGAATAATATGATGAAAATATAGTAGTAACTTTTATTAATCATTCATTAGATTAGATATTATTCACTTAATGTATAATATGTTTATGATTACACTCCTCCACAAAGTGTTAAAAGTGGATAAAACCAGTTCTTACCTTGTGTGTAGTGTAGTGAAAATTACACTACAGAACTACTATTCATTAAGTATCATATAACTTTTCTCTTTTAGTTTATTGAAAACTACATTAGATGGTGGTGACAACTTTCCCCAATATATATTTTAATAATAATCAATTAGCAGAGAAACAAATTTGGAAGTCTAGTTTATATTGATATTAATGTCTTTTAAGTAAATACAATTGTCTGAGAGGGAAGAAAAGGAAAGATCATGAACCCAATATCCATAAGTATAAGGCACCTCAGTGATTAAGGCTGCACCATAATGCACTGTTACTGAAAGTGATCCAAATTTCCTTTTAAATGACATCTAAAATACTATAACAAATTTGCATTATAAATTCTTGATCACTCAAGAATGTTTCAAATGGGGTTGAATTGTAAGCTATAAGTAAAGAAGATCAATGCATTAAATATAATGCTCTCAAAAAAAAAAAATGTTTTAAGACTACTATCATTTCAATAATGAGAAAATGTGCTAGATAGCACAGGCAGCTAGTTCCTGACTATTAATATTAAGTGAAACAAAAACCACTAGTATTTAATCTGATTATTAATTATAGTTGCATAAATCTGTTATCTCCCATCTCACACGTCTGCATTAAAGACTGTATCAAAATCGAAGGACTGCCCCAACAGGATTAGTAAATCTTATTTCATACAAATGGTCTTAAAAAAAGGCAATGGTAAAATGCAATAAAATTCTAGGTAAATATATAATTTTATATTTTTTTATATTTTTATTGCCAATTGTATATTTGATACAAATACTAATTATAATTTTAATTTCTTTTATTTATTAAAATATTTCAGTATGATATTGGCTAATCAAAGAATAATGCTTTTATTATTTCTAATTAAAAAGACAAATATTAATGTACAGTTTATATATTAGTTTGGGTTTGCATATTGATTTAAGTAATTTTTTTTGGAATTAAAGCTTATATAAATAATTCACATTAAATTAAGAATGAAAGAATCTACACTGAAATACAGAGTTAGCAATTGGTATATATAAGTTTGTGTCTATATGTTATATTTTCAATTATCATTATTATTAAATTTAATTTTTTGATATAGGAACCTCTTTATTCTTTGTATAGAAACATACATGTATGACTAAAGACAGATAATGAATTAGAAGTTAACAACTACAAATACTTTGGTCAGATCATTAATGCTGATGGAAACATAATGAATAAATTAACCCTAAAATTAAATTTGGATGAAGTGCTTTTGGAGAAATAATTTAAAATTAAAATGAAATAAGCTTGTGTTTGAAAAGGAAGAAACCTGTTTTACCTATTCTTACATATGGATCTGAAACTTGGCTATTTAACAGAAGAAAAATGTAGAAACTTCTGAACACACAATAAAGTATGAAGAGTAAAAAGATGAGATCAAAACTGAATACATAGGTGAAAGAATAAACAGTCATCATTAGTATTATTAAAAAAAAAATTAAAGAGACTAAATTGGAATTGGGTTGGACATATTCCTAAAAAAGATGATCATACCGGATTCAAAGACAAAAACATCTAGAATGAGACAACATGACAAATGAACAAATGAAAGAAGAAAATCTGCTGAAATGATGTGGAAAAAAGGCTATTGATCAGAGAAAAATGATTAAACTTGAAGATCTGAATCTTTTCAATGGATCAATAATGCTTGAAAATAGTGATAATGATATGTAAATTCGTAATTAAGTGATCATTAATACTCTAACTTCTTTGTATTCCCCTGACATTTGTTCTGCAAATTATAATGATTAGCATGAAAAAAAAAGAGAAAGTCTACTTCCTTTTGGAATCAGTCAACCTGAACTGAGATTGTGGCGACCTCATAGAATAATACTTATTATCTTTTAAGAGTAAAAGCCGATTCTAATGAAAAGAGAATAATAATGGTGTGATTATTAACAGAATTAATGTCATTATTAATGATGATTGAGGAATTTTGACTTTAGGTCAGAATGGAGTGTTGATCATCATCAAAATACATTTCTCCAGCTTCCATATCATTATATCGATTGGGACATGAATGTATAGATGTATTTATATACCTACATTTATTTTGTTTACCTCTATAGTAGCACTTCATCAATTATATAAACTGAATACCTGATATAAAGTTTGATGATCATCATCTGGTGATCACTTCTTCACCCCATTAAAATTTAATGGACATATAAAGTACTATACTATCACAGAAATTGCAAATGTAACTATGGAGTCCACAAACAGAAATTTATAGTACTTTAATCTTAACACCATACATAACATACCATTGTAATATATATTGTAACACTACGGAAAAATAAGGGGTCATACCCGACAGAATGACTACCAGTATGTGAACATCAACTGCCTTAAATTGATTAGCCATTTGTAATTCTACAGAAAATTGAGGTTTAAACCATAAGGGATCTGAAGAATTGTATTTTCATCCTCGAGTTAAAAAAAAATTAGTCTCAAAAGGGATGAGCATAATAGATCACTCTGAGAGATCAGCATAGCTAACTATAATTTCACCAGCACTCCTCAAAACTAATAATCATTCATCATCATGAATGATCTATCAAAATAAATCAACAGTCAATCTTGTGACTGGATTTGAAATGGGTCTCCTGAAGACCAGGCTAACTATTGAGCCTTTGCCAGATTTGGTAATTATTTAAATCATAGTTAGGATGCACACATTTAAGTGCAAATCCATAAGAATACAAACAAAAAAAATAATGCTGGGATATTAAAACATGCTGATCACCATCACTTAGCACCATTAATGTACTGGCCAACTATAAACTTAATTTCTAATAGAGATCAAACTAAATAAAATGTAGTGCATGGATTTTGAAGAATATCCTCTTTGCGCTAACCCAGGAATCATCATCATTATCATCTGGATGTCCATACACTAAATATAAACCCCCTATCCCATATAGTTGTTATGCACAAATCTATCTAGCTCAGGAAGCAAGAACTCTATAATTTATTACTGTGAGCAAGAGGGAAATAAATAAATAAATTAGCTTATTATAATCTTAAACAATTCATAGGCTTCCATTCTACTTATAACTAACTAGTTTTATTGGGATCATCAAAAAAAAAAAACAACAACTAAATCCTAGAATATAAGCTGTCACGATATAAGGTCACAAACACATATTGCACTTCATAAAACAGAAATTGGATAGAATAAAGTAATTAAGACTAGAAAGAATATTTTTTTAAAACAATTACTTAATATCTGATTAATAACAACAATGACATGAGAATATGACATTTCAAATTCCCATTTCATCAAAAAAGTACATTTTTACAAAAATTACATTAGCCAACCAATTAACTTTTATTCATGAATTGATTTTAAATTCATTAAGTTCTTTTTTTTTTTAAAGTGTCATAGCATCAGCCGGGACGCGAACCCGCAACTGCCTGCAAGTGCAAGGCAGTCGCGCTGACCTCTCGACCACCAATGCAAGAAAATTCATCAAGTTCTTTCTTTAAAAATAACTAAGAGTTTGCTAAACATTTTCAAAAAATCAATGATAGCAATCTTTGATTCTACCCAGAGGGCAAATTGAGAGAAAAAAAACCTTTATATTTATAAAACAAAAAAAAATTTCTATTAATAAACAAAAAAAAATAGTGTGCACACATAATAAAAAATAATACCTCTAACCATGTTTTTAGGGTTGATGGAATGCTTTTCAATTGCAATTTCTAGTTTTCTATTCAAATGAGCTTCTCCTTGAAGGCTTCTAAGACATGGCAGGGTTAAAGTGTCTTTTTCCTGGTCTGTAGCAATTCCAGATAAATGAAAAGTACCAAATTTTGTCCATTTGGTTCTTCTCTTGAATTTCCAGATGAGGCAGGATTGCAGACTACTTTAGGGGAGTACTATCTTCTCTACATCTTCATTCCAGTAAAGATTACATGGAATAAGGTGATGCCTAGCTTTTAACCGAACATAGCACATAGTTTTCATTATACAAACCATTTTTAATGCTAAACTCATAGTATGCTAAAAGTTTGATACAAAAAAACTGCTATTTTATTCAATAGCTTGGTATCAGCTGGATTAAGTTTGGACTGCTCTTTCTTCAACAGCTAAGTTAGGAATAATTTCTTCTACTATCTTTTTCAGCAACAGAATTAAGATTTGACTACTCTCTTCAATACCCCCACATATATTATTTAGAGAAATCCTGCCCACAAGTCAATTACAATCTGTCTCTTACATTATCATTTTCATGACAACCAATTAAATAAAATTTCATCAAAACAATTGTTCAGACAATTCTCTCCTTAATTGTAGAGATTGAAAAGAAGTTAAGAATAAGAATTTAACAACATAAAATTCTTAACATTCCTTTATAATTAAAAAATCAAATCTTCTTGCAAAAAAAAAACAACAAGATAATATGTTAATTGCACTGATTTGATTTTTCTTTTTCATTAAATAGAAATAAAAAAAGGAAAACAACTCTGATTAATTAAAAATAAAAAATTTACAAAGTTATTAAAATCCTATTTTTGCTCTTCCCTATTTTATATTTTAAAAATACTCTTAAATATATTTAATGTTTGAAAATTTTCATACTATCATATGGGAATTTTAGAATTATTGAGTTAAATAAAGACTCATAATAAAATATGTATTGAAAAATTAAATTTTATTTTCCCCATTAATTAAATTTTTTTTTTTAATTCTCATTAACTGAATTAATGTCATTATTAATGATAATTGAGGGATTTTGACTTTAGTTCGGAATGGAGTGTTGATCATCATCAATATACATTTCTCCAGCTTCCATATCATTATGTCGATTAGCACATTAATGTATAGATATATTTATATACTTATATTTATTTTGTTTACCTCTATAGTAGCACTTCATTAATTATATAAACTGAATGACTGATATGAAGTTTGATCATCATTATCTGGTGATCACTTCTTCACCCCGTTATATACAGTACTATATACTATCATAGAAATTGCAAATTTAGCTATGGAGTTCAGAAACAGAAATTTATATTTTAATCTTAACACCATACATTCTATTGCAATATATATATACAAGTGTGGAAAGTGAAGATTTTTCCAATAGCCACACAAACAACATTAAAAATAACACAGAAATTTGTGTATCTAATTGTCAATTGAACAAAATGAATCCCACTTTATTTGAAATCCCAAGAACATATATAGAAAAAAATCTTCCCTCTCAACAAGTTTATATATTTCACACCATATATTTTCTAAAATTGTTTATTATAAAGATTTTAAACATTTATAAGTTTAGTAAAATGAACAATTGGTGATTCTATCTTAGGAGAATTAAATTGGGCCACTTTCACTGAGATTTTGTTTACATCTATGAGAAAAATTCCATTCCCATAGTTAGCATTGTCTAAACAATCTGCCACATAATTTCTTAGGATTTGAAACAAGTGCAAATCATCTGTAAGATTTTTAATCTTCACTCTTGACACATTTATGTAATATTTCACACTGTATATTTTTTAATATTATACAAATACATATATATATATACACATAGACACATATAAATTCATATAATTTTCATAAAATAACGTAAAAATATACCAGTGTTTTGTTATTATGGCTTTGTCTGCTTCTTCATTTTCAAATGTTGCATCATGTATCAACAAGTCACAAGCGAAACCTACATTTAAAAAATGCATTTAATATCTTTTAGTATTCATCTAATATGATATAGATAAAACTATGTAAGAGACTAGATTAATTAAATGAATTATCTGATTAATGGCATATTCCTAATTTATTTTGAAGACAGCAAAAATTATCAATTTTTCATCTATAACAAAAAATTCAATTTTTCAGAGTCCAAACGGCAAATATCAGAAAAGTTGTTATGATTTGGTAGAAGTTTATGTGGCAAGATGAGATTTTGACCTTCTCAACTAATTATTATTAGATGCCAAATAGACACTGGCTTTTGATTATCACATAAATGATATTTCTGTAGAATAACTTTTTCATTTCTCGTAATGTTACCATACTTTATTGTAATCACACTAATCTTCCAAAGCATTATCATTTTTTCTAATGAAATTAGATCATTTCCTAATTTCAAAAAAATATTTCAAACAATAAAAACAAGACTTTTAAAAAGTAAAATTGGAATCTCTGATGATAAAAATCATAATATCCATTAGCATTGAATGCTAGATATTAAAACATCATAAAATCACCTTTTCTTATGCTTATATAAGATGCTAAAACAGCAGCAAATTTTTCCGTACAATAGTGCCCCTAACTGCAAGTTCTGATAAGAAGACAGTTGGTATGGATTATAAATGCACAAACTTCTAACTCTGTTGAGGCACTATTGTGTGGAAAAATTTGCTACTGATATTGGATAGGAAGGCATTATTGTGTGAAAATTTTGCTTCTGATATTAGATAGGAAAGCACAAGATAGGGATTTCAGTGCACAACCTTCTACAATCTAATAATTACTAGAGCTTGAGGTAACACTACTGTGTGGAAAAATTTGCTATCCATATTAGACAGAAAGACATTGGAAAAAGATTATACCACCCAATCTACCATCATCTATTGATTATAAGAGCTTGTACTGGGTGCATTATTGTGTGGAAGAATTTGCTAGTGTTTTAAGCCTGGATATTGGTGAAAAATTATGGTAGAGTGTTTCATACTGTACTGAACTTGTAAATTGCTTAAGCAATTCACAAAGCCAAGATACAATAATATGTGATCATTTTTTAAATAACATTAATATATAAATATTAAGACCTCAAATATCTGGAGATATTAATTTTGCTCTTTAATTTCCTGCATGCTATATTGGAATGTTATAGTCATAGTAATAGTTCTTTTAATGCAAAGTCATTGATAAATTTGCTTTTAAAATGTATCTCATTACTTCAACTTATGCCTGTTTACCTATATTCCATGATCACTTAATAGAGTAATGCAATAAAAACATGGTTTCTCCTTTATTGAAGACAACAATCTCTGAGCTAATAAGCCCAAAGAAATCCATTATCTAATCATATTTCTTTATCATTTTTTTGTAATAGCAATATCTTTATTCATTCAATAACTTAAATTTTAACATCACTGTTATCAGTATCCAGTCCCAATATATCTTTATTCATTCAATAACTTAAGTTTTAAAATTTATCAGTATCCAGTCCCAATATAAAAATTAAAATCCCATCTTTTTTTTTTTTTGTATAAAATTCAATTAATTTTTTTTTTTATATATAAATTTTTTTATTTCCATACATTCTGATCATAAATATCTAAACTCTAATGATGAATGACTAATATGTTTTTCATTTACCTTATGTATTTTTCAAAACAAATCTTCCATTTATAAATATATTCTTTCATTGCTGATGCCTGGTCAAGCTTTAAAGAATTTGACTGCTTTCCTTGCTATTATAATAAGATGGTTAATTCCTGATAATCTGTGTATTTATATATACATACAAAGTCTTTATTTTCCATCTCTTATCTTCATTTCTAATACTATTATCCTGTCCTAACCTTTACTACTGTAACAATTAACAATTTTCATAAATCATTCACTCCATTTAATTGCGTTGAAGATGATGTGATGCACTGTGACTTCTCCTTAAACGAAGTCAGGAATCTCTCTACAACTATGCCCAGAGAAATCTGTTAGCCACTTTTCCTTCCCTTTCCATTCCCCACCCTAAATTTTCCCATAATCTGCTCACCCCATTTCCACAACATAATCTTTGTCAACTCTATGGCCTTTATATCTAAATTCACCTTATCTTTCCCCAAACCCAGCAGATGTGATGTGATGTATGTATGTATTTGGCTTCTCCTTAAACGGAGTCAAGAATATCTCAGCAATTATGCCCAGATAAACCTGTTAGCCATTTCATTCTCCATTCCCCACTCTTAAGTCTTCCCATATTCTGCCCCATCCCATTTCCACAACATAATCTTTGTCAACTCTATGGCCTTTAAATCTAAATCCCCCTTATCTCTTCGCAAACCCAACATAAAAACTAATAACTCACTTTCTGTATAGTCACTTTGTCCATGTCTATTCTCCCATAACTTCATTATCTGTACCCTATCTGCTTTCAAGCATTTACATTCAATCAACAAGTGCCTAATATTTTCTATACCTTCCTTACACAATTTACACACTAAATTAACCATGGTTTTCCATTTACACGTATATTCTCTTGTTGCTAAAGATCCCATTCAAGCCTTAAATAATAAACTACTTTCCTTACTATTATCATAAATTAACTCGCATCCAATATTCCGTTTACTTCTATATATATTTAAACTCTTTTTACCCTCCATACTAGTTCTCCAACTCCCTATTTTTTATTAATACTTCTATTCTTTTATCCCATTCCTTACCACTATAACACTCAACAATCCTCCTAACACAATCATCCCACCTTTTATACAAGTATACTGATATAAATTCTTTATCCAAATCTTTCGCATACCGCATTACCTTTCTCACCCATCTTGTTACCTGCCCTTTACTCATAACCCAATTGAACACTATTTTTGCTATTCTTTTACTATCCATAAACTGCAACCTACCAAACATTTTCATTTTACTTTTTGCATCTCTCATATAAAAACTTGACCATCCCATTTCTCCTTGAATTGCCTCCTTTGCTGTCCACATCTCTGCATCTAATGCATGTCTTCCTACTTCCCTTTGTACTTTCTCTAAATAATCTAAAACCCTTTTACTAACACATAATGCATCATTACCATATGTTAACCCTGCTACTGCAACTCCCTTCCATACTATTCTAGCTACATCATATTTATTATATGAAAATACTGTTAGTTTCTTTACCAAACCCTTTCTTTTCTTTGCTTCATTTACCAATTTTTTCTCCCATTCATCCAAGCAATTTTCCTGATTACATAAGATGATTCCCAAATACCTATATCTATCCACCACACTTAACTTTATATCCCCCAATAAAAATTCTACATCTTCTCTTTCCCCAGTATTAACCATCATTATATTTGATTTTTCTTCACTAAATTTAATCCCCATCTCTTTACCCATCCTTGCACATGTCCTCAACATAATTTCCATATCTTCTCTTCTTTCTGCACACAAAAAGATATCATCTGCAAAAAAAAGACACGACAAAATATATACTCCCTTGCCACCTATTAATGGTATCTCTACCCCTCTTCCTAGTCTTTCTATTGCTTTCTCCATTTCACTCAAAAACAACAAAAACAAAATAGGTGACATAGGGCATCCTTGCCTTAATCCCACCCCATTTTTAACTTTAACTGATTCTATATCCCCTAACTGATAAGTATAATAATTATTTTCATATAATTTCTAAATAATATTTACTAAAGCTTCATCCATTCCCAAATTGGCTAACCTTACCCATAATCTATTTCTATTTACTCTATCATATGCTTTCTCTATATCTATAAAACTCATATATAATGATCTACCTGAATTCCTACTCATCTCCATAAGTTGTGTAACTACAAACAAACTATCTCCTATATGCCTATCTGACCTAAAACCTCCTTGCATTTTCCCCACTACATTATTCTCTTCCATCCATTTTACAACTCTTCTAGCTACCATATATGAGAAAACTTTATATAAAACTGATGTTATCGCTATCAGTCTATAATTATTTAACTTTCTATGATCCTTACATTTTCCTTTAAACAATAATCTTATTCTTGTATTACTCCAACTAACCGGAAAAACTGTCTTCTGTGCCATTTTATTAAAACATGATAATAACTTTGCTTTTGCTCTATGCCCTAAATTCATTACCTTTAGAATTCCAAAAGCTTATGCGCCTTCTATTAAAAAATGTTTATTAGTAGAAAAAGAATCTTGTAAAAATTTTAAAAATTTCTGTATCCTTCAGATAAAAACATGGTATTGCAAATCAATATCATTCATTGTTTTAAGATTTGTGTAGGATTTGTACTTTACCAGTGAAGAAATCTAATTTCATGTTGATTTTGTCATCGGCAAGATGATTTACATGACATGGTAAAAGCTAAGTCTCAGAATTGGAATATATGAATAATGAAATGAAATAGACAGCAAAATTCAAAATGGTGCTGCAATCTGCCTGTCAATCTCTTGTTAAATCAGATTAATGCTATCAATCTTTCAAGATGATGATGATAATAATTGAATTAGTTGCTCAAAAGGTTACTGGATGTAACTGAGCTTTGATTTAGTAACTTTCAGCATTTGAGTCTGACAATATCATTGTGCTAACTTGCAAAGGACTAAATAAACAATAAAGATAATAAACAACAGAAACATTAAACAAGAAAGATTTAAATGATAAATAAATATAAATTTTAAAAAAAAATCGAAAAAGAAGAATAAAAAAATCAGCAAACAAATGATAAACTATGCTTACTGTTATAAAATCAAAACATACCTGAATTAATGATTTTCTCGCAAGGTCGCGTATCTCCTGAGAATACAATTTTAAATGCTGACAGACAGGTCAAAGACACTCCAAAAGCATTCTTACAATGTATAACAGGTATGACCTCAAACTGAAACAAATATCAAAGTAAATAAATATACTAAAACCATAAATCATAAATTTCATTTTGCTAAAATAGGTAAAATATCCCAAGGCTTGAGAAAAAGGTTCAAATGAAGATAAGTAATTGACACTCACAATTAAAAATGAAGATAAATGTCACTGTTGTAAAATGTAGAAAATATAAGCTAAAAATCATTTATATATATATCTATCAGTAAACATTTAATGTTTTTTATAATAAAAGTATTACAAAAATTAATAGAAAAAAAATCATACTTACATCTATTAATGATAATGAATCACAAAGATGGCTATATTCCACATAATCAAAGGTCATGTCATTTTTTTTGACTAATGTGGCTGCACACAACAATCTAAAATGTATTTTCATAAATAAGTATAGTTATACATACATATACATAATACTTTTAATAAACTCCATTAATTTATATATATCAAAGTTATGCATATATATCTGAATATATTTTACGAAGTATATGATGTTTAAAATAAACGTTTCCAGTTTTTAGTTGAGTTTAATACATTTTCAATGATGAGTATCATAATCATAACTGCTATCTCTAAATCTGGAGGCAACTAAATAAGTGCTAATATTATTATGCAAAACATCCTAATTTGCATATTCAAATTGGGTGCTGTTTTCTCTTTTATTAATGATATTATTGTTCACAATAAACCTCTTTGTTTTTTTCTTTTTATCCATCTTGTTCCACACAGATCAGTTTAATTTTTCATGGATGTAAATGTTCCCTTTCACATATAGTATATGTTGTCCCAATGTAGCATCCTGGTACGTGCTGTTATATATTATGGTGAATCCCTAACCAATATTACAAGAATAAAGCAGCACAAATACTTATATAAAAGAACAAAAGAATATCAGCATATATTTCTATATTCTTAGATTATGAAAGGGAACATGGGCACTATTTCAAACCCACAAAAAGTTGAACTGATCTTATAAAACATGATGACAGAAAAAGAAAAATCAAAGACGTGTGATTTTTTGTGAACAATAATAACATCATTAATAAAAAACAAACAGCATCCAACTTTCAAACTATTGATCTAATGATAGTAATTATATGCTGACTCTAAATTTAGTTAGAATAGTTATGAATACAGTACTTGGCAGCAAAATTGCTTTAAGCTCAATTAAAAATTGGAAATTGTAAACATCATACAGTTTGTAAAGCATACAAATATATACACAACAATAATATATATATATATGAATATAAAACTTTGATAAAAAGTTTTTATAAGACATTTTCTTTTACAGATGCCTAGAAAAAGATAGTAACTGTGTCTAATATATGTTCCAAGTAATTATAATAATTTTAAATAAATTTAGAAAGATAATAATATATAACATTTTATAAAAATGTTTTTATTTCATTTTACGAGTAATGGACTAAAAACCAAAAAATATTTTTTACCTTCAATCATAATTTTGGTTATTATACGTAACTTGAAATAAAAGTGTAGGATTTCTATAAATTAATTAATTCAATCACTTGTTTTAAAAATAGTGGTTGAATTAATTAATCTTGGAATCCATTTCCAGAATATAACAATTAAAATTGTGATTGAAGAAAAAAAAATTTTTTTGACCTTTAGTGTGTTATTCATCAAATTAAATAAAAGCATTGTTTTTAACAAATATTTGTTGTACATATTATTTTTTATTTTTTAGTATTTTGATATTTGCAACCGATTTTTTTTTAACTATTCATATTCAATAAAAACTGAGAATCTAAACAGTGCCACCATATTTCCAATAATTGAAATGAAAATCATATATGTTAAAAATCATTTCTAGGATTTTCGTATTTATAAAAGTAGCATTTAAAAAAAAAAAAACAAGTTATAATTAAACAATCCAAAGAAATTAAGATTTCTTTCTATCTTAATTAGCTGTACAGACTTTTTAAAAATTCAATGAAATCATATTTTAAAAAAATATATCGCCATCTATCGTACGTCACTGAAATCTTATTGAATCAATATCATCAGTGGGGTTTGAAATTTTACCTGGCAACAATGTTAGGGTAGATAACCCTGAAATATTGCACTATTATCAATACATAAAACATACAAAATTTTAAGAAAATTCATTCAATAAAAGAACATTAAAAATCAGTTACAAGACTTGACTCAAACAGAATTTTATGTTAAAATAATGTTTAAAAAAAATTATCACAAAATATAGTAAAAATAATCATTGATTTCTTCATCATGACAATCAGCGACATCTTTACAGCAAAATCAATTACTAAAACCATCTAATTGGAAACCGAGTAAGTACTTTAATGTCTCTACATCAAGTGCTACTTAGACTTGGAGAAAATCTATTTTAATAAAATTATAAAATAAAAAATTTTAGATGCTGATAACAATAATGAAGAGTGATTAGGTATTAACAAAAACAATTATTTTATGAAATTTACTCTATATCATTGAAATTTAATGTTTCTCATAATTTACGTTAATAAAGTTCTTGGTAATCTTTTTTTTCATATTAATTTTAACTTAGCAAAACAAACTAAAATAATTTCTTTATATACATAAAATAAAACAAAAATTTACAACTAATAATCAAATTATTATCATATGATTATAAAAATGTAACTGTTTTCAAATCTTTTCGGTACATCTTTTCTTTTTAGAAAACTATATTTTAAAAAATATGTCCGAAACTTGATACCTTGTCCATTACACTTAATTTGATATGAAGTTGTTAAGAATGAGGTTTAGGGAATCCATCCATTTAATACTAAAAAATGATAAGGCCTTTATATATGACTGAGTTTTTTTTCAAAAATTCCTGGCGGAAAAATACTCTTTTGATATTCTGATCTAGCTCATGGTAAGTTTTTCAGCTTTAAATATCAAAAATGAAATACAAAAAGTTCTGATAACGCAATCTTCTTTTAATGACGACTATTATGTTTTTATTACAGTTATAAAAAAGTTAAACTAGAAACAGGAATGTAGAATGGATATTGATAAAGTCTAACCTTTTCATCAGTTGGGCTCGTGCCCAAATTGAAATCTTTACAATTTAGTTTCTGATTTAAGGTTGAAGTTTCAAAACCATATATCCTGTATGACTATTCTTATGTCAAAGTTTCAATCGATAACAATAATGACAACAATAATATAATAATAAATTTATTGTATAGGCATGGTTTCTGCAATTGACAACATTTTAGAACAAATGTGGATTAAAACCAGATCTTATATTATAAAAGTCCTTAGTGTATCAATATCCTATGCGACAGAGTAGATTTAAATTTGGGCTAGGTGAAATAAATGTTTTGTCGATTATTAACAGGTTTAGGATTTTTATTTCCATCTAGATAGCTAACTAATTATTGATAAGCAAATGGATATCCAGTTATTTTTAGATGGAGTAAAACAAGAAAGGAAATCATAAACTTTCATTATCTGGTATCAGATAAGCTTGATGAATGTTGTCTTCCCCTCCTTAGTTTCTCTGTAAAGGCAAGTTGAAGAGGTATTTGACTTTAAACAGACTCTCATCCAGGATTTGCCCACTACACAAAGTGTAATATTACAATGTAATTTATAAATGCAATTCTTAGTGTAATTAATAGTATTTTTTTTTTGTATCTATGATACACAAGTTTAAATGCCATGTATTTTTAATACTTAATGTTAGATCCATTACATTATTTTATGATGGTGTAAATTTGAACTGGTTAGAATAAATTATAAAAAGTGGCAAATGCCATCAGTGACATGAAATGCTATTGATCATTCCTATCATCATAGTATTTAACTATATACTGTCTTATGATCAAAAATATGTAGTCAGTGACTATGATTTAATAATGAAACACAATCATCTTAGAGCCATAACACATCTATTTTTATAATTAAATATAATCAATTGAATTCATTAATTATGCCTGCCAAATTATGAGACAGCCACATATAAACCACAAACTTGACAAAATTGGAAACCATTGGTTTAGATTAATAACAATTCCAAAGAAAGTTAAAAATCTGGGTATCAATTATAATAATCATTAATCACTTAGTGAACATTAAAAATGGAGATGGCAATAGAGTAAAATAGTAATATTTGGATCTGGTTTAAGAAAAATTTAAAAGTAAAATTTAGCAAAAAAGTGGATACAGTAATGCTGTGTGTTTCCAAATGATACACCAATACCAGTTCTCTATTCTAGCGCATCTGTAGATTTATTAATCAGTGATTATTAGATGATAGTGCATTCAGAAAATAATGTTATATATCTAGCAACTGTCGTTAAATTGCATTTACTATTCAAGCTACAAGCGTAAAATTCATAATACTCTAAAGTTTTAAACCTAAGAGAATCTAATTGAAAAGTTATACAGATCTGATTCTGGGTCTAATACTATATATTTTAAAACTCTCAGTTCATTGTTATCTATAGGTGCCATTTTTTCTGGCTGGGAATGTTAATAACAACAAATCAATTATTAAGTTTACATGATATAGAATAAAAAAGAGCACTAGAGTTGAGAACTGCTATTGGTTTATCATATAGTGTGCAAACTAAAACTAAATGATTTCTTATAAGTATACTTGCTTAAAATTTGTTTCTTATTAAATAAACTTGTCTAAATAATATATACTAAACAAAATAATACAAAGACACTTTGTTGCTTTGTTTTTGATATATATAGTGGAGTCATGAATTATGCTGCATTTAATATACAAGACTTGTAAGTTAACTAAAATGTAAATAAACAAGTTCTCAAATTTTATGACATTTGCAGCCATTTTTGCTTCTCGGAGTTCCATATACAATTATGTATATTAATAAAATCCCTTCATTTTATGTTGAAAGCACATATATTTTATTCTTCTTTTATTATCTTTTCTGAAATTCATTTGCTATATTTTTACAAAACAAAATATTTTCTGAGCATAATGCTAAAAATTTTATAAAATTTTAGAGTGTACTAAAAATTGATACCGATTTAAAATCATCAAAATAATTAGAAAGACCCTAATTTCTTAATAATAGGATCATTATTATGCTTCTATAAGAGAAAAAAGTTATTGAAAAAAAATAAAAAGAATATTTCCTAGAGCATATTCAATAACAAGACAGTGAGAATATTGGTATTTACTTTATTTTAAAAATTAAAAATATGGTAGTTAGTTTTTCTTTCTTATTTTTATTTCTTTGGTGAATGCATGAGTGAATAAATTCAATAAAATATATATAAATGTAGCTCTCAATTTTTAATTAATAATGATATTATTATTAATTTAAAAATTTTGTTTATACTATAATTTTGATTTATATGTATACTATACATGTAAAAAAAATATCCATGTATATATGTGTATGGTGAAAAGTTCTGTATACCTGAAATTCAATAAACAATATGTATTCTATTCTAATCAATATTTATCAACAAAATATTAGCTATTACACACCATATACATTGAATGCAAGGAGGTTTGAAACAAAATATAGTTTAGTTTGCAGCTTCACTGTACTTTTCTTTTTCTAAAAGTCAAAGATATTTATAATTTTCTCATAACTGAGATCATTAAAATATACAGTTACTGTCTTAAAATTAGATTTAAATAACTAAAAAAGCAAAAAACTTGGGTTTAAAAAATTAATGTTGTGAACTCATCTTAAGCTATCCGATAAATATTGGATTTATCCAACTTCACTATTATCAAAATAAGATTGAACAGCACAAAACAGTTGATCAATGAAATGATATTGAAAGTAAATAAATAACTAATACATAAGCAGGCCAATAGAGAGTTAGATCAGTGAATCTGATTGTTTCCACTAAGGAAGAGAATCTTGCTATATATATTGGAAATTTACCTGAGAGAGACGGACATTATCAGACAATTGTTAAACATCAGAAACCTTGTCAACTATTTAGTGGAACACAATGAGACATCCGTGCTTGAACCTGAAGTAGGAAGCTAATACCAATTGACATCATCCTATCTACACACAAGACAAATTACCTATACGATAGAAGTGTCTAGGAAGGAATTACAGTATTTCTTCTTAAGCCTGGTTGTTCTATTAGCAATGAAACATTTGCAATTCGCCAACACCTGTATTTAAATTGTTGTATATATTTTAGTTATCTGTTGTATATTCTTTGTTAAATACCTTAATATTTATTTATTAAATTATGTATTATTATTATTAAAAGGCCAGAACATTATTCTGACAATACCACCAATATAAACATAATAATTAGAGTGTTTGAAAATTTCAAGCCAATACTTTTGACAATATAATGAATTTAAAAGATGAAATATCAGATGTTATAATGAAATCAATGTTTTCTATTGATGAAATCAAATAATTAGATACTAATCCAAAAATATGCCATCTGGTATCATCTCACTATTCATGCTTATATAAATAGCTCACAAGCAGAGTGATGTAAGGTGGATTAGTAGTTTGAGAGCACTCGATTTTCACTCTAGAGTCAATTATAAAAACAATGATTATGTCAACAGTATGCCAGCATAGTTAGTTTTAGAAAAGTCACTACTATCCAGTAAGATTAATGTAAGTTAAAAAAGTGATGCTGTGATCACCAATAACATTCACAAAAGTTCAAGCAAAATAAATAGTTGAAGATATTATCTTCCAATAAATCTCCAAAGAAGTATTAGTAATTACTATAATTCTGAATGCATTAATTAATCAATATGGTCTTACTTTATTAATCTTACTCTTACTCAAAATTTATCCAACTTTGTGACTACTTCTCAAAATGTTATAATTATATGCCTTAATTGTTAAGGAAGATATGTGATGTTCTGTAATTCTTTTTTTATTTTACTCAGCCTAGGAATGATTCATGAGTATTTGATTGTAAGTTTGCTCAGACAACATCCAAATAAATTGAATATGTAAAAATAGGCAACAAAACTATATATGGCATTGATAGCAGTGTATAAATATTAAGTATTTTAGTCTAAAAATCCTTATATTTTTTTACTTGTAGGTTCCTTGAAGATTTTCAAACTGTTCACTGTAATGTTTGAGAAATACTTTCAGGTTAAAAGGAGAGATGAGAATTACTGGAACAAGAGTAAATAATTTCTGAAGTCTTTTCCTTTCCAGCAAAATTTTCACTAGACCCTATCAAAACAAATAAATACATTATGACAAATAAAAGCATTTATATTATATTTAATGTTTTCATGATTATATGATGTAAATAAAGTAGTTTTGGGGTCAAACCATGTATTATTTTTGCTTACTTTCCAACGTTTAGACAAAATAGCATCTGCCATTGTCAAGGTTAACTTTTCAAAGAAACCGTTAGATCTCAAATAGTATCAAGATTGAATGTAAAGTAAACCTAAAGACAGAGTATTTTTGGAATACCAGAGGGTTTATGAAATTCTGTGTTTACAGTGCTCAAAAAGCTATGTAGGTCAGTCTAATAGAAGAATTAATGTCAGAATTAATTAACATAAAAATGCCTTTAATCTAAAGTTAAACACATCAGCATTTACTTCATATTTTTTAGAGTTTGGACACAAACCTGATTTTGACAGTGCCCAAATATTTGCTAATTGGGAAAAGTATGAACTGAGAACCATGAGGGAATCTAATGAAATATTAAAAAGACCAACTGGTTTAAATAAAGCTGATGAAGCACAACATATACCAGCCTTATAGAGAACACTTATTTTATCACTTTCTTCTAATATAAACTTGAAAACAATTAATGGTGAAACTGAAGAAAATAAACATTTTTTTAATTCACATATTCTGAATGCTCAACTATTTCACGCTCAATCACATTCGTTACCACACACTCAATCTTGTTACTATTTGAAATCTAATGGTTTTTCTTTGAAAAGTTAACCTTGACAATAGCAGATGCTATTTTGTTGAAATGTTGGGAAGTAAGCAAAAAAAATCACATAGTTTGACCCAAAAACTACTTTTTATATATAAATATGTACTGTTTTCATGGTTATACAATGTAAATAAAATAGTTTTTGGGTTAAACCATGTGTTAGTTTTGATTAATTCCCAATGTTTTGACGAAATAGCATCCACCATTATCAAGGTTAATCTCGTTACTATTTGAGATCTAACGATTTTTGTTAGAAAAGTTAACTTTGACAGTGATGGATGCTATTGACAATGATGGATGCTATTTTGTCGAAACATTGGAAATTAATCATAACTAACACATACTTTAATCCAAAAAATATTATATATATATATATCCCTTTTTTAACATATCTAGTTATTATATATATATATTACTTCCAATCTTTCTTTCCATTGTGGAACAAATTTCTGATATAATTATATAGCTCCTCTGAGAGATTGTAGTCCAGCAGAAATTTCTTCATGACACCAACAGGTTCCTGAATACTAGAGTATGAAGTGATATTAGCCAGCTCTTCAGGTAAAAACTCAGATCTGTTTCTCACAAAACCAGTACAGATATTGCTAATCTATAATTTCTGAAGTTTACATATGTAACTTTTATTAAAAAGAAAGCCATAGTCAAGTGATTAGTATGTTAGCCTGATTTACTCATATAAAATTTAAGCCCAAAGAATTCAAAAAATTTATAGGTAGATGAATAATTCCCAAAATAATATTAGGATACTTTGGTAGCTGGCCTATATAATTAATCAACTATCTGATCAGTAAGATTCCATATAATTTCTTTAAAACAAATTATCAAGATCAAAAATAAAACAATACAACATGGATAGGATTCCATATTCACATTCATTTGGAACAGGTTATAATTGCCTGCTTGTTTCTCCTTAAATGCAGATTAGATGGAAGCTTGATATATATTAGCTTCTCAATAAAAAGTTGGAAGTTCTTACAGTTAACTTTTATTTGATGGCACTAAATTGTGTAAAATATGTAGTTACTGATAGACCACGTAATTAAACAATCAAATGTAGCTGAATTCAAAACTTTAGGTTTTTGAAAATAGAGATTAAGGAGTGGCTGATGAATTGCTACAGTATAAATTTCACTATTGAAAAACACTACAGCGAGAAATTAATCTGGAGATCAGTGTGTCATATGAATAGCATATAAGCAGGGATTGATATAAGATATATTACAACTGCCAAATGCATATTAAATCTAAGTATAGAAGTTATTGAAGAAAGTCATGGTGATGCAATAATAGCCCCTGCCTGCTATGCCTATAACCTGGGCTCGAATCTAGGCTAATTTTTTTTTCTTCAACAAACCAAGAATTTTTATTTCACATAGACAGCTAAGACAAACCAATATTATTCTTGATTAGTGAGCAAAACAGAAATGTAAAATTGCTGGAACCTTGACCACCCAGAAATCAGCAAGCATCCACCATTTTTCTATGAATGAATGCTGGAGGCTATTATGTTGCACCATCCCCACCCTTTTTTTTTCACATAGAAGTTAATTATTAAATTTTTTAAAAATCAAACCAAATTTATATTATCCTTAGAGAGACTGCAAAATTTATTGTATTTTTAGAATTTATGATTTTTATTATTATTATTTTCGAAGTGATTTAAAATCATTGCTTGCACTCTGTACTTATATGTGTTTGCAGTAATATTAAGTTGTTAAAATATGGACAAGTTTGATAAAGAACAACCAACTTTATAATGCCATGCTCCAGACAAAGTCATGTGGTATTGATGTTAGTATATTTCTGAACAACTAATCCAATTCTATAGTAACAAATTGTTTTCTGTTACTTCAGCATTAACAGAATTACTTTTTTTATCAATTACATTTTTGCCACCTAATGTACATTTTAGTAATCAATAGATGCCAGATGGTAATGTCAATCAGATTCCGAAATCTACACTACCATCTGGCATATGTTTATTACTAAAGCTTATACTAGATGGCAAAACTGTGATGAGAAAAAAAAAGTTTGCTGCTGAACAGAATTGCTTTCCTGGTTCAAATTGTGACTTAACTTGTGATTGCATAAAAATACACTCAAGATCAACTTAAAAATACACTGTTTGTTGCTACAAATATCCATGACATTATGATTCAATTTCTAATCTTCTGTTTTGAAAACACAAAACATTGAACTGATTAATTAATATATTCATTTAGTCCATAAACAATTGCTGAGAAATTCAAATGCAATAGGCAGGTCTTAAAAAAAAGACTAGATTATACTTTCTTCACTTTTTTTAAAAAAAAAATATTTACAGCTAGGCTTATCATTTAGTACAATGATCATATGATGTGATGCACTATGACTTCCCCTTTCTCGAAATCAGAAATTTCTCAGCCACTATGCCCAGAGAAATCTGTTAACCACCTTACCTTCTCTTTCCTTCCCCATCCTAAGTTTTTCCCATATTCTTCTCTACCCTGCTCCATCCCATTTCTACAACATAATCTTTGTCAACTCCATGGCCTTTATATCTAAATCTCCCTTATCTTTTCCCAAACCCAGCATAAAAACCAAGAACTCATTTTGTGTATAATCACTTTGTTTATATTTATTCTCCTACAACTTCATTATTTGTACTTCTGCTTGAAAGCATTTACATTCTATTAGTAAATACTTAATATTTTCCATGCCTTACTTACATAACTTGCAGACTAAATCACCCACATTTCTCCATTTATGTGTATATTCCCTTGATGCTAGTGATCCTGTTTGAGACTTAAATAGTAAACTACCTTTCCTGATATTATCATAAATCAACTCGTATCCAATATTCTGTTTACTTCTATATATACTTAAGCTCTTTTTACTCTCCATACTAGTTCTCCATCTCCCTATTTTTTATTAATACATCTATTCTTCTATTCCAGTCTTTCCCACTATAACACTCAATAATCCTCCTAACACAATCAATCCATCCTTTGTACAAATATACTGTCATAAAGTATTTATCAAATCTTCTGCATACCATACTACCTTTCTAACCTATCTTGTTGCCTGCTCTTTATTCATAATGCAATTGAATACTATTTTGGCTATTCTCTTACTATCCAGAAATTGCAATCTGTCAATCACTTTCATTTTACTTTTTGCACCTCTTATATAAAACTTGACCATCCTATTTCTCCCTGAATTGCCTCTTTTGCCATTCATACATCTCCATCTAATGCATGTTTTCCTACTTCTCTTTATACTTTTCCTATATAATCCAACATCCCTTTGCTAACACATAACACATCATTACCATAGGTTAACCCTGCTACTTCTTTCAGTCCCTTTCTTTTCTTTGCTTCATTAATTAATTTTTTTCTCTGATTATTTAAAGCAATTCACCAATAATTGTATCTATTCAACACTTAAATTTATATACCTCCCACCATCACCAAAAAAAAAATTCTTTTTCTTCATTAATTTTGATTTTTCTTCACTAAATTTGATCCCTATCTCTTTACTTAACCTTGCACAAGTCTTCAGCACAGCTTCCATATCTTCATTACTTTCTGTGCATAAGAAAATATCATAAGCAAATAAAAGACCTGATATCTGTATCCCTCTTCCTAGTCTTTTTATTGTTCTCTCCATTTCTCTCAATAGATGACATAGGGCATCCTTGCCTTAATCCATCCCACTTTTAACTCTGATTCTATATTTCCTAATTGATACATATAGAAATTATTTTCATGCAATCTCATAATAATATCCACTAAATCCTCATTCATTCCCATAAGCTATTTCTATTTACTCTATCATATTATGCCTTCTCTATATCTATAAAGGTCATATATAACTATCTACCTGTATTCCTACTCAAAACTATAAGTTGTGTGACTACAAATAAACTATATGCATACCTATTCAATTAAAAAACCTCCTTGTATTTCTCCCATTATACTATTATCTTCCATCTATTTTGTGACCCTTCTAGTCACCATATTATGCTAAAACTTTATATAACACTGATGGACATTACCACTATCGGATTATAATTGTTTAACTTTCTAGGATTCTTACCCTTTCTTTTAAATAGTAGCTTTACTCTTGTATTATTCCAGCTATCTGGAAATTCTCTTTTCTGTGCTATCTTATTAAAACATAATAATAGATTTAATTTTGTCCTATGTCCTAAATTCTTCACCATCTCTGCTGTCCATCCATCTAAACCTCTTGCCTTTCCACTTTTCAATTTCTTCCCTGCATCATTCAATTCATTTTCTGTAAACCTAATATTATTATATGCTTTTATGTTTGTTATCACTCTGTCCTTCACATCTAGCATCTTTTCTATATCCATTACATACTTATTTAAAATTGTCTCTAATTCTCTAGAGCTACTCTTTTTTCTCATAATCTAGTAATACTACTTCTCTCTCCCCTACATTTCTTCTTTTAATATATTTCCAAATTTTTTTACTTCCATTTTTATTAATATCCTCCAATAATTTACTATCTAATTTCATTCTCTCTCTATAATTATATATTTTAGCCAACTTCTTTTTATTTAAATAATTAATATTAACATCTTTTTCAATTTCTTTGTTCTTAATAGCACACTTATATTCTCTGCATGCTTTTTCTCTCTCTTTTACACTTTTAACTCTCACTTTTCTATTACTTTTATTCTTCTCATTCCCAACAAACTCTTCCATAATTTCTTTTACTTTTATCTTATATTCTTCTTATTCTTATCATTCATTCTCCATCCACATCTTTCACTATCCTTTCTACTTTTATTACTATTTTCCATCACATTATTAACTATTTCTATTATAAAGAAATTATGATCAGTATTACATATTTTCCTTCATTACCAAAAACTTTAATTTTCCGTACTTTATTATTTCCTCTTTCTCTACTAATACATAATCTATTGTGTGAAATATATTGACCCTTATAAATATTTAATAAATTTCCAATGCCCAAATTCATTCTCTGACAAAAATTTTTCAAAAGCTGTCCATTCTTGTTATCCACATCAATTTCTTCAATATGCCCATTCATATCCCTATAACCATTACTATCATCCACCTTTTTTTGAAACTATGTATATCCTTAACAAGGCATTCATATATGCTACTGTTCCAATCCATTATAGTTTGACTATCTCCATTGACCACCATCCATTCTTGTCTTCCTAACCATACTAAATTTTCCAGTATAGGTTCTTCTTCTCTTAGATGTGTTTTCACTATTGCTAATACCTCAAGTTTTTCATTTTTAACTTTGTTTAATTCCAACCACTTTTCTGGTCTCCTATGACCTTGCATATGCAAATATCCAATTTTTATAATTTCTTCCTTTCTTATTACCCTTTTATAAATTCTTTTGACACGTTTTTCTCTATAACATTTGTAATTAGCTTGTTTAACATTAATTTTACAGATCCATTCCTTCTCCACATCTATATTTATATCTAAATCAGCTACCCTTTGTTTATTTCTTATATCCCATCTGTTCTTCTTTTTGATAATACTGCAATTTAAAACCCTACCCCCTTTACAAGTTTCCTGAACTATAATAATTTTACAAATCAAATCCCCTAATGCTTCACCTCCTTGCTTCGTTCCTGCATTGAACAGTAGTGACCTCTACCTATACTAACTTAACTAACGGCAACATAGAGAAAAGCCCCAAATGGGTAATACAGGAATTCAGATAATGAAAACATGCAGAAAATATTTAAATCACTTTTGATTTATTAATGATAAAATCATTATACATTCCGATATTATAAAAGTAATATATAACAATAAGACAAAAAAAAACAATAACAACAACGAGTTGAAAATAAAAACAAAAAAATATTTATTAAAATTTATAAAAATTATAAAAGTGATTTGGACAATGTAAAGTGAGATGATAATATATTGGGATTCAATGTTTCATATTTTAGAGAGAGAGAAAAAAACTCATAAGTACTTTAATAAATAAAAAATATGTAAGAATAATTCTAGCATCAGTAGACCAGTCATTGATGATTCTGCCTCAAAATGATGACCCTATGGTCAGTAGAAAGATATTTAGTGCTTGAGCACCAAAGTGATGGGTCTATTAATAAAATTTCATGTGATTAACGAAATTAATTTTTTTTTTCTTAATTGTGAATTAAATAGGTACCCTTTAGCTCTATATTCTACCACTCTTACCGCTGAACTAAATCATGCTGGAAACATATATAGATTAATCAAATCAAATATCAAATGCCCTAAATATCATGGCTGATTTAATATTCACTCCTCTGGTTGTTATGAATCAAATCGTCTTTCTTATGCTAAAATTTTCTTCCTGTAAAATGATGAATGAATTTATAGGGACTAGAATGCATTTCAATTATTTATAATGATAGTGCTCAAGAATTGTCTTTCTGATTATTATATATATATGTAAATATAATATTAATAATATTCACATACCAAAATATATGTAATAAAGATGGCTAATCAAATCATACAGATGTATATAAATAATCACATATATCAAATGCAATAAAAAATTAATTGACTAAGCATTATTCGTATTTTGTTCCACAACTGGAAACATTCAGGCCTCTTTGAAATCAAATTTGGATCCCACTTCAAAAATTTAGTAAAAACATTAAATGGGAATAAGTTCTATCATTTACTATCAAGAACATATACATATATATATAGCTTGTTTATAAATATGTTTAAATATTTTTTTCATTCTTAATCTGGCATGCATTTTTAATTTAAATACTGTGTAGGTCTCCTTATCTGTGTATTGATTAATCTGCTTAACTCTAGGGACACCTGATTGAATTTTCTGTTACTGAATAAAATATGTATATTGTCAAATTAATTCTCAATAGCTTTATTATTATAAATTTAAATATTTACATACTTTTGTGTTCTTTGATTAGATGTCTTTAACACATACATATATAATTATTGCAAAAATTGTCTTTTCATCTATCTTTAGAGCAATTTTCAAAAGGCTGAAAATTTCAAAATTTAGTACACATAGATGAAGATGGCTGAAATATAAAAAAAGTAAAAATCATTCTCTTTGATAATATGAAAATATACATTATTGTATTATTAAATGAGATTAAAAATCAATCGCTAGATGTCGTTAAATTCTTGCATGCCTTGTGAAAGAGTAGCAGACTAGAGCCAAGGTTCATGGATTGTTTTAATCCAGCATTCAAACTTCTTCTGAACTCCCAAGCAATGAATCCATTTGATTATTTATTAATAATATGTTTAGTTTGCATTTTACTTTTCGGTTATCTGTTTATTTAAGCTTGATAAGCAATTACTTATCTTTTAGTTTTTAGAGAAGTACTTAAGCAAGATTAAATTAAAAATATTTTTTCAAATTACTTTTGAATATATGATATTGCATTATACATATGACTTTCAAACTTAAAAGTAAACTGTTCATATCATTAAATTTTTATTTACAGACTGTGGTGAAAAATATTCCATTTTATAATTTTCATAATGGTGGCCAAATGCAAAGACACTACAAGAGCTTTTTTTCTTTTTGAGCCAGTAAATGTGTATATACTTATATAAAGTTAATCTCCCTGTATACAATACTATTTGATCCCAATCCTTGTAAGAAATATACACTATTATTAACATACACATATATAAGTAATTGTATCAAAGAATACTCGTTAATTTGTGAACCAAAATCGCTGCTAATAAGTTCAGCCTTTTCTGATATCAATGTTGATTTATTTACAATGTACACAGAAGGAGAACAGGTGAGAGAGAATTCACCTTTAGACAGAATGAATGAATTGGCATTGATAAATGAAAAGTAAAATTGTATTTCCGAGTTTATTAAAATGACTCATTATGAGTCTGCCTGCAAAATAATTCTGAGTAACATATCTGGAACGAAAGTATTCTGTGATATTATTATAAATCTAAATGTTACATATTCAAGCAGTAATAAAAGTTATTTACATGCTGTTGAAATAAGTAACATACATAAGTATATATATAAACTGCACATTCATTAATTAAAATTTCTTTTTTATTAATTTCTAATTCTTTTATTTAATATTTCTTTGAAACACAGATAAGTGGAACAGCAACTATGGAAATTGTGCATATTTATGGATATAGATATTAGTGAATATAGTACAATCCAAATATATATACACAAACGTATATAAAACATAAACATGTAATTATAAATACATACACTCGCATATAATCACAAATACAAGCATATATGAAAAATAAACATAAAACGTAATATTTACCATATAATGATCAATATGAAGATGAGAAATAAAAATCATGCTTATATTTTGAAGAACAAAATCAAGTTTATCACCATAGTAACGGTGCAACTGAATGTAAGTGGCTTCACCACAATCTAAAAGAATACTTTGATTTGCACTAAAAAAAAAAAAACAAAAAAAAAAATTTAACTGTTAAAATTTTAAGTATCAGAACAAGAATAAGATTATAATGAGATATTTTAAATAAAGTTTATAAAAAGCTGATTATCATTTAGAATTATGATTAATAACACCTTTCTTTTTTAACTTTAAACAATGCAAACATATTGGTTTTTCTTTTCTTCTTCCTTTATTTTATTAGCTGATTGCCATCATAAACCATACACACATACATATACAAAGAATTACATATATAATGAAAAGTAAATTATTATTACAATGCATATTTTCTACAATTATACCTAAATATATCTAAATTTATATTTGTACAAATATTCATATACTTTATAATTATTCACCTTAAAATTATACTTTATTATTTTATCTATATTATTTTTTAACTTTTATGTATACTATGATATATTTAATATATATTAATTTTTATCTTTATATATATTAATTATTAATTAAATTATTCAATTAAACTCTTTAAACTTTAAATTTATGCACTTAAATGATACATTACTTAATTTTTATTTTTTTGTATAAAAATCACTGCCTTCTCTTAGTAGCAAACTTTATCAACTGATAAATTTTTAAATTAAATATTTAATATAGATTAGAAATATTTAAAAATTTGTCAGTTGATAAAATTTGCAGCTAAGAGAAGATAGTTATGTAAACTTAAAAAAATAAAAATTAAATAATGCATAATTTAGTTAATAATTAGAAATATATATAAATATATAAAGGTAAAAATTAATAATATTTAAAATTATTTCGAATTAACTTTAAGATAAATAAATTTTAAGATAACTATATTTTTTGCAAATGTAATTAAAACATGAATCGTATATATTTAGATGTAATTGTAGTAAAATATGTTATTTCTATGTAGTCATATGCATTTAAATATATTTTGTAGATCTGAAGAAGACTACTGGACAGACGAAACTGTAGGGAAATAAAATTATTTGAAGAAAATATGTGTGCATTGTATAAAGTAAAAAAAGAAAGATGTTATTAATTATAATTATATATGTTAATAGGGAGGATAAAAAAGAATAATAATAATTTAGAATTATAAAAATAAAATTAGAATCACAATAAATGAAATAAGATTGGGGGGGGGGGGGTATAAATGAAAAAATTTGCTAAAAGCATTTGTTTAATTAAGTATTCAATGTTTGTTGTTCAATTAAAAGTTCGTTAAAGCAGCTAATTTAGTAATATTTATTACTATATTAAAATTTCTATATATATATATACCCCCACCAAGTCATGGGATACATATGCAACTATACATCTATATCATCAACCTTTGCCAGGATTAAACTCAGGAATATACATAAAATCTTCAGTGATTATTGAAACTCAACAATTAATCAAAGCTACAAAAAAAACAATACCAAGACCATTTAATAATAACAAAACATAAATCTACAATTATTTACAAGAATTCTTTAAATAATTAGAACAAATGTAAATCACAGCCATTAGTGCAATGGTAGAATGTCAGAGGCTGAATGTAAGATCCTCGGATTGATTTTAGTTTTGGTACTTCCAGTGCTCAAACATCTTATGAACTCTCGAGCAATAAAGCCATTCACAAATGATATCAAGTTAATTGTTAAAAGATATAAAAGATAATTTCTTTTGTTCTTCCACTATGGAAAATAACGAAAATAAGAATAAACTTTAGTTTTGGGACTACTACTTCGTAAATTAAATCTTTAGTTTTCAAATCATTTTTGAAATAACATAAGTTATTATAGTTTCAAACAAAAAAATAAAAGCAATTAGTTAATGCATAAAATAAATATGCATGACAATCATAAAATATTCACTGTAATTAATTATATCAAAGACTTTTTTTATATATTTTAAATTAATATTAAATTTTAAAAACTCGTACTTCTATTTGATATTAAACTTATATAGAGTTCTCATTTTTCAATTCTTCACATAGCTAAAACACATATAGGGAATCATGTTGTTATTTCTGTTCACAAATAAAGCCGCAAATTAGGAAGTTGCCAAGTGATTTCACGTCAATCAAGTGACAAATAGAATATCATAATCAAATAAATTGTATATTAGTCTTATGCAAAGATGGCATTCTAACATAACTTCCAAAAAATAAAATAAAAACAATGCATAATGCAAGCTGAAATCTACATAGAATATTTGAAAAGCCCCATAGCTATATTATTTCAGTCACACTCCATCTTAAAATAAAGAAAAGCTTCAATTTTTGCAGCCCAATGAAAAGAAACTCAATGGGCTGCAAAAATTCAACTTTTTCTTTATTTAAAGGGGAACTGTGACTGAAATAATATAACTATCGGGTGTTTCAAATATAAAATAAAATGTACTCAGGCAATTCCTAGATATTTTCATTCAGGTTTCTGTAATTAATCTGTCTGTGCAAAAATATTTTGAGCCCATTCAATTGAAACAAATTTACCATTTTACAGGAATGAATACAAAATGCTTTGAAATGAATATAAAATCACAATCGAGAAGAAAAGCATTTAAGTTTCAAAAAGATTAATTGTTCTAAAAAAAACTTTAACTAATTGTTCCAGCAATAAAATCTCCCAGCTTCACATTCAATAGTCTATCCCATCCATTCAACTTTGAATTGCATATTGATAATATGAGAGATTGATTTACCGAGAAACTATTCTTCGTAACCTTTTGTGGTTTAACTCTTTTTAAAACTTTCTTCTCATGAGATATTTCTTTTTTACTTTGTCCATCTGTCTGCATTTCTGCAAGCATCTCATTTTTCTAATGATTATTATTATTGCAGTGGCAAATTCTCCACAGTAATGCACCCAATGCAAGCCATAGCAATCAATGAATGTAAGATTTGTGCGTAAAATCCCTATCTAGTGTCTTCTCATCTAATTTCCCCAGACTAGTTTCTAGTTAGTAGCTTTCATCAGTGAAGAGCCTTGGATCTGAGAGTCTAATGCAACCTTCTAACAGCCACCTTTTACTTTTCTAATTAATTAGGGACAAATCTTGTTGCATCCATTGATTTCTATGGCTTGCACTGGGTGGCGTTACTATATGGAGAGCTTGTCACTGTTTTAACAGCTTGTGTAAGGATAGGAAATGGTGATCATTTGATATTTAGTGGTTTAACTATTATTATTATTATTAACAAAATTCTTCATTTGCAAGAACAAACTTTAAAATAATAGAATAAGCAAAAATAATGCAAATGTAAAAAATATAATTTTGTTTTTACATTTTAAAATATACACTGAAGATAACTTTTGATACCTTTCTTTTTTTGCATATTAGTTTGCATCAGTCTTTTGACAAAATTTATATCATAGGACCATAATTATCATGACACTATAGCATTTCAGAATTGATAATTGGCCAAAATAACGATGTGCACTTAGTTGGATACTAATTAAATGTTAATTATTTTAATAGGCGCATAAATAATTTAATGAATTGTCAAATGTGATACTAAGAAATCTATTTCATGGAACAAATAAATCTGAATACATTACTAAGACAATTTATACACAAAGATCTGCAAAAAAATCATTTTTAAATAAACCTGTAAATAATGCCCACCTTGCAAATCTATTTCATAAGAGACGATCTGACAAAATACATCAGGTATGAAATAACAAATAGGTGACCATTACTTACAAGTTTGTTTGAAAATAATTCTTTGTGGACGTTGTTTTTAAATTGTTTTAGTAATGTATTCTGTGCTCCATGAAATAGGCTTACTAATTAAGCAGATTTATTTATTTATTTTTAAATGAAGTAAAATAATATGGTGAATTTTACTAACTAATTAAGGAACAATACAATTGGAGATGCCAGAGAAAACAAATGAAAAACTACTCCGATTTTTTCATGGAATTAAACACAGCAATCCAGATTATGATTTAATTCTAACCTCTATAGATTTAAAAAGTAGTTTTACCATTGATATAAGGAATTCTAAAATTATAAATAACAAGAAAAAAAGAACTTACTAGCTGAAAAGAACTGGAAAAAGATATTGTTAAAAATATGTGAGACAATATATATTTGTTATAAAAACTGAAGACGAATCTAATTAAAATATTGTTGGGAAAAAAGATATCAAACCTTCACATAATTTTAATCTCTTTTTCATTTGAAAATATTTGAATGTTAGTAAAAAAAAAAATCCAAAAGAAAATAAAACTTTAAAATTTGTTCTGCATTTATTTATTGAACATATAGATTTAGACAGCATAATTATTACCAAAATATCATAAAGAAATCTGTAGATTCCTAGTGACTTAATTAGATCCTTTGATTCTGCCAATGTAGCCATAGATTTGACAGTCATTAACTATGTGGCTCATACTTTGTATTTGCCCACAATTACCAAGATCAGTACAATGACCAAAAGTTGTCCTGAAGCTATACTAGCATGATGAATTGGTATTTACATCTCTAGTACATCAGAAGAGAATAAGTTCCAGTCAAACAAGTGTCATATAAGAATTCAATCTATTATTTTTCACTAGACAATAGTTACTGATATTAAAATGATTTTCACAAGAAAAAGTGCTGAAAGGGTGGTCACTATTATTTATATGTATTTTCAAAACATAATTATAAATCAAATAAATCATAATACAGCAATCAATATAATAAATTTAATATTGGCATAAAACATATGTATATTTATATATAGATAATGGCAGTTGAGGCAGGTTTAAGAAATTAACCGAAAGTACTTCTGCGGATTGAAAGACTGTTTATAATAGTTTATTACTGTTATATTTATTATTTTTATTATTATTACAATTTTGTTCTAATTAATGGACATTTTATTTATATTATATATATATAACCTATTCGTGAACAATCAAATGCAAAAATGGTATTAAGATCGCAAACTCAAATCTCCAAAATATCATTTAAATACATTTACAAATAATGCCCACCTTTTCTTATATCAATGACAATCTATTTGTAAGATAAAAATGATTCATTGGGGATCAAACTTGCAAATTATCTTAGTAATGTTTTCAGAGTTGATTCTTTTACATGATAGATTTGTGAATAAACTATATTATCTTTGCTACATATTTGAAGAGTTGTAAAATTGTTTGTGAGCTTGTCAAAAATCATTGGAATTTATATTTATATCAAATAGAATGAAGATTTCTTGCATTTTCCCCCTGACAATGTCATTTATTTAATCTTAGTAATTATTTCTTTTATTGAAAGCAACTTACAAAAAAAAAGTAAATTTTAGTCTAACATACACAGATACATGGTCTGTTCATTAATAGCAAAATTAAGTATGATATTATAAGTTCATTTTTTTCTTTACAGCATTTTAACAATTATCTCACTAACTGAGATTATATCACAGATTTACCCTTCAGTTAAAAAATGATATATTTACATTTGCCAGCTAATATTCAAAGATGTAACAAGTTACTTATCACCTAAAACATCCCAAGATTGCTTGGAAAATCTTCAACAATCTAAGGAAAAATCTCCAATTTCATCTGAATTTGAAGCTTTTTGCAATATTCAATTTACAGGTGCTCCAGTTCTTACAAGCATTTTGGATAAACATATTATTGATTATTAATATAAAAATAAGTAATAAACTATGGTAAGAACATTTGAGAGAAATTGAAACACGATCTAACTGTGTATCTGCTTTTTTCTTCATGACTTTATTTATCTATTTGAAATATAAAAAATAAACAATAATTTCAACATATATCTAAAACTTTTTATTTTACAATGAACATCTAAAAACATCTGAGCTTATTAGAATTATTTTAATCTTGGTTTTATTTACAGAACTTATTTACAATATCCTTATATTTGTAATGAAGCATTAAAAAAATAAGTGTATAAAAACTGTATTAAGAGAACAACAAATAGAAAATTATTATATTAATTTCTTATTTAATACATGTCAGTTACTTGGAAGGTCAAGTGTTATTTGAAAACCAAAGTTACATGCTATTTTTTTTTTTTTTTTGATTCACTATTAGTACTGGGCTTTAATTTACTAATTAATTAATGCATAAGCACCAATTGTATCTCATTAAAGAAAAAAAAAACCTCCTACAATCTAGTTTTGAATTACGTGTATTTAAATAATTAAAATATTTTAAGCATAAGTTACCATTTAATTGGTTTCAAAGATCAATAATAACAAGTAGAATATAATGAAATAAATAAAATATAAAAAGGAATTAAAAAAATTAAAAATAATAATAGCTGAAATACACAGGCTTATATATGTGTAGAGATGGTAATCTGGACCAAATGATGATTGCTGGTTTAGCATGAAATACGTATATTGGTGATTATTTATCTTTTCAACATATGTGTGTTCAAGTGTATCAGTGTTATGAGATAGTGTGGAGAGTGGTGGGTCATGTGAAAGTCTGTGCTCATACCTGTCTATTAAAAATAATAATGTAAAAAATAATGCTGATAATAAAAATAAAAATGGATTCCAAATGGTACAATGCTACAAAATCCCCATCTACATATTGGTATCTAGCTCTTGCTTTTAGCCGTCATAACTCTTTACCAATGAAAGTAAAAACCAGAAACTAGCCTGGAAATTGGAGATTTTGTAGTGCTGCACCATCAGTTACCCAATGATTATTTGATTTTACAGTTGGTAGCTCTGAATCATATAAATAAGCACACAAGAAGTTCATGTAATATTGTTATTGGTAGAAATAAAAATAAAAATAAATCCCCTCCAATGGTGGAGAGAGACTAATGTAAAAAAAAAAGGCAAAAAATAAATACCTTTAATAATAAGATAAAAAAAAAAAAGCAAAAAAAATGATAATAATGATAAATCAAAAAAAAAAAAAATAAAAAAGAAAAAATAACATATAAAAAAAAAATAAAGAATAAGTGAAATAAAGAATAATAATGATAAAAATAACTGCAATAAAAAAAATTACATTACTATAAAAAGGAGGACCAATAAAGCAATAAATAGATAAACCAATATTGGTAAATATTGGTAAAGAATAATAAAAGACAAAAAAAAATAATAAGAAAGATGGGAAAAAAAAGAAATAAGAATGAACTACAAATAATGAAAAAATAAAATAATTAAATAATAAACTGCTATGTGAAATAAAAATAACAATAATAATTGGTATAAAAGATAAATATAAAAGATTAGAAAAATAATAAATAAATAAATAAATTATAATGACGAAGTAATGAAAAAATGGGTAGATTAAAAATATTGGAAAAAAGAAAAGCAGCAAATAACAAAATAGAAAAATATGATTATATATAACATAATCTTCTAGAGATATCTTTTCACTACATACACTTAAAAAAATATATATATAAATTATTATACTTAACCTAATATTCAATAAGATACTGCTATTATTCCTATTGAGTTGTCCAATGGTTGCCCCAGTGCCCAAAAAAAGAATTTCAGGATAATTGTTATCTAAAAATGAATGATTGTGCTTAGGTATATTACTATTAAATTAATTAATTAAAATCACATAATTACAAATATATATATGCACATAAAAATTGTCTCCAAAATTAATATTTTTCAAATTGTAGTTCATAAAAACTAACATTTGTGGATCATAAACAAATTTGTTAGTAAATAAAAGGGAGTCATCGAGCTAGATTATACTTATTTCTTAATTTTAAAATACTTTGGAATATAACTATAACATATAAATCAGCACAGTTTCAACAAAAATATTTTCGTTAGTAATATGTTTAAAAAAATAATTAAATGGTTAGTTATTCATAAGATCATGTGACATGTGAGCTTCAATTTTGGAACCATTAGTGTCTTAGGCCAGTGTTCTTCAACCCTTGGTCCGCAGCCCGGCACCGGGCCGCGGAACTTTTCTGCAGGTCCGGGTGCTAGACGGGCAGTAAAAAGTTTGTAATAATAAATAATAAGAGTTTAAACTTAATTAATATAGCCCATTTTTATTTATTTTTTCATCTCATTTTTACCCAATTAAAAAAAAAAGAAAACAGAACGAAAACAAAATCTAATCAATCATTCATAAATTAATTTGTTTTTCTAGTTATCACAGATGTTTATGGGGGGGGTAGAATTAAATTTTTTATTACTTTTCTAAAAAAATTTAAAAAAACGTTTTTTATTATATAAACTCCATATATATATAAAACTTTATCTTATATATTTAACATTGTTGTTTTGATCAGTTATAACAATTATGCTTATCTTTAAGAAAATTTATCTATAGACTTCTGCCGGTCTGCGAAATCTTATCGTTATTTTTGCTGGTCCGCGGAACCTTATCCTTATTTTTACCGGTCCGCAGGTGTGAAAAGGTTGAAGATCACTGTCTTAGGCTATTACTTTATCACTGTTCTAACTGCACAGTTAAAAAAAAAGATTTCCAATTCTGCTTTGGTATTATTTACTTTGATTTTATTTCTTTGTTGTGCTTAAACGAATATGAAATCATATTAGTTTTTAACAATGTCATTTGCTTTACTTTAATCTATATATACTATGTAGAGTGCCAAGTACTAAAAACCAACTTAAATTATTCAGATCAGTCATCTAAATATTAAGACTATCTGAAGAAAATAAAGATATAAATTGTGAAACTCAACTTATTAATTATGAATAAGTGCTTCCCTTTCTGACAATTCCAAAATATCAGAAAACATGAAAGAGCCTATTAGAAAATGATTCACAAAATGTAGAAATCCAACTGATGGCATGATGCCAGAAGCTATTTTCCATATTCTCGCCCCAACACTGCAAAAAAAAAAATCAAATGACCAGTTGGCAAATTTTTTTAGTCCTGCAGCTATTCTTTGTGGGCTGTATCTACACAGTTTAAAGCAGTGCTAGATTGATAGATTCAGAACTATAGATTCCAATGTCAATTCTCAGTTGATTAGTATAATATCAATAATTATGCGCTTTAAACGCTCATTAAAGAAGTTATATATATTTTAATAATTTATTTAAAGCTTAGCGCTTTCAAAACTCCATGGCTTCATACTCATAGCTGTGTGCTGTTGATAGTGATGAGGGGGAGTATTCAAATTTATGTTAATGAGATGTTTCAGTATTTTATTATATAAATAAAAAAAATTTATACTAGATTACTCACTTTGCCACAAGGATGTTTGAACATCATATGATCTTCTGAGTAATTAGCCACAGAATTATTGCAGGTAAAACGTCATTACTCTGAAATCCTTGCATCCAGGCCTTTTTCTAATTTATGAATTTAAATTTCAAGAATAAATCTTTTATTCCCTCATTGTACAGTCAAAATTTGTTAAGATATATAAAATGAGGCAGCTTACTGCAATTAAGCTTATTAATTTAAATATATTTACATTTTTTTCTATAATTTTGTTTGCAAATGTTTGCACCCACTAATTTATTTATTGCAAAAGGTCAAAAATCATTTTTGAAATTTTGATTTTGAATAATAGGTATATGGATTATTATTACTGATGCACTAATTATTGCTGTTATCACATTACTAAAGATGTCCATCTTTGAGGCAATTACTATGTCATCTTAAATAAACATGTGGATAACAAAACCTATTCCATCCCGAGAATAAAAAAATCTTAATGACCTTAACTAAAATTATTGCAAAACTAAATTTTACATAGGCATTTCATTATTTCCCATGGATAAGAGAAAATTCTCTCAATTGATGATGATCGAGCAAAATAGTTTGTTCTGAGTGAAGTGATTATTGTAAAGTATCATCATAACTCCTGATATCTTTCAGCATGTAATGAATTTACTTCTGTTATACTTTAACAATATATATTATCTAGAACTAAAAAACAATATGACAAAAGAATCTAACGAGTATGCAATAAATTAGACTTGAAGCTAAATTAAATACTGGCAAGGGTATATAGGGTACTGAGTTAGTAAAATTTGTAAAATATTTCAGAAGCCAAAATTCAATATATTCCAAAGAACGTCATGCCATCAAATATTAAAAAATTTACAAGAAACTTCTATGAAAATTTGATTCTTTAGAAAGACTATGGTACAACTACTCTTAGTTGCTCTTCTTGGGAAGGATCAACATTGGGTCTAGAAACACTAAAAAAAAAAATACTTTGAGAGTCCCTCAAGAAAGCATTATCATAAGATTAACTGCAATTGAATCATAACCCAAACAAACCTTTACAAATGAGAAATGATGCCTATTCCAACATGAGTTATTGGAAGATATTAAATGACTGCTTCTATTTCCTATTAAATCTTTTGTCATTGGCTGAGAAAATTACAGCAAATGTATAAGGAAGTAGTAGTGGAAATTTACACATTCGAATTTTTTTCATATCTAGCTGGAAAAATTATTACAGTTTATAGAGATCAAAATTTAGAATAACATTCAACAGAACTTAATTAATTTATGTAACTGTGTAGTTTAGTTCAATATACTGTGCCAGGCATGTTTGATGTGGCCAAGCACAAGATAATGTTGAACAAATTAATGGCTGAAAATACGTAAAAAGCCATTAAATGGGGGGGGGGGTATACGATTTATATAATCAAACTTATTATGAATTAAGAGAGAGAACTGTGGCTATAACATAAACTCACACACATATATGATTAAAGCCAATATTTAAAGGCTTAGAAATATGTATTTGTAATTTTGATTTTTGTTTTTTTATTTTTTTAAAAAGAAAAAGAAATGCCCAAATGTATTTATAATTTTGAAAATGTTTGTTAAAGAAATGGCGTTTATTTAACAAATTGTGATTCTATATTTATTTTTTTTGAGTGTTTACAACCAATGTAAAAAGAAAAATTTGAAATATTACTATTTAAAAATAAGTTAAAAATAATTTCAAGATCGAAGTTTTAATGGTTGTTTTTCTCTTCTGTTGAAGTTGAGCAAGAGAGGTGGATCATTGTCTTAAATTTAAGAAAAGCCTAAAGGCATTCTGATTTCCTGTACATTCTAAAATAATTTCAACTGGATAAAAAGAATTTGATTAAACTTGCGATAATGCCGGGAGAGAGGAATGTCCAATTTAAGTGAAATTTTTTTTTTAAACTTCGATTGTGATAATGTAATTACTAAAAAGGAAAAAGATGTTATCATTCATTAAAATTTTCATTAGTGATATTGTGATCTGAATGGAGATAAAAAAAAAACTAATTGGAAATAAAATTATTAAGAGCTTTTGGGTGATTGCATTGGAATGTTTCATGAATCGTCTAAACCAATTAGTAAAACCAAAAAAAATATTTAATTAATTTTTCTTTCTTAAAGGGGTACCTGAATTGAGGGTATATTGAAGAGATATAGATCTGTTCTGAAGTTGCAAGGCAGTTCATTTTTTGTTTTTCAAAGGCAAATCTTATTAGGAGCCTAAATCTAATTTCATTCAGTCATTCTGAACCAACGGACACTAATTCATTCGGTCACTCAAATAACCATTCGAGCAATTAACCAGTCAGTAGTCAACGATTAAAACATCAGACGATTAAGTGGTGTAGAGTAACGTTGTTATCTAGCCAACTATTGGAGAGCTAAATGATGGGCAGATGATTATTCCACCATATACTCAATTAATGCCGATGGGAGTTTAATTGCAACATGCCATTGAAGCCAATAATTAACCTAGAATTCATAAAACAAGAAAAGACTGTTTATAGTGTATAATATCGGTTGTCCAGCCTAAAGATGCCAATCAAGCACTTTCCTGTATATAGAATGATTATGGGGTAGAAGCCCACTTCAGTGCATCCGTCCAGCTCCACTCCTGCCATCCCAAAAGAATGTAAATACCGAGATTCCAACACCACAATGATGATGATGAATTCTATGAACTTGTGCCGCAGTCAAGTCCAGCCCTTGTTGCAGTAAATGAATAGATATATAGCCCACTCAAATCCCATAGAGGGGTGAAACTTATAGGCTTTATCAGGTACACTATTTTTTTTGTGTGTTTATTTTATTTAAATTTAATACACATTTCGTAAATATATGTCTTATGTATGTATGTACAATTACACACCTTTCATGTAACATTAATTTTTCCTTGTTTGCTTAATGCACATATGAGTTTACAATCCACAGATCACTATCTCTCACGTATTAGTTATTTAATCCATTTTTTTTTTATTAGGAAAGAAATTTTCCTTTGTTTAGTCTAATTATTGCTTTGTCAAGTATTTCTTTATGATCATAATTTTTGTTTTAATTAAAATGATTTATGTAGTGTGTAATATTTGTTTGTATATTTAATCAATCTGGAAATGTTAATTTTGTATTCATATTATAAATGGTATGGGATAATGGGCTAATAAAAGATTTATATTATAATTCTAAAGTGACTACCGCCATATATTTTTATTCTTTTTGTCATTTACTTTCTCTAATTATATTATTAATTAATTGTGTGAGTTTTCCGATCCCCATTCTTTTAACTGAGAATGGAGTACACTGAGCTAGCAAATGGGACATTATCTTACCGGGTCTTAAATCTTTATTTATCACAAGGATACTTGTTTATTAGTGTTGTTTGAATAATTATTTATCTGCATATATGCCCAATAATTTTTGAACTTGCAGATCCTTTCAGGAGGAGAATTAATTTTTCTTCTGGGAGTGGCGTGAGGCGTTGGTTTAGAGTCACCCTCCAAAGATATGTAAGAATCAATCTTTTTATAAGTATCTTTTGTGTCCGTAATAATATTATGGTAAAGTATTTAAATTTCTCCTTATTCGGCATGTCGCCATATTTCCTTTCATGTTTGATTTGTGCGCATGCTTATATTAATGGAATAAGTGGTTGACCGGTACAATACTTTTAAGCTTGATTTACATGAACTGACACTTATTAATTGACATTTCACGATCTATAAACTATGAATATGTTTCATAAAAATTAAGTTTTACTGGATGTTGCTCTGAAGTTGTTCTAATGATTTTATTTTGTAAAAGAGCAGAACAAATGTGTAGATTATGTATGTAGGATGTATGAAATACAAATATGCATAATGTTACATTGGTATCATCTAAACAAATGATAACTTATGAACAAAATAATCCAGCAGTACTACTTAAATTAATGACTTTATTACAAGCAGATGAAGAAATGAAAACCAAACAATAGGGGTGAATCTAAATAAGCAGAAATGTTACTAAAGCTCTTATCAAATAAGCTCTTCGTTTATGTTTATATGGCAAAATTAATTTCTATTCATTTTAATAATCTTGTAAACTCTATATATATTGCATAAGAAATCCAAATAAGCATAATGCTATACCAGAATTATATAAACAAATATCAAGAGAATCTATATGATATGATGCACTGTGACTTCTCCTTATACGGAGTCAGGAATCTCTCAGCAACTATGCCCAGAGAAACCAGTTAGCACTTTAATTTCCCTTTCCATTACCCGCCTGAAGTTTTCCCATATCCTGTTCTATCCCATCCCATTTCCACAACATAATCTTTGTCAATTCCATGGCCTTTATATGTAAATCCCCATATCTTTTCCCAACCCAGCATAAAAACCAAAAACCCACTTCCTGTATAATCACTTTGTTTATATTTATTCTTCCACAACTTCATTATTTGTAACCTTTCTGCTTAGAGGCATTTACATCCAATTAACAGATGCCTAATATTTTCTATGCCTTCCTTACACAACTTTCAGACTAAATCACACTTTTTTCCAATTATGTGTATATTCCTTCGTTGCTAAAGATCCCATTCGAACCTTAAATAGTAAACTACTTTCCTTGCTATTATTTCAAATTAACTCGCACTGAATATTCTATTTACTTCTATACATATTTAAACTCTTTTTATTTTCTATACGAGTTCTCCATCTCTCCAACTCCCTATTCTTTATTAATGCATCTATTCTCCTATTCCATTCCTTAACACTATAACACTCAACAATTCGCCTAACACAATCATCCCACCTTTTGTATAAGTATACTGATATAAATTTCTTTATCCAAATCTGTATATATCGCATTACCTTTCTCACCCATCTTGTTGTCTGCCCTTTATTCATAACCCAAATAAATATTATTTTGGCTATTCTTTTATTATCCATAAACTGCAATCTACCGAACATTTTCATTTTGCTTTTTGCATCTCTCATATAAAAACTTGACCATCCCATTTCTCCTTGAATTGTCTTTGTCGTACACACATCTATATCTAATGCATGTCTTTCTACTTCTCTTTGTCCTTTTTTTAAGTAATCTAATATCCCTTTATAAAAACAGGTAAACTCTCCATATAGTAATGCCATTCAGTGCAAGCCAGATTAATCAATGGATGCCAGAAGGCTTGTGCATAAAATCCCTACCTAATGCCTACTCATTCAATATCTCCAGACTAGTTTCTAACTTGGGGCTTTCATCAGTGAGAAGCTTTGGATATGAGAGTACTGCATTTACTCTTAGGATCTAATACAACCTTCCAGCTGTCACATTTTATTTCTACTTAACTACAAAACTATAAGTCTAAAATTAAAAACACAATATTTCAATCCAAACTCATTAACTTATATAGTCATATAGGTCTGAACTCAGTTCAGTACCCATATATTTTGGTGTCTTTGGTTTTTTAATAATCATAAAACAATCATAGCCATCTCTGTCCTATTAAGCAGAATTGGTATTAAATCACTAAATATCACATGATCACCATTTCTTATGCTTGCTCATTAACTGTTATTAAAACAGACAAAACTCTCTACATGGTAATGCTGGAGGGTTGCATTAGATCCTAAAATCTAGGTGCAGTGCTTTCAGATCCAAGACTCCTCACTGATGAAAATCACAAGCTAGTAACTAGACTGGGGATATTAGATGAGTGCACTAGATAGGGATTTTATGCACAAGCCTTCTATCCATTGATCACTCTGGCTTACACTGAGTGGCACTACTATATGGAGAGCTTTGCCTGTTTTAGTAACAGTTATGAGCAAGCATAAGAAATGGTGATCATGGGATGTTTAGTGGTTTAATCCCTTTACTAACACACAACGCATCATTATCATATGTTAACTCTTCTACAGCCACTTCCTTCTATACAATTCTAGCAATATCATATTTATTATACGAGAACACTATTAATTTATCAATTCCTTTTCTTTCTTTCCTTCATTTATCAATTTTTCCTCCAAATCAAACAAGAAATTTCTATGATTACTTAAGACGATTCCCAAAAAGTTATATCTATTCACCACACTTAACTTTATATCCCCCAATAAAAATTATTTGTCTTCTCTTTCCCCAGTATTGATCATCATTACTTTTGATTTTTCTTCACTAAATTTAATTCCCATCTCTTCACCCACCCTTGCACCTGTCTTCAGCATATCTTTCATATTTTCCCTTCTTTCTGCACACAAAAAGACATCATCTGTAAATAAAAGACCTGACAATGTATATACTCCCTTGCCACCTATTAATGGTATCTCTATCTCTCTTCCTAGTCTTTCTATTGCTCTCTCCATTTCTCTCAAATACAACATGAATAAAATAGGTGACATAGGGCATCCTTGCTTTAGTTCCACCCCATTTTTAACTTTAACCGATTCTATATTCCTTAATAGATATATAATTATTTTTCATATAATTTCTTAATAACATCCATTAAAGCTCCATCCATTCTCAAATTTACTAAACTTACCAATAATCTATTTCTATTTACGCTATCATACGCCTTCTCCACATCTATAAAAACCATATATAACTGCCTATCTGTTTTCCTACTCATAAGCAAGTGTAAGAAATGCCCATCATGTAATGTTTAGTGGTTTTATTTCCTATAGACTTATCTAATCGAAAACATCCTCCCACTATATTATTTTCTTTCCATCTATTTTGCAACTCTTCCAGCCACCCTATATGAGAAAACTTTATATAGCACTGACATTACCACTAACAGTCTATAATTGTTTAACTTTCTATGATCCTTATTCCTTTAAATAGTTGCTGTACTCTTGTATTATTCCAACTACCTGGAAAATTTATCTTCTATGCCATCTTATTAAAAGTATCAACTGTGCCACCTAGATTACAAAATCTTTATTATAAGAGATAAAAAAGGAACACTAAAATATTAAATAGACAATAACTCAGAACAATGCAAACAAAAGAGGGGAATCTAAATAAACCAAGCTCAAGCTGTTTGTCTGCTTATAAGAAAGGTTTTGTAATCTAAGTAGCACAATTGGATAATTTTAACCATAAGTTATTCTAACATTTATTTATACATATGTATATGTTTGCTAATAAAACTAATTAATAAAAATCATTCCCAAGGGTATAAATTAATTAATAGTGAGATACTTAAAATGAGAACTTTTTCAGGGATTCTGGAGATATCGGTCTCATTTCTGAGAATTACACAATGATGCTTAATATTCAAAAAAAAAAAATGTGATTCATAAGTAAAACAAATCCAACTCCTTGCAAATTCATATGTAACAAAGTGAAACTGTAGTTTAAGTGAAACTGTAGTTAAACTTATAAGATTTAATATGCCAGTACTAACTACATAAACAGATATTAATTTATAGTCAGTTTATAATATGACAACCATTGCCAATGTCTAATATGTTATACTTTACCAAAATTGATGGCAAGAGATTCATATTTAATTATATAATTAGTATTGGTATATAAATTTTATACTGTTAATGTCAATTTAATTTTTTTATACATACATATATTAAAAATAATTCTGAAAACCATAGATTTAATATTTTTTAAACAGAAAGCTTCCAGTAAATAACTCTAAAGTAAATAAAATAAACTGATATTTCCAATGCAGATGGATCTACAATGTTACTATTAACATATCTTTTTCAATTCCAGAAGATATAATGAAAGCAGTTAATAAAATCAAGGAATACTAGATAGCATCTTCTGATATAAAGAAAGGTATCTGCACACAATCATCTTAATCTTTTATTCTCCCTATTCATATGCCATCTAGTGCAAGCTTTAGTAATCAACAGATGCTAGATGATAATGCCTATTAAATCCTTATCTAGCGCTGTGATATCCAAATATCCCCAGACTAGTTTCTGGCTTATGGCTTTCATCAGTGAAAAGCTTTTTGGATTTTTTTAAACAATGCATTTGGATACATAAGATGACTCTAGAGCAATGAGATTTAAAAAATTTGATTAAAGATGTCATGTTTTTATTGGTCGTGTGAATCTTTTTAATCAGAAGTCATCTTATCAAAATTAATGAATTAAAAATTAACATACATTAAAATTTTGAAAAAAACCAACTAACTTGTTGAATACAAAATGATTAATCTACTGAATTAAATACATCTTATTTTAGAAACTGAATCTAGGTGTCCCACAAGTATTCAGAAGTTATCCATTCTATCTATTGCAGAGCCATCTATTGTCAATTAAAGTTATCACTGGACACTAAATAGTGTCAATCAATTTATCACAATACTTTTTTGTTTATTGACCTTCATCAATGATTATTGCCTTCAAATGTTTAATGAAGTAGTCAGGTAGCAATTCATCAACCAAACATCCACAAATCACATCTCATAGTCATTTCAAGTGCTTGAATGTTATATGACTTCTGAATAACAAACTGTTTGATAATTTTTAGTTTACTAAGTATATATATATATATTATCATTCAATGTCCATTTGATTTCTTATACTTACAATAAATGGCCCTGGTATGGAGTAAACTGAGTTAATCACTGCTCATTAACTTATTGATTATTATCATTTTTTTATTTAAAGATCAAATTTGTCTGCAATTAGTTTAAAACTAAGGCCATTAAAATATAAAATGGCTAATTTATTAGATTCATATAGCTGTTCTGGTTTGAATTCAAAATTGTAAATATGTTTAAATTTTCAACAATAAAATAAAAGTAAAAATTATACATTGGAGAAAAGTACCAGATGTTCAATTAGCTAGAAACTGTTGTAGAGTTCTGAATGCATTTCATTCATTGATTCTATTGTAGCTTCTGGAATTCAATAAAAAAATGTCACTAGATTTAATTAAGGTAAGATAGTGAGGAAGTCAGTGATTACTATCATATATTACCTGGTGTAATCTTTTCTAAAGATATTTCTTGGGATAAAATTTTATTATTTTTTATCAACTCCTCAATTTCTGTGGTATAAGATGTTACTTTTGCAGGTATACAAAATTTTCTAATAAAACAAAAAAATAAAAACGAATTAGAAATGAAAATCATGACAGAATTAAAAAAAAAGCTTATTTTTTTTATAAAATTCACATCTGAGTTGATGAATATAATTTTTAAAAATTAAATAAATTAATTAATTAATTACCTGTCGATTATAAATTGTGGATACAAATAAATCCGTAAAAGTGTTTCTCCAGAAATTATTTGATTGTTACACAATGGCAGCCTTAAAAATAATACAGAAAAATATTAAATTTATAAAGAATCAAAACAATATTTAAGATAAAAAGAAAAAATTTAAAAATCTCAAGTCATTATTATACATTTTGTGACTATTGATGGCATTTCATACATCTACAGTTTATTATCTTTTCTAACTACTCTATTCCCTGCTTCCTTTTGAAATCAATATAATTAGTTTTGTTAAGATCATCTTCCTTATCCCAACTTTTTCCTTTCATTCTTATAACATCTTCCAGAACAATTTCCACAACCATAAGATTTCCCAGATCTATCATCCTATGACTATTTTAGGTTGTACTAAATTGCCAATCTGCATTTTAGAACAAGCTATATAAGCAATGGCCCTGCACAGTTCAGTACAATGATCCTGAATCAAAAAACTAGAAGTTCCTCTGTCACTCCTACTCATCAAATGGTACACTATCTCCAGAATAACATACTACAGTATTCAGTTATTTCATGAAAGTTATTCTTTTTCTTATCTTGTTTGTAATTGCCTAAAATGTTTCTAACACTCGCTAAGAAAAAGGTTTATTCAATATCTTTATTTTACTAACAGCAGCTGAACACACTTTCAACCAGAAAAGAATCTGGCTTCTCTGGCTGAAAGTGCACACAGTTATTATTAATAAAATAAAGATAGGGACTAAACCTCATGCTCTATATAGTTTAGTGTAGATAATGGCAGATTTAAGAACAAAATTTTATCGATCGAAACTAAACCTGTTACTTCTGATGCTCAAAGCTCATATGACCTAAGAAATAAAATTATTTCACATATATAACAAATTATAATTTTTTTACTAACTTTAGTTGTTATGGCAACATAATGAAATCATCAGCATGCTTTATTCTAATTTTTGAACAGTTTTCTTTTTGGTAATTTCCTTCCATATTGATGATTAGTCATTAAAGTTGTTCCTGATAAGTTTTTTAATTCTTCAACTATGATAAAAATAAATTTAAAAAAAAAAAATCTCTTTCATACAATTAGTGAATTTGGATTTGAAAAATTGTCACTCCATGTCAGATCCAAAGGTAATTCAACATTAGTAAATCTACCATTGAAAACAAAAAATTAATCTTTCTGCCTACGGATCTATATTATTTTATAAACAAAATAACTTCATTATAAAATAATAAAGCTATATTTATTAAATTTAATACAAACAGAAAAAGTTATTTCAAAAATAACATTTGTATTTATTATTTACAATAACATGAGTGCTGAGTTTATGCAATAATCATAAAATTAATGAATAATCTTATATCACAATGTGGGTATTTGAAAAAAAATCTTGTTTATCATTGAAATGATTGGACAATACAAACACAAAGGAAACTTTATTATAATGTAAAAATATCTTTGTAAATTTTATTATTACAAATTTATTGTTAAACAGATTAAATTAATGTACTAACTATCATAGCAAGAGATGACATATTTCTATTCAAAAGTGCAATAATAAAAAAAATAAGTAAATCAATAGACGCTAGGTGGCAGTGCAAAGAAAATGGACAATGTTTAATTTGCTCAGTTTTTCTGAAAAAACGACTTATGCTATTCATATATTCTAATTTCCCATAATCTGACTTTGCAATCATAATAAAAAGTAAAAAAAAAACACCTGCAAAGCAAAATGTGAACTTTTAACGAACATTTATTAGCAAGAGTTGAAAGAATTCACAACATGTAGACATTTCTAAAGTAACATTAAACTATGTCAAAAGTTTGATTTGATAAAAAAGTACAACACTGCAATGCAACATTGAAAAATGGATTAAAAGACATCACATAATAAATTTATCACCATAATTCTCATATTATAGACTAACAGAAATATGTTGTCAAAGTAATGGGATAATAGGTAATAAACTTACTGTTTAATTATAGTGTTGTCTTGATAACACATTATTGATATTTTATTGGTTTAAGCATGAAGGTGTTGGCACTTATGATTTAGAATATATATATGTAGGTAAAAAAGAAACAGAATAAAGATTTTTCCAACAGCTCTTCAAAGAGAGAAGTGAAGACATTATTCATCAAGCTTGGATGGTGAGAGTTTTGTACATTTCCATTCTTGTTTTATGGATCAATAATTGAATGGCTGAAAACCAGTTATCTAGAAAAAATATTCTAAATTTTTTTAAAGTGCACTGCAGACGGATGCACTAACCACTATACTCAAACATTGTATATATATATATATATTGCAGAGAACTTTATTTGTTTTAAAAAAAGAATTCTATAAATATAATTAACTGTCATATAAAACATCAATTAGAACTTTTTTATTGAATTAAAAAATTCCAAATTTAAGCTCTTTTTTTTTTTCTTTCTACATTTTAAATAAGTCACAAGATTTTTTAACAAATTTGGGTCATCTATCAATATACATTTCAGTCTATGCACTTTTATATATATATAAAATACCATCATTATTCATATACTCAAAGGTGAGTTCTCTCTAGGCTGCTCCTCTAAACTTACACCTTTGAAGATCATAAGAATGTCACATTAGAATCTTACACATCATAATAAATTAAAGGCTATTTTTAAAATAAGAAAAAAAACTTAATCAAGTAAAGTATTTTGAGAACTATAAATATGATTTTCATTGAGAAATTTTGACAAAATGGCAAGAATTTTTATAAATCATAATAGTTCTCTTTCTCTAAATGGTTAATGACTTTTCATTGCTTTATGAACTAAATAAACAGCAGTGAGCTTTCATGATCCCAGAAACTAAGTCTTCAAGTTAGTACTAACATATTTTTACTTAACAAATAAATAACACATTACTTGTTAATTAAAATTAAACTGAGAGACTGCAAACCTCTCTTGCGCTCACCACCATCCAACAGCTAATCAGATCGCAAATACAAGACAGAGAATTTAACAAGAATAGGGCGGTCCACCCTATTCTTTACTTGTCTTTCTATATATCCAAGCCAGTCTAAAGTATTTAGATCTGAAAGCGTGAATCTTAAATATCTTCACAATTAACTCACTGAGTTTAAATTACAAACATACAGCGTAAAATCCTACGATTTACTACGCAGTAGTTTTTAGATGTTATAACTTGCAGTAACGTATGTAAATAATATTTATTTTATAAAACACAAACAGTATTGAAATTAAACTGAGAGACTGCAAATCTCTCTTGTGCTCACCACGATCCAACAGCCAATCAGATCGCAAATACAAGACAGAGAATTTAACAAGAATAGGGTGGTCCACCCTATTCTTTACTTGTCTTTCTATATATCCAAGCCAGGCTAAAGTATTTAGACCTGAAAGCGTAAATCTTAAATATCTTCACACTTAACTCACTGAGTTTAAATTACAAACATACAGCATGAAATCCTACGATTTATTACGCAGTAGTTTTTAGATGTTATAACTTGCAGTAACATATGTAAATAATATTTATTTAAACTCAGTGAGTTAAGTGTAAAGATATTTAAGAGTCACGCTTTCAGATCTAAATACTTTAGACTGGCTTGGATATATAGAAAGACAAGTAAAGAATAGGGTGGACCGCCCTATTCTCGTTAAATTCTCTGTCTTGTATTTGCGATCTGATTGGCTGTTGGATGGTGGTGAGCGCAAGAGAGGTTTGCAGTCTCTTAGTTTAATTTCAATACTGTTTGCGCTTTATAAAATAAATATTAATTACTTGTTAATTTAAAAGCAATAATTCAAGAAATTATTTTATACTAAAGTGATCTATTTTAAGCTTCAATAATCAATGAAAACTAGATGGCAGTATTATATCCAAATTCTGACTAATTGCTGTCTGACAATTGTCTTCATTGATAAGTATTAAATATGCACCCAAATCTCGCTACTGCTTACCTAACTTTTGACTCGAGCCAATTTACTATGTATACATTTTAGTGAATAAATTATATGCTAACTATATATAATTAGCTATAATCTATTGGCAAGAATATATACCCAATAAAACATCACACATCAACTTGATTAAATTCTATTCTAGAGCCATCTATTGTAAGACTGGGTTTTTACTTAAAATAAGCTGTCATGAGATACTACTTGGTGTAGACCACCCTTGCCAAGGAACCATAAATGCCTACAGTTAGCACACAAATGAGATTCTTTATATAGTTGTTGAATATTTGAACCTTACATTATTATCATGGGTAGTATTTATGGACAAATTCAACACTCTTTACTGATGAAGAAAAAAAAAACTATTTTGGAAGTTTGTTTATCATGTAATGCCCATTAGCTTTTCAAGTTTTCAATAAGTTAACTATAGAATGGAGTAATTAAAATAGACTGCTCCTTCTAATGTAAGTGTGATGTGGCCCGCGAGAATCTTACCAGTCGCATTAAATGCCCTGTTGCTTGAATGAGTTTGACATGCCTGCTTTATGTGATAAAATGAAAATAATTGGCATAGTTTTAAAAGAAAAAAAAGTCATACATTGAAGCTGGCTTAATATTCAACCAGAGCAAATCATTACTTCATAAAAAAATAAAGAGGGAGAGGGATCATGCTAAGATTAGCCATGCTTCTTAAATGAGTAAACTTATATCCATATAGTGTTAAATTTGTGGCTAAAACACTTAAATAAAAAATTATTTCTGTAATGAGTAATGCCTAGCAATAGAAAGTGTTAAGTCTATACTAACATTTTAGTAATGGTTCCACTGAAAAAAGTGACATCACAACCATTTATTACAAATAAGAGATGAGTGATAGACTGGCAAATCAATATGAACTTAAAAACAAAGCCCTGTATGACTTCTCTTAATCTTGGCAGATATACTATTAACATCAGTGTAGAATTATGCTACAAATATTATTGCATGGCCCTAGCTATGTTACACAAGCTAACCATCATGTAAGCAGATCAGAGAAAGACTTGGCCTAGATACAAAGATGTAGCCATCAGATCACCATGTTAGGCATTGCATCAAAAGGATAATACATGTCCATCTTCAACACTGAAGAGGAGTAAGGTAACAAAGTATTATGTCTGTACATTGTATGTGCATAAGTTATGGCTCTTCGGGTAGTGTTCTACCCTAGCTGCAGCTATAAAGACACCAGTAGAAGTAAAGCAGGAATGAATAGGAGTTAAATACAGAATAGTATGTTAGAGAATGAAGACACTATATAGCAATCACTCACCATTACTTGGAAGTCAAGGTCATTGAGGAGAAGTGACACAAGATAAGAAATAAACACCAAACCAGGGCAGTCCAGGCCAAATAGATAACAGTAACCTGACAATCACTTGCTGTGAGGCAAGAACCTAAGGAAGCATGAATTTCATATTCTTGTAATAACATTAACATAAATATGAATAATAAATAGATAAATTATAATTGGAGTTTGTATTATAAATATTAAAACCAAGAACATAAAACTTATTTTTATAGTTTTACAATTTTTTCTATTTTTGCTTTTAATTGGTCAAACTTTTAATTTTATTATCCATCTATGCTTATAGTGACTCTACAAGGTTTACAATAACATTTATTATTCAGTTAATAGCCAATGTGAACCAGTCGAAATGTCAGTACATTAACATTATGAATCATGCATAAATGAATCTAGATCATATGTCATTTATATCTATAGTCCATAAGAATTTTCAATTTAACACACATATTATGTGCTTAGTCTATGTATTTTACAAAAAGTTGATTAAAAAGCTAAAAACAAATTCACTTTTGGTTGTTTATATTAATTGAGTAAAATAGTATTACAAAATGGCATGTTTTCAATTTAAAATGCCATTTTCTAATTGGTACTTTGCTTAAATTATATCATATCTGATACCATTTGCAAAAATACATGAAAGAAATACCACTTATTAATATTTAAATATATATACTTACAAAGGTAAATTTATATTTGAGTGATATAGCTTAAAGATTATGATATTTACACTTTTTAAAATAAAATAGGACTCTATTAATGAATAATGACAAGAGGAAAGATTTCATGTTTAAAAGAAATTCCAGTATTTCATATTGACTTTGTTAGAGTTGATCAGAATTATTCATATATTAAAATCATTATTAATTAGATATCTTTTAATTATATTTAGTGTATTAAAATGTTGGCAATAGTTACCAATGCATTTATAATTATCAAAGTTTAAATACTTAAATATTAAACCATTAAAACATCACACGACCACCATTCCTTTTGCTTACACAATCTATTAAAACAGTAGCATTTCTCTCCATACAATAGATAATCCTACTATACGGAGAGAATTGCTAACATTTATAATTAAATATGATAATCTTTTTGGTCTTATTAAATTATAACAATGATATATATTAACAAAATCAAAAAGAATTGCTATTAATTATCTAAATTAATCCAAAAAAATAAATATGGAGTAAATATATCTTTAATAATAATTTAGAATATATTAAAGTTCTATTTATAGGAAATTGTAGACATAAATCATAGTAGAGAGCCATTCACCTTGTTTCTAAGTAGATATTTATTGCAGTAATAAACACTAGCCATTCAGGAAAATATATTGCATATTCTCCTTTCTCTTTACCATTGATCATAATACTTTATTTCCCATTATATTATATCCGTTCATTTAGGTTTCTCCAAATGTAAAGGAAAGCTAAAAATCAATCATGCAAAGAAACATTAAAAAAATCAATGAAATTTGATTGTTGTTGTAATTGTTAATAAATTATTTAACATTATAAACATTACACTAGATCTCCCTTTTTTAAATTCAGTCAATTAACTACTTTAAAATAACTAATTGAGATACAATGGAAATGTTTATAAGCAAATATGGATAACATGTATAGCTATGATTATTGTAGTATTTTAATTGCAATAAATATTTTAGTATAAAAAATAGCGATAAAGTTAAATTTAAATGTACTAATTAATGACAATAGAAAATGTTTTAGGAATGAGTTATACAGATAAAAAAAATGAATAGTTACATAATTAAAAGATTTTTCTGCAAACTGAATGAAAAGAATGGAAGAGCAAATTTTAAACTGAGTAAAGATAAAATCTTATGAAAATAGTAGATCTGGAAAGTGAAATTAATTAAATGCTTTCACAAAGGAATTTTAAGGAATAGAAAATTTCTGATAAGAGAACAATTAAATTGAAGACTGCTGTGTCTTATGACCAGCAAGTAAATAGATGGACAAAGGCAGAATTGAGATGGTAAGATTATAATTTAATACGAGTAATTTTAACTATATACATAGCCTATTATAAGGCGTAATAAAATAATAAAAGGTCGTGGTGACCTGCATATAAATACCCTAGTCCTGCTTTTGGACTTACAGAGGCAGGAGTCTCTGACTTATAATTAAAACTCAGAACAATTAGATCAGGTTATGGGAGTTTATATACCCCTCAAGACTTCTGGAGTCTTTTACATTCCTAACCATATATGGTGTTTTCACTTATGTTTTCACATACACACAGTATTTTTACATTGCTCACCATATATGGTATTATACATAGTTTTCTGACCCTATAAGGTCAGCTGGGCTTTCTATTATTATACAACTTTCTATGATTTAACAACATTGCAATTTTACACAATCGTTATACTTAATTACTATACAGTTATTTTACATATTTATTATACATTACAGATATTACTTTTATTCTACATTATTGTACTCTTATTATTATACAATTATTATTCTTATTTTACATACTCTTATTATTATACAATTAATATTATTATTTACATATTCATTATACATTGCAGTTATAGTTTTATTCTACATTTATACAATTATTATTATTGTTTTACATATTCGTTATACATTAAAAGTTATTAGTTTTATTCTACATTTATTATTGTACTCTTATTATTATACAACTTATGTATATCTTGCTAGACCTTGAATACTGCAAAGACTATAAAAACTTGGGATTGTAGAATAAAGTGCTCTTTTTTCTCTTTTGTGTTGGTTAAGTGATATTGTGCTCGCAATGAGTATTTTCGGTAACCAATCAATGTTTTCAAGGGAATAAACCCAGATGTTTCGGGATCTGAAGGCATAAAAATCCGACTAGTATTTAAAACAGATCGTCCTGATTTTATTTTGCTTTATGTAAACCTAAAAGGCTCTTAGGTTTTAACTTGAGGAACTTATAATTATTTAACATAGTTGTGGAAAGTGGCAATCCATTAAATAAGACAGTAATTGTCGGACAATATTGAAAGAGTGTTTAAAGATTTTTAGAACTCCGTGATCATTTATTTGTCTATATATATATATATATTAATTATATTTAAGCTTGTATATATATATTCTAGTTTTGTGTTTATATAACTTATAATAAATCCTTAGTTCTAAATTTATTTTATTTATTAATTAATTATGATTTGCCCCTTCGCGAGTCTTGAGTAAATACACAACAATTGCTATTTAAATTATCTATTTAATGAGCATGATTCCTTGCAATAATGAACTTGTCTGTCTTTACACAATGATAAACATTTGACATCTTTCATCTGTGAAAATTCTCTTTTTCTTTATATATATATATATTGTAACAGTTATTATGTATTAAAAGATCCATGTTCTTCCAAGTCATAACATGATTAACATAATTAGTGTTCATCGGTACATCAATATTTCCAAATGTATATATGTTTCTGGCTAGCTAACTAACTCAGCTAATGATGATGGAAGATATGGAAAGAAAACAAATTTTGATATGCATTATAATTAATCATTTAACACATCCCCCATAATGTTTGAATTCAAGTTTGGTTCAAACAATGCTACTTGAATCAAATGGAGGATGTGCACAAAAAAAATTTTTTTTCTCTCTTTTTGGCAAATGTTTCACAATAACATATTAAATCTTCTGCCTCATGTGTGTGTACGTTCAACATGTATAAGCAGTTACGCTAACAAGAAATCATCATCTGGGCTAGACAAGATATTCCATAAAATCTACCCATTATCCTTCCTGATCATGAATTATAATGCACGAGGCCAATGCAAGTAATTTCCTATCTCAGAATATCAATTGATTGCATCTTTAACTGGAGAAGAAAAACACAAAGTTGAGTTTAATAAAGTAATGAATATTTATTTATAAAATATTTAATAATAAAAGATACAAAAAATGACAACATTAAGAATGCATACATTATAAAGCCCTGTATTCTTTAAGATTTGATTCAAATATTGAATATAGTATATTTGCAACTGAAATAAGTCCTCTAAGTCAAAAAAAAATTCCCCTTTTTATTTTGTTATATGATCTATAAATCCCAAAATTTTTTCATACACAAATAAAATTGACTTTCACTTCATGCCAGATTCATAATAATAAATTCTTTATTATACCCAAATCCTATTCTAAATAATGTTTGTATACACATACTTCCAATTAACATCTGTATATATGTAAAAAAATGCATTTGCAATAAGTCAAAAAAAAAAAACAGCAATATAATTCCATGTCACCTCAAACCCCTTTCCTGTTTCGTTTTTTTTTTTTTTTGTAAGTGACACATTGTTAGATCTAAAGAAAAAGTAGTAACTCATTTTACCTCAGTTCTTACCAATCCAAATAGAATATTCAACACAATATTTCTTATTTTAAACTGAACATTTTTTCTATCGTATATAGGCTAATCTACAATATATATTCAATGTAAGCTTTACTAGTTTTTAAACACAACACACAAACATAAAATCTAATTATATAAAATCACATAATTCATCAATTTTACCTATTTACTTCTGAACGTATTGCCAAGTTAGGAAAAACATCTAAATTGAATAAATTCAGCCATGTTTGAAGGCGATAAACTGCTTGTGAATCTGGACCAGTATTGCAATCATTTACCAATAAATGAAACGTTTTGGAGTCAAAACTGAAAGTCAAACAGTTACTTTACAATTTTAAGAATAACTAAACAAATAAAATAAAACAATTTAATCTTTTGAAATTTCATTTCAAAAGACTGTTAGCAACAAAGATGATAATATAACATGAAAAAATTGTAAGCAATAAGGGATAATATAATAAGACTGTTATTATTAAATAGCTAATTTTCATCAAAGCAATTCTTAAACAAAGTCAGTTTAAAAAGTTTTTTACTGATAGTAATAGTATACTCATAACATACAACAATTTCCAAACTGACCAGCAAATTAAAATTCTAACTAAAACAAAATAAAATACAAAATACATGCTAATCATAATGGTCAGGTTAAAATGTATACTTATTTTGTGTATTTAATTATGTATATGATTATGTGTATAAGTGTATTAATGCAAGCTATATAGGTCATGTGACTTGTGACTGATTTTTACTAATTATATATTTGAATATTGTAGCTCTGCTGATAACTGCAGGACAGTCGAAACTGTTAGTTTTGATATAAATAAAAAGTATTGATAAAGTGTTTAAGAAAGTTGTAAATGGTATATGTTAAAGTAGAAATCAATACATAGAAAAAGAAAGAAGAAGAAAATGGTAATACAAATAAATTATGATGTTAGAGTTTTAGTTTAAGTGCAAATATATATATATATTAACAGAAATTATTTACAAATATATGAATTTCAATCAATTATATACTGCTCTGTCCAATAAGAAACATAATGACAAGGAGCATAGTGGCATGCTCAATAAAAATAAACATGATTGTATCTCTTGTCGTGTGAATGCAGAGATTACTCTAGTGGAATGCACAAAGCAAGACTTCCAATTCAACAACCAGATGCATTTGTTTAGATGAAGGCAAAACCAGCTCCATTCAGATAAACTCAGTGATATCTCTGATAGCTCAAAACTGAGGGATTCAAAACCATCCTATAATGTTGAATTGAATTCAACAGTATGATGCCAGATGTTTAATCCTCACCATATTCTGATATCCTTTTATCTACTATTATAGCATGTAACAGATGCGTAAGCTCCTCATTGTTTAACATCTTCATCAAAAGCTTAGATAGCACACTCACATTTTTAAAAAAAGGATAATCAAGTTTCACTATATTTGCTTCTGAAACAAATAAATATTATATAATAGAACAAAGTGATAATATTACAGTTCCCCTCCATACGATCTTCACTAGCAGAATAGTAAAATAATTGGGACATATCTAACAGCTCAATATTAAGATAGATAGATATCTGCAAAATATTTCTAAAAGAATTTGGCCTTGACTTTACTAACAGGAATAATTTGTCTTAACTGCATGGAACAAAACATAATATCTTTTGAAAAAAATAATGCAAGAAAATCAAATCCAAGAAAGAAAAAAAACTTGTTCTTACAAAAATTGGTTACGAGTAATACTAACACCTATTTTAAAAAAAACCTTTTAATTCTAAGCTTCTTTTAATTATCATATAATATTTTGATTTTTCTAATCGTTAGTTTTAGCCCCCTTATGACAATGGCCAAAATTGTACTAACATACAGAACTCGATTGTTTAATAAAAAAAAAACATGACTAAAAAGACTTCTCAATGGTGATCTCATAATGATTTGGATTTATTATTTCAGTGGGAAGGAAGAAAATGTATCATAATGCCAATCCAATGATAGCAGAATCAGCCTAAGAGAGGTCCATCAAAATAAATGGCAATTAGCTTTAGATATTGTTCAATCGACTTTAAAACATCAAAAAACTTAATAATAAATCTATTACTCTGGTTTCTTTCATCTAAAATGAATTAGTCAATAACTGCCATACCAAAAAAATCATTCTCTAAAAAAGAGGAGTTAACAATAAAAACGCTTAAGGGATTCTTTAAAAAACCTTAGAATTGGATTGAGACTGCTTCAAAAATGTCCGTGGGTATGTGGACCAATGTGCTAACCATTGCACTATAAGTTTCTTATTATTAATATCACTTTTATTTAACAATTTTTATTACATATGCATGCACATTCAAATAAATATACAATTTTTTTTAATGATGATTTTAACATATTTTTAGAGAAATCAGAATATCTTTATCATGATTTTATATACTTTTCACACATGCATAAAAGTAAATAAAAAGCTTTTTTACCTATTCATCCATTTTATATACCGAGAATCTTCCATGACTTCAGAAGATGTAAAATGGATGATTAAATCCACTGAACTTTTAATCTCTAAAAACTCTTTATTGGTTATTAATGATTTTAAAAAAGACCTCGTTGGACATTCAACAACTACAAAAAAAAAAAGAGTACATTTTACATTTAAAACATCAAGCGATTCCATTTGCTTTCATTTAAGCCATGCATTAAAAGCAATAATTTACTTTACATCATTCTATTCTATGTAAGCATGAATAATCAATGGGCTTAAAATGAAGAGAACCAACCATATCCTCAGTTTAATGAGGAGCAGTGAAATGCAAATATCTATTCACAGGCATTGTTATTTGCATGTGATATTCAAATCTAATTTCAAACACTATAAGGTTATAATCTGTTTATCTAGCTATTTATGATTAACACTAGTTCAACAACTACACATTTGAATAACCATTATTTGCTAAGTAAAGGTATTTTGATTCACTGAGTTCTATGTAGATTGACAGATCAGATTAGTAATTTTAACACTTATATATAAATTTGGACTGGGAATTGCACAATGTTTTATTTATCATATTTATATAAATATATAAGCAATAAAACACTCGTTATGAAAAGCGTGATGGGTATTTCATAGTATGTAATAAGTTTGAACAGAGCTGTAAGTGCAAATGAGTGACAATATATTCACACTTGCAATCTCTGAATACGGTTTGAAGCTCTAGTATATCTGATGAGCCTAGGTCCTAGCTGAAACATATATAGTGTGATGGATCAATCTGTTTACGTTAAATATTAGTTTATGATATGAAAGTTTGGCTCTGCACTAGAGAGCATTGAAATTCACTCTTCATTTATTAAAAATATTTCCAGTTCAACTATTAATATTATATATATATTTAAAAGCTAATAATTTTAATGAGCACATAAGCAATTTTGCAGTTTATCAAAATATGTAGCATTAAGAATATAAATCTATTTCAAGGAATAAACAAACCTGAATACATTATTAAGATAATAAACTATAAATAATGCCCACCTTTTGTTAATCAACCTGAAAGAGCAGATTGGCATTGATATAACAGAAGTTGGGCATACCAGAAAAAATAATTATCAATGATCTAATTTTAGGTAGCTATTATTTATAAGTTTATTAAAAAAATGATTCTTTCAGGATCTGGCTTGTAAATTATCTTAGTAATTAGTTTTTCAACATTATGAAAGTTGGTAAAGTAAAGGTTTATTTAGTGTTTATCACTAACAATAGCTATGGCATTAATAAAAAGAAGAATACCATACAATTCTCCAAAAAGTGGACTATGCAAATCATTAATTTTAATAAATTAGCATTTACATATAAATTCTACTACATTCCCAGATACTTAAGAATTCTATGAATATGACTTAACCAGACTAAAGTGCACTTAATTACTTTGCCAATGTTCATAATGTTGAAAAACTAATGATAGTAGAATAAGTAAATAAAAATAACCTGAATATTAAATTATCTTAATAATGTATTTGGGCTTTTTAATTTGTGAAATAGGTTTATATTAAAAGTCTCTATGAAAGTGATTTTAGAATCAATATTTAGCATCATATGAATGTTCATTTGATTTTTATCAGGTAATTTTTACCTCTATATAGCCAGAACCGTTTTAGTTTTTAAGTGTTGGATTACTTAACCTGAAGAGATGAATACTTATAATTTCAAGTAACATTTAGCATTAATGAATAACAATAATAATTACAAATAAATTATTATTTTATTAAAATTAATAGTATGCCAGTAAAAAAAAAAAAATACTCACCTATAAACACGGGGCCCTTCTGAGTTTCAGTGAAAATTTCCGATTTGACCTATAATATATTCATGCTAACCATTAATATTTATTTCAAAAATTCATATATACTATAATGAATCTTACATTAAAATTAAATCCATTTAATTATAAATTAAACAATATCATAAAGCAGTTATTTTATATAAAAATCCTTAATTTCTTTGCATATATTTCTTCTAAATATCAAAGCTATAATGACCTGATTGTGATACTTGACCAGCTTTAATGGAAGATAACCATTGGCGTAGAAATTAGTTTTTTATGTTTAGAATAAAACATAAACTCTGATATTAAGCAAGATAATATAGTAATGAAAACCATTTCATTATTAAAATCTATATATATATATTGTACCGGTCAAAACATGTTTATCCATCTAACATGAGCTGGAACTCACAAAATGTTCTTCAAACCCAGTCCAGCCCAAGATTTAGATCAGGGACTAACCTGGATTCGAACCCACTCCATAAGTTTCAGATCAAACACCTAGTGAATAACATAATAGTGATGGCACATGAGAATTAATTTTAATCTGGCCGACTAGGAAAGCTGAGCAAAACAATGAGACATCTATTGACTATGACTAAACTAAAATATATATCAACTAGGCTGTACATTGTGTGGAAGTGGAGAAAAAGGAAATCGAACTACTCAAATAAGTTAGTCAATAAAATTATGGTTTAATATACTGACAAATTATTATACATTTATAAATTAATTATATACATTAGTGTGTGCATGAATGAGCAAGCGGTAGATAATTACATAATGTCATTCACGCTATTATTTCTCATATGCTCTTTATTAGCTAAATAATATATTACAAATAAACACACATCTTTGGTAGGTCCAATATTAAGATGCCAATCGAATATTAGAAAGAATTACATAATACTGCCATTAATGCTTTGATTTACGATTCAGAAACATGGTGACTAACATATATTTTTCTGGGAGCGTTCCGAAATTCATTATACCTATGATATAAACTATTTTCATGCCATTGAGGTCGTGAAAATAAACAAAATACATTTGAAAACATGATATTTGAAGCTATGACAAAATATTTAATGAAAAATTATTTTAACGATAGTAAGACGAACGCTTTATTTTTCCCAAGGCATATAGATACTCTTAAATACAGAAATAAATTACGATGGTGGAATTGTATAAGATTGAAATAAATTTAATTAATAAAACTAGTAATAGTTGGCAGTTATATATATTTTAAGCAGAGCGCAATTTTAATATTAGAGCATTAAAACTGGGTCATGAAGCAAAACAAATAATATTACGAAAAAGTTTGCGGTGCTGACATAATAGCCTAAAAATAACTAAGAGGAAAAGGTCGTGCTTCTGGACGAGAACGAAGTGGATGGGCATAGCGTGTGCCAAACTTAGGGATCACCGCCAGAGGCCTTTTTATACGAAGAAAGTAGATGTGCATAGCATGTGCCAAACTTACAGGATCACCGCCAGAGGCATTTTAGAGAAATAAATCTATGGGTTCGAACTTGTCGCAACCCCCAGATTAAGAGAGCACATATAAATAAACATGAAGATAAGGCCAAATGTCAGCAACACCAGTAATGATAAATGTCACTAACGGCATGAAATATAATTTAGTGCTTTAAAATAGATGACCCTTATTTGAATGCTATAATTTATATAAATAATATCACTATGCAGTTATAACTGAAACACAGGCTTATTATATACCTGTGTCTATATATGTAATATAGGGTATAAGAGCACAGACTTTCACATGACTCACCACTCTCCACTCTATCTAATAACACTGATACATTCAAGCACATATATGCTGAAAAAATAAATAATCACCAATATACGTATTTCATGCTAAACCAGCAAGATTATCTATCTTAATATATATCTGAGCACTTATAGTATATATGTGTGGGAGATTATAATCTGGAACAACTGATGATTGCTGTTTTAGCATGAAATACGCATATTGGTGATTATTTATCTTTTCAGCATATATGTGCTTGAGTGTATCAGTGTTATTAGATAGAGTGGAGAGTGGTGGGTCATGTGAAAGTCTGTGCTCATATACCCTATATTACATATGCAGTTATATATATATATATAGAGAGAGAGAGAGATTTAGATTAATAAAATATACATGATTTTATTTAGTAAAAAAAAACATTAAGATTTACCCACCATCCCTTTTCTGATATTTAAAATAATTCAATCCCACCTTCGTGATTTTTATAATACCTGGAATTTATAAGTATATTTTAAGAGTAAATAAAAAAAAACAGTTATATAGAAAATAATTAATCGGTCACCTTTTCAGAATTGAATAAAAAACAATATTTTAAAAGATTTCAAAGCGTTAATTAGCTTAAGTTCTGGATTTACCTCGGGTAGAAAATCCAGAGTTAAACAAATATATTTTTATAATAAACCAACATAAAATGTTGGTTCATAAAAACAAACTGGCGAACATATTAATTTATAATGCATTATATATATATTTAAAGGGGACGTTAATAAAAACTTAATAATGGAGATTTAATTGAAAGACAAAAAAGATTTTAGAAATTAAGTTTGCTAGGTTGCTGAGATTGGCACATTAAAATTAAAAGCACACATAAAATCAAGTAATAAATAAATGACCGCACCAAAATTAAAGAAAGTTAGAGCATATGAGATAGAATTAAATTTAAAGAAATCATTTGAGAGCAATTTACATATTATATATAGAATTTAACTAAGAGCAAATTACATATTAACGAAAACAAAGTTAAATATATATTAAAGAAATCTTGATAGATGAGTTAGGTTAGATTTAGTTTGCGGTGACGGCTTGATAAGTTACCTGGCAATTTTAAGAGTCTGATTTAAAATATTGCACGTTCTCTTGTGGCAGCAAGCTTCTATTAGCACACTGAAGTTCTTAGGTCGGGCTTTTCATTCTTGGGCAGCAGGATGGTACAGCCGCGGAAGATGATGACCCAAAAAGGGCCGAGAAGTGATGGATTTACTGCTACATTATTTAAGTTCAAGCGACGTGTAATACGTTTACAATCAGTTCTCTCAATAGTAGCTAATCTCCCTGTGATTCAAAATTCAGTCATTTTATACTTTTTCTTTTATCAGTTGTTTTTGAAGATGCAACAGTAAGATAATATCCAAAATAAATTCAAATCTATTTCCAGATTAGAAATAGATTTGACAACATGTTTTTAACAAAAGTATCTCTAATCTTAATCCCATTTTATTTTAAGTAAAACTTTAATTAAAATACCTACCCCAGATTAAAATAATAGTGCTTCCAACCCCTTTAATTATTTTTAGACAATTACTGTAGCATCTTCCATATTGGATTTTATAAAAATATACAGTTTACTCGAAAAAGTACTTTAAAAAAAAAAAGTTTAAAAAATGACATATAATAAAATATTTAAAATCAATATTGTTAGTAAGTTTTTGCTCCTATATATATATATTTGAATCGCACCTATAATACTTTAATAAAAAAAGAACTAATAATTAATAATAGAATTAATAATCATATTGAAAGTTAAACTATAAATTTAGGCGCGCATTCCAAATATATACATAAAAAAATATATACGACAAAAGGAGCGGGATAGGATATAGGGGTTGAATACGGGTTAGTAGGTGGAAACATGAAGCTCAATCTTAAGCTAAGATTGACTGCTTCAATATATATATATATACATCAAAGACAAATAAGTTATGGGCTTACATTCTTCGTGTTTCATTAATAAGCAATTCTTAAAATAATTTTACTATATAATAAATATAGAATATTAATATAAAAAAAGGTAAGGTAAATTGAGATATGCTAATATATTAAAAAAAGACTATAATGAAATAGACTGGTTTCATATTTGTGGAGTTAGACAAAGCAGTATATTATCACTCCTAATCAAGATTGAATGAGAACAAACATGGATTCAGGATTAGGAGAATCAACAATCTTAGATATGTTGTTGATATCAAATTATAGCTAAAAATACAGAAAATCTCAAGGCTCTCATTAAAACGTCAAGTTAAAAACAGAATAAAATGTGATTACATGACTAAATGCAAATGGATGAAGAATAGGTTCAGCATGAAGGCAATGTTTGCCTTCTTGCATATTTCATCATGAATAATGAAATATTTCTCTATCTCTCACCATTGTTATGCCACTTATTAGCAGTAGCAAACTCTCCATACAGATCCCCAATTAATGCCTACTCGTCAAATATCCCCAGATTCATTTCTAGCTTGTGGCTTTCACCAGTGAGAAGCTTTCGATCTAAGAGCACTGCACCTAGATCTAAGGATCTAATGCAACCCTCCAGCAATCACTTTTTACCTATTTAGTTAACTATAAAGCTAAGAGTTCAAGATGAAAACACATTAATGTTTAACCACTAAACATCACATGATACTACTGTATGGAGAATTTTGTCTGTTTTAATAACATTAATGTTTTCAATCTAAGCTCATTTGTTTGTATAGTCATATGGATCTGAACCCAATTCAGCATCCATACATTTTGGTGTCCTTGGTTTATCAAAAACCATAGTCACCATCATCCATAGGCAAGAATGGATAGAAAACCTCTAAAACATGGTGATTGTGATATTTATTGGTTTTATGCCACTTAGTGTGAATAATCAATAGATGTTAAATAATATTGTCATTAAATTTCCTATGTTGTCCTATTCACATTCACTAGATAGGTCTTTATTAAGCACTACCATCGAGTATCTATTGATTACTCAAGTTTACACTAGGTGGCATAATTGGAGTGAGAAAGAAAATTTTTCTACTGAAAAGTAGGGTAAACTAAGGTCATGTAACATTTTATTAGTTTTATAATAAATCAATATTCATTGGCTTCATCATAAACTAACTTTAGGAAAAAATAACATAAATAATATAGAAAAAAATATTAGATGTTAGGAATATATCTTAAACAAACAAAAATCAGAATTGTTCAAACTAAATTGTTTTCTGTGCCTTTTTATCGATTTGAAAGTTGGACACTAAAAAAAAAAATAAAAGGAAACAATGGATACTTTTGAATTGTGGCAATGATGAAGATTTACCACAAACTAAAGAAACAAATGGATAATTAATTAGATCTGATATAAACTCTTATTTGAAACACATACCAGAGTAAAATTGTCCTATTCTAGCCATGTCTTGAAACAATCTAAATTTTTGGAAAATGTAAATATTTGGACAGATTGGTGATGAAAAAAGAAGAGAGTATGAGATAGACAGATCCCATCATCTCAATAATTAATGCATAAGTGAGCATATGGAAATCCTAAACAAATGATAGTCATTCTGAAAAAATGACATTTATATGATCATCAAGAATTAATCTTTATTTTTACAGTATCTAATAATAATAATTACATTAATAAAGCTATAATTTCTAAGAATATTGAACTTATTAAACAAATACATTAATGATAAAAATTCTACATGAAATATAATCCTCAATTTTTTTTTTTAAAAAAAAAATGAATCGATAACATAAAGGAAAGTCATGTCAATATACTTCCTAGTGCACAAATAGTTTATGCATTAATAAAATTATAATATTATAGATGTAAAAATGAAGAATTAAACAAAAAATAAAAAATACTAATGCCATTATATTTGAGAAAGAATTTTTACATAAATCACATTCATAAAGAAAACTAACAAACAAATATTGAATCACATAGGCTTAGGATTCAACACTTGAAGTACAATTTTTCCCCCTATTATAAAAAAAAAATCAATTCATTAATAATGATTATACAAGTGAAAATGTTGCTAGTAAAAAAAACGATGACCAGCATTGAGAGAAATGGATTCAAGCATCATAATAATGAAACCAATACTGAAATATTTAAAATAAAATGGAAAGCAAAATGTTTGAGATATGAAACGTCATATATAATGCTAATTTATTATTTGAGAATTAATCAATTCTAGATGTTGTAAATTAACATGAAATTCATCTTTAATCAACAAATACAAACAGTGACCTCTATTTTTATTCAGATCCATTTATGTCAAGTGATTCGGTTGAGAGGCGGTACATAACAAGAGCAATATATAATATATTCTTGTTAAATGGCTTTCATTAGTTAGGATTGTTCCATTCAATGGACATTTTATTTATATTGCTGCTATTTAACTAATTTCTCAAATTTAAACAACCTATCTGAAGTTTAGAATTTATGCAAAACCTGATTTAAAAATCTTATTATGATGTAGTACTTAGTGCTTCTGCCTGTCATACCCACAAACTAGGATTTGAATCCAGACTGGATGAACAATGGAAAATTTTTTAGGACAGAAATAGGTTTAGAATTTTTCTTTCACGTAGCAAACCTTACAGCCAACTTTACAAAACTTCTAAAATCAGTCAATAAAAAGGTTATCATTAGATAGATTACACTGTTTCCAGTTTGACACGAATTGATGTTATACGAATCTATATGACTGTAAAAATGTAAATATAATTGTAATATGATGTTACCTTCTTCACTGGTAAAGAAAGCATTGTATCCTGGCATAGAGCCCATGTGTCTGTCTTTATATTTTAAAATCTGATTTAGTAATATTAGAATATATTAACTTTGCATAACTTAAAAAAAAAAATCTCTAGTCGTAAAATTTTTATTTAAAACAATGACTTTTATTGCATAAATAATCCTTTATTCCTTCTTCAGCTGATGTGATGTGATGTACTGTGACTTCTTATATGGAGTGAGGAATCTCTCAGCAACTACGACCCAGAGAAAACTGTTAACCACTTTACCTTCCCTTTCCATTCTCTACCCTAAGTTTTCCCATATCCTGCTCCATTCCATTTCCACAACACAATGTCAACTCCATGGCCTTTATATTTAAATCCCCCTTATCTTTTTCCAAACTCAGCATAAAACCAATAACTCACTTTCTGTACAATCACTTTGTTTATATTTATTCTTCCATAACTTCATTATTTGTACCCTTCCTGCTTTCAGGCATTTGCATTCAATTAACAGATGCCTAATATTTTCTATGCCTTCCTTACACAACTTTCAGATTAAATCACCCACATTTTCCCATTTACGTGTATATTCTGTTGTTGCCAAAGATCTCATTCGACGCTTAACCAATAAACTATTTTCCTTGCTATTATCATAAATTAACTCACACCCAATACTCTGTTTAATTCTATATATATTTAAACTCTTTTTACTCCCCATACTAGTTCTCCATCTCTCCAACTTCCTATTCTTTATTAATGCATCTATTCTTCTATCCCATTCATTACCACTATAATACTTACCAATTCTCCTAACACAATCATCCTATCTTTTGTATAAGTATACTGACATAAATTCTTTATCCAAATCTTCTGCATATGGCATAACCTTTCTCACCTATCTTGTTGCATGCCCTTTACTCATAACCCAATCAAATACTATTTTGGCTATTCTTTTATTATCCATAAACTGCAATACCAAACATTTTCATTTTTCTTTTTGCATCTCTCATATAAAAATTTGACCAACCCATTTCTCCTTGAATTGCCTCCTTCACCATCCACACATCTGCATTTAATGCATGTCTTCCTACTTCTCTTTGTACTTTTTCTAAGTAATCTAGCACCCCTTTACTAACGCATAATGCATTGTTACCATATATTAACCCTGCTATTGCCATTCCCTTCCATACAATTCTAGCTACATCATATTTATTATATGAAAACACTTCTTTATCATCCTTTCTTTTCTTTGCTTCATTTATCAATTTTTTCTACCATTAACCTTGTAATCTTTTTCTATTATTTAAAAATGATAAACTTTTGTTTTTATATAAAATTTCATAATATACATATTAACAAGACAAAATAATTCAATGTTTGTGGATTTCAAACAAGAAGAGAATTAGTGTAAAAATTTATAGTTGTTAAAGTTAATCAGCTTGATTAGTAGTAAATGTTGTATCATTTTCAATGGATAGATTGATCCAACTTCTTCCCATTAGACAAGAAGATATCTTCATTTGCATGGCTGAATAATTTTTAAAAAAAACATAAACATTGCACATGTGCATAGACAAACTATTTTTTAAATTATCCTACTAAATTATTTAATATCAACATATTAATCAGAATAATTATTTACCTGACTTAGTCTATAACTTGCAATTTCATCTTTAATACAATTCTAGTTTTGATCTACTTTTTAATGAAGTTCTACATGGTATAAAACAAAATGTAAAACAGATAATCAAGTGAGAAATTAATACATACAAAGAATATTTTTCTCTTATTGTAAATTATTTTGTTTTAAAATAAATGTGCTATATTTTCCTTGAGATCATGTGGCATCTAAGTGGCGCATCGAACCCAATAGTTCCAATTAATTGGCCAAACCAAGATTTTGATATTTTATTCTGATGAGAAATGGTCCTGAAAACTTTAATTCAATTTCTGCAATACTACCACTGTTCTCAATTATACAGGCAAAAAAATAATTAAATGATCTATCACTCAGAAGGTCATAAGATATTCAAGACATAGAAATGCCAGGTTAAACAAAATTCTATTCAAGTAAACCAAACTAAGTTTCATATGACAATAAGACATCATGTGACATTAGCTTACACATTTTTAACTCATTAGCATATTCTATTAACATTTCTACCTGGCATCTATTGATTACTAACCCTTACACCAGATGACCTAAAAAGAATAGAACAAACTAAGTTTTATTCTTTTATTAGCTGGGAATCTTGCCTTTATCTCGAGTCCACCACTCTATCACTGTGTTAAACTGTAGAGGATTAAAATTCATTAGTAAACTTCATTGAAAAAAGCCCTTTTAGGTTTGGTAAAGTAACAAGTTCTGGACTCATGTTTTAAAAATCGTAACTTAGCTCTGTCACTTCCTGTGCTCAAAATTTTTATGAACTCTTAAACAATAAAGCCATTTGATTTTTTTTTTTCTTCATATCAAAAAAAAAAAGAAATAAAATATCTTGCTTATTAAATCTTTGGTCAAAAACCTGAGTACACATTCAATAAATATAAATGCATATTAAGAGATTGGCCTGAAGAGAACTTAGTCAGGTGACTTTCCAGTACACATAGGGAACAACAACATAATAATACTTAATCATCATCTATGGCAGTTTGCCATTTCTATAATTTATTTTAAAACTCAGTACTAGAATGACATCATAGACTCCATAGATAAAACACAAATAGTAACTATTATATATATATATATTGCAAGGATATCAAGTCATATATCACGTGACTTAATTTAATAAGCTTGTATTACAAATGTTATATAATGAGCGTGACAATAACTCTTAACAAGCTTTTCAGAACAGCTCTATCCTCAGCTGTTGGTACGCTCATTATATAACATTTGCAATATAAGCTTATTAAATTAAGTCATGTGATATATGATTTGATTTCCTTGCAGTTATTGCTCTTAAGGCTTTGGCAATTTTACATTGCTAAAGCTATTAATATATGGTGTATCTGAACTTAGTTCAGTCCCATATGGCTATTTAAGTTAAATATTTGGATTTGAAGACATACACGTCTGAAAATTTCAGATTTTCTACTCAACAGTTAAACATTAGATAAAGGGCTGGGCTTGGCCTGGTATTTTAAATCTAATGCTTGAATATCCTAGCGCCTAACTGACGAAAGTCAGAGCTAATAACCAGTCTGAGGATAAGGACTCAAAAAACTTGTTGAGCTATTGGCACGCTCATTATATAATATATATTTATGAAAGACTTGCCATTATTTTAATTAAATTGAATATTAAATAATTACCTTACAAATGTATGACACACCAAGACTCTTCTTTAAATCTGCAATAAAAATGAAATTTAAAATATTAAAATTTAACTGCTCAAATTAAAAAAATTAGCTGAAATTAAATTGAAATTTGTAAACAAAGTATTGGGACAAGAATATATTATAGCAGACAAACAATTCAGATATGTTAAAAATAAATTAATTAAAAAAAATAATGGATGAGCTAAACCTGATCTATAATGACCCCAAATGGTTTGCTTTAACAATTATCATTCATATTTTGTAAAAATGATGATGTGATATAAAATGGCATTGTCTTAGATGAAATAAGAAGCTTCTGACATTCTTGCCTAAAAAACATCTACTTCTTCCCCAATATTCTCTTCCAATATGCAACTATCAAATCATTCTCCCAGCACTGACAAAAATTTGTTCACCAATCCCTTTCTAATAAAGTTATTTCATTAATTTCAATATCCTGTGGGCAAAAATATTTACACTGACATTAGTATAAGTTTTTGCACTCCAGAAAAAGTAGAAATATATTTTAGATCGCTAACAGATAAGCGTTAGATTTAATTAAAGATTAAATTTACGTTACTTGCGATAAGAACATTGTGATCGATAAATTCCAAGAAATATTTGCTGATTACAAATATTTCTTGATAAGAGATTAATTAATTAATGGAATAGACTATAAATCACCTTATATGAAAATGAATTCCTAAGACACCAATTAATTAGCTATAGACCTAAAAAACATTACTGTATATGGAAATAAGTAGTTAACTGTGTGAGTAATTAAAAGCTAAGATGAATTCTATCGTACGATAAAAACCTATAGAGTAAGCAACAAAGTGTGTTGTTCATTTTGCAGAGAGATGTAAGTGACAGTATGTTTCAGTGAGTGTACAACACTCTACAGTGAAAATGTGTTCATGGGTAGTAAATTAACAGGCCCAAAGATTTGGGAAACCGGGGCCGGAAGAAACCGTCTGGATAGCAGCTAGATGCGAAGAGTTGATTTTCCAGAGAATTTCCAGTAAGTTTACCAAGCGGACGAGAGAAACGGAAGTGATTGCAGCTAAAAGAAGCCCATAATGATGGTTGCAGTGCTCTATGAAGAAGCCAGATGTGTTTGCATGCAGCTGAACTAGACCAGAAGCCAAAGTGTTTGGGAAACCGAAGTCAGTGATAACTGTTTGGAAAGCAGGCAGTCTTAAAGTGCATCAGGGGAAGTGAACCAAATACAACTATATATATAATTGTGTTGTGAGTGTAGCAGACTGTTCGCTATTCTTATTATTTAATTTATTATTTTGTTTATTGGTATTCAGAATGTTTGCAATGCACACCAATCCTACTGTATGACCAATGATTGTCTTACTTGATTGACTGCTATTTTTCTTATCGTGTTCCAGCTTATTCTCAAAGTTCTTTAACAAAATGACAATAGTTTGGACTCGAATCCATTCATTTCTTTTTCTATTCCTCATTACTCTCATTGGTAAAGCGTTCGACTTGGAATTGGGAGGTCCCAGGATTGATTCTTGCATTCGAGCTTACAAACTTTTAAGCAATAATAGCTATTAACATATATACATATGCACACAGAAGATGTAATCCATCATTTCTAACAGGAATAAAAATTAATTACTTTACTCCCTTTCAATATTGTTAAGTCGAGTATCACATGCTTTCCTAGTTTACTTTCAACATCTGCATTTCTCTTCTACTTTCTCTTCTTCACATCTCTTCTACTTTCTCTTCTTCACAGTCATCTGTTATAAGCTTGAGTAACCAATGATCAGATCACAGTTCACACTCAAATTCCTGACTAGTTATAACTATTGACCTTCATCCATGAGGAGCAGTGAATTTTTTTGTATTATCTAAGCTAATAATTTGAGATTCAAATATCCTAAGGTTTAAAATTCAAGGTAATTTGCTCCTAATACAGATGATAAAAGTAAATTGGAAAAATTGTGTGATATTTTTTATGACACATGTTCTTAATCAGAATATCAAAAATGCCTAAAATTAGATATAACTAAAATCATGATACTTGTGTATTATCCAGTCTACCAAGTTTGGCAGCCATTTTTTTTAATTATATAGTTTCATGGGCCTACAAATATTTATTTGTTTGTTTTTTCAATTTTATTTTACCAAATATGTGCTAGTTGTTAAATTTAAAAAAATTAATAAATTGAATATAAATTCCATTCAGAAGGCTTACTTTAATTTTTTTTATTTATATTATTACTTGACATTTCTATTTTTTTTACTTTTATATTAATAGAAAAAAATATTAATATATAAAATGAAAATATTATAATTAATTATAATTAACAATAATAAATAAAAGGTAAATATTATAACATGTAAATGCCAATGTCTATATATATTAAAACAGTAATAAAATATCATGACCCTTCTTTATGAATAATATATATAAAGATGTTTCATGTAATTTTTTTTTAATTTTTATATTAATAAATTGAAATCAGCATTAATGGGCACAATATAATACTTTATGTTTCTATTTTTTTTTTATTTGTATATTAATAAGTTGACTTAATACAAAATAATAATAATATGGAAATACAATTAATTTTTGCAGAAATGTTTCTTTTTTTAAAATAACAATAAGAAAAAAAAGGTAAATATTAAATGTTTTGAATACATTGTAGGCCCCTGTAACTGTACAATTAAAAAAAATGGCTACTAAGCTTGGTAAACTGGATAATGCACAAGTGTCAAAAGCATTATATACATTTGCAAATACAGTACTAGAGCTGTTATATATAGAGCTCGCAAAACAAGCTCTTAACAAGCTTTGAGAATATCCTCAACCCCAGACCGGTTTCTGCATCTAGCATCGTTAGTGAGGTGCCACGATATTCGTTAGATTAAAAATACTAGGACAAGCCCAGCACTTTATCTAATGTATAACTATTGAGAAGAAAATCTGAAATTTTCAGACAATCCAGCTATCTAATTCAAATAGCCATATGGGACTGAACTAAGTTCAGATACACCATATATTAATAGCTTTAGCAATATAAAATTGCCAAAGCCTTAACAGCAAAAAAGTCAGATGTCACATAACCTCACTGATGACGCTAGATGCAGAAACCGGTCTGGGGTTGAGGATATTCTCAAAGCTTGTTTTGCGAGCTCTATATATAACATTTGTAAATATGAGCTTTATTAAAATTAGGTCATGTGACATCTGACTTGATTTTTTTTTCTTCATTTTATTTAATGCTAGAGTTATACAGTATATATATATAAGTTGACTTAATATTCAAAATATTAAGGTACTTAAAACTAAGATCATTAGTTTAAATACTACAAATTAAACAAAGGCAGCTTCTGGATGTACAGATACAATTCAACACTTCTCAAAAAGGTCAAGATTAGTGTATGTTGATTTTTCGTGCTTACAATAGATACCTCTGGAAAAAATAGAATAAATTAATCCTCAGAATTCCAATATAATTCTAAATGAAACTTTTAAATTTTACATGAGTTCAAGCACATAATTAAAACAAAAGAAATAAATGAAATTTATCACATGATCACCACAAGCTAGAAACTAATCTGGGGATATTGGATGAGTTAGGCACTATATAGAGATTTTATGCACTATCCTTCCTGTCCTGCATTCATTGATTCCTCTGTTTTGCACTGAGTGGCGCTACTGTATAGGGAGTTTTGCCTCTGAGAAATGAAATTTATGTTTAAAATTTTCTAACAAAATTATCACAGAAATGTTATTGCTATCATTCTAACGCAAATATTTAAATTGCATGTGAAATAAGTGCAATGATTTATATAACATTATAGGAATATTCATCTTTTCTAGTAGAGTCAAACCTTATAAGATATGACAGAAATATCAATTGAAGATTATTCATCTCTCACTCATTGTTCAAGAATGGCCCATATTACTCCACAATTGGAGCTGATAGATAAGAAAGGATAATCATTTTGCAAGATGAAGCGTTATTGGGCAACAAAATTTGCACTATTGGATAAAAATGTTTAAATTGTCTGCAGTGTGATGCAGAATATGCGTGAACCAAAAAAATATAGCATGACATTTTCCCAAATCACAGTAATTCCACCATTATGTTCTATAATTAGAAAAATTTAGACTTGTTGCTAAACTTCTTTTAACAATTGCAAATCAGAAATTCTTCTAGTGATGGGATATATTTACTCTTTCAATGGAGATATCATGATTTTGGCATTAATTCAAAAATCTAAAGTTTTGAACTCAAATCAAATCATTATCAATGTGTATGTCGAATGTAAACTGGTTAAAGTCGTGTGATCCTCTCTTAAGTAAGTCCATTTTTTGCAAAAGAATCAAAGATACCTATAACTATCATAAAGCTGAGATCACTGAAATATTTAGTTGCCATCCTAATATCAAATCAGGTAGCTAGCTACACAAGTGAGCTTACATTCAAAACCTTAAAATGTTGGAGTTTTAAGTCATTAGTTTATATAATATAAAACAAGTAAAGATAAATAATGAATGTATAAGTGTAATCCAATAGCCCCTTGCAAATGAAAATAACCAGAAATTAATTCTTGGAATTTAGATGTGGCATTAATATCTAATGGCCAAATAATACTTAAACTTATAATATTTGTCTAAATCGCATGTTGTTATTAAATTAGTAATAAATTGAAAGGTTGCTAGTCTTTCACATGCGCCTACTGTTGTTTCTCAGACAGCCAATCAGATGTTAAACAGTGGTCTGAAGAGCGATCAGGCCTTGACACATGACAGAGATTTTGATAAGAAAAGGATGATACCTCCCTTCTCTTTACTTAACTTTTTATATATATAAGCCAGTCTTAAGCATCTTGGCTTGAAATCTTGAAGATATAAACATATTCATTTATTACTCACTGAGTTTTTAATTTATGATATTACAGCATGAAATCTTAGATTTACTACACCGCAATTTTCTAGATGTTAATATAAGTTATCAGCAATGTATGTAAATAATAGAATGTTTTGAAGTAAAATAAACAAAGTAGATTATTTATATATTGGACTATTTGTATCATCTAATATGAGTATTGAATGTCTTTAGAAAAATTTTACTTTATTTAAATATTCCAAATACATTCAACTGCTAATAATAGCTATAAGTTGATATATGCACAATGTTTTGAGAGGTATTATTCTCTCCTCTTCTTCAAGTGTTGCTGGCTGACCAGTGACAGTAATAGCAAGGGAATTGAACCGGTTTCCTTATATCCTTGAGTATTAAATTTTAAGGTAATGCTCTAACCAACTGAGCCATCCTACCAAAGTTGGTTAGAGCTTTTACCTTAAAATTTAATACTCAAAAATATAAGGGTCCAGGTTCGATTCCTATGCTAGTATTATCATTGGTCAGGCCAGTAACATCTGAAGAAGAGGAGAGAATAATACCTCTCAAAACATTGTGCATATTCTGACCTGTGTGCTATTACTAACAGTTGACTATATTTGGAATATTTAAATAAAGTTAATTTTTTCTAAAGACATTCAATACTCATATTAGATGATGGAAATAGCCCAATATATAAATACAACTAAAACACCATCATCACAAACCTGCAGGAAAACACAAAGTAGGTTACTGTTCCTAATTCCAATGCTTCTCTAAATGAAACTATTAAGCATTTACATGAATGTGTGCTAGTCTATATATATATATATTGTACCTATATTGATATAGGCACATATAATTTTATCTAAAATTATATTATTAAAATAATCGTTCATAAAAGAAAAACATAAAATTAAATGTTGAAGAGTTTATTGCAGCTTGTTTTCGAAAAAGATAAGAATTAAATAGTTTTCTAGTGTTAGTTTTTAAAATAAAAAAAGCTACAATTAATTAATCAAAAGGGGGGAGGGGGAGACTTGGTTTGAAAAATGAAACTAAAGGTTTACAAAAGGAAATAAATAGTTTTTATTAGTATTCATAAAAATATAATTTAAAAAGTTAAAACATACAAATCTCTTTTCATTCAAGTTTAATTAAAGAAAAATAATGTTAAAACTAATATATGTGCGTATATATATGCGATTGTCAACAATAGAATAAATGTTATTATAAATAAATGAAAGTTAAAGAAGATTATTATTAAAAAACACGGCAATGGTTATTAATTAAAATATAAAACAACATCTCTGCATGGCTATTACTAATTAAGCAATCTTCCAAAACACGTTTATCAAAGGATTAATTGATAAAGAATTTCGACAACAGATATTTGCCAGAGGATATTGAAAAGAAAACACTTCATTGGTATAAATACTGAATATTTTATCGGACAATCAGTTGAGACAGTCAGTTCACAAATTAATTGAGTGAGTGCAGTTCACAAATTAATTGAATCAGTTGAGTTAATTATACCCAGAAACAAAATGCAGTGCTGAGAAGATTTTGGGAATTCACGCCTTTCCACAGCCTAAACAGTCCGATGAAAACAGCAAGATCTGCCCGTGAAATAATGTCAACGTAACAACTTAGAAAATCTCCGTCAGTATCTAATTGTCTCCAATAGCAATAATCGTGAATAATAAGGAAACTAATCAAGGAAACGTCCCAGCCGGCTGGAAGCATTCATACTGGAACCATTCATACTGGAAGAAACAACAAACAAGAAAACAAAGTGCTAAATCTACGTTCAAAATCCTAGGTAAAACATTTGCTTATTTTCGTTTATACTGTAATAGCCATTGTATTTCATTAATTCCCAATGAATCTTTCAAGAGTCTAATTATATGAACTCTATATCATACATAAATGAACTATTGATGTGTGTGATTAAATTTCAAATGCTATGTAGTCCTTTATTATCATTATTATGTGTGTGCATGAGTTAATATGTGCGTGATCCTTATATCAATATTATTAGTCAAAGTAGATAAATTCCCAGTGTTCTGTTATGAAAATATTCAAGAATATTTAAACTATTTAGAAATGTTAATTTAAAATATGCGTGTGTTTTATTAGAATTATAAAATGTTTAAATTTAGTAAATAAATGTTAGTTAATAAATTATCTTAAAATTAAACTTTATTTGTCGGTCAATTCTTTTTATCAATTCCTTTTATCAAGTCTTTTAACCACTAATTATGTATAATCTATTAGTGAGTACAAACAGCTGAGCTAGTCGTGGAGTTAGGCGTTGAGTTAGTGGCCATTGCTCAAAGTGCGTTATTTATTCATCCTTGAATAGATAGCTGGCGCCCGTGTTTATACACAAACAAAAAAAAAGTGCTTTGAACTTGGTGTTGAACTCAACAGCCGAGAAGAAGTTATGTCCTGGAAATGTAACGCTAGTTATATATTTTATAGCTATCGTTTGGGCATACATACTCTCAGAGTATGTTCTTCTCTGCCTAAGAGGCCGGTGTTTCAAATTAACATATTCGAACCCGGTTCAATATATATAAGTATATGCATACATGAAAATCCTACATCACTCATAATACCATAAATTGTGCTAACTCATAGAATGTCACAACATAGTTTGAGGACTATAATTTTAGATTGTCTGAATTTTCAATCCATCATTCCAAATGGTGAGAAGACATTAAAAAGTGCTATCTGAATAGCAATAATACAGTAAAAAGTAGTGATCACATAGATGCCTATTATTACAAGTCTCTTTTCCATCTTTCCAATTTTTCTTTTGAGCTACAGTTGCTTCATTGATGATGATTATAAAAAAGTGGACCATACCCCCCCCCCCATTTTTGTAAACCATGAAAATTGAGAGCTTTATAAAATCCGATCTCCAGATGACTCTCGCATTTCTATTGCTTGTTTTATTGACATAAATAAAGAAGCTTGTTGATGTGAGGTTTTTTTGGCAGAATCAATGACAATAAAAGTATTCCATCCTTCTCCATGATGTTTCTTAGTGTTGCCAATGTCCTTTTTTTCTTCTTAATCTGTCTTCTACCTGATGAAGACCTATCTCATTTGGAATATCCCATAAAGAGCATAGTTTTTAGAGTTAAAAGTGTATAAAAGTCTTCTCACGAAGTTGTGGCTAACATATATGCTAAGATAAAGATTCTAATAAGAAGATATATTTTGTCTAAATAATTCTTGGACTGCATTTAAATTGGATATTTATTGCACCAAATGTATTATATACATCCACAAACAAAAAATATTTATATATTTGTAATAACTTTTCCCAAAATAAACTTACCATTCTCACCATCTAATGTTTTCTGGGAACAATCACTTACTAGTGAAATGTATTGAACTGCTAACGAATCATCTTCAAAATACAAATCCGATGGGTTCTTTTTAACTGTAATAATAACATTATATATAAATATGTAATCAAACAAATTCAAGAATCTATAGTGCAATCCTCATTTTACTCTTACAACTGTATAAGATTGTAAACTATCTCCAGTATAAAGATTAAGGTTAGCCTTTAATTTAACACAAATATTTCAAATAACAACTTATCTTTGATGGATGGGATAGAAGTTAGATCACCTGACTTCCACACCAGAACAACAGTCCAACTTATATAAAATCATATTTCAAATACATAAATAAATATAACGGTTTGACTTTTATTCTGGTGTGAAAATCAGTTGTTTAAAACTGTAATTTACTTGATGAGGATAAGATATTATCCAAAATACATGTATAATAAATGAGAACTGATCTCAATTTTGATACTGAAAGATAGTTTATGATTTTATATATATTCAAATGCAAAATGAATCGATTGCTTACTTATATTCCAACAATTAAAAGTTAATTATTATATATAGATAAAAAATCTTTAATAGCCCATTTCAGATCAAAGATCTCTCAAATAGCCTCTCACAGAAGAGCAGCAAAGAAAAAAAGGCTAGGCTTGCTTTTTGGCAGATAATAAGACTTTGAGCTATTTTTCCATTTTTGTTTTATTTTTTTTAGCTAAGAATAATTAGATAGCCATTTACCATACAATATAGGATGATTAGTTCAATTGGCCATGGGCCATGTGAAAATTTTTCAACTTTACTCAGCCTGTATTCAAACTCATTTTGTAGACATGTCAGACGAATATGCTGCTGTTATACCATAATCCTTTTCAATATATTTATATTTGCTTAAACTAAAGTTTAATATATAATAAGTCATTTATAAATGATATTTACTTTTAACATTTTGTACAAATAAAGTATATTATAGAGTAATAAAAAACATGCTCCTGCAAAATAATGCATTTCTTCAAAACATTAAAAGTAGTATCACTTATTACTTACCTATTATATATATAACAAAATGAAAAATACTAATAATGTCAAGTCAGTGGACTCAAAAGTTCCATGGCACACACAAAAAAATTACAAACAAATATTCACAACAGTGTCAGTGAATGATATGAATTCTGAAAATAATGATATTAACAAAAACCCCAAACAATTTAAAAAATTTTTTGCCATAAAAATCAAACTTTAAAAAAGAAAAGCAATGATCAGAGAATCAGTTTTAATAACCAATGCTGATTTAAGAAAAAGATGTGTTGAAATACTGTATATCCAATCACACAATAGAAACAAATATGATCAAAATTATGCATACAAGGAGAATCAGCAGACAATTGTTAAATCTTGATCAAGAAACAAAAACAAAACAAAACAAATTTTTTCGATCTAATGCAATTTATTCTAGAAACTCAATTTTTAATCTATAGTTTACTTACCAATTTTTAATTTTGAGTTCATTACAAATCCTTTAGTCATATTGCATATTTTTTCCTACAAAAAAAAAAAAAAGAAGAGGGAGGAGGAAAAACAAATTATGGCAAAAATATTTAAAATCAAACAAATTTATATCGATTAAAACAGGCAAAACTCTCCATACAGTAGTGCCACTCAGTGCCAGCCAGAGTAATCAATGGATGCCAGAAGGCTTGCGCATAAAATCGCCATCTAGAGGCACTACTGTATAGAGAGTTTTGCCTATTTTAATAACAGTTATGTGCAAGCATAAGAAATGGTGATCATGTGATGTTTTGTGGTTTAAATTTATGTAGATTGTAAACAAAACATTTAAAAATTATAATATTTATAATTTATTTATTCTATCCCAATAATTAGTAAATGTGTGTGTATATATATTACACACATTAGATGAAATAATTTACAAGCATCTGCTTTAATGAAACCAGACAATATACAGTATACAAAAAAGATAACCTCTTGTCCAAACTCTGCCAATACATGCCAATTCACACACAGAAACCATTAAAAATGAACACTATCTGATGAAAAGCTCCATTCCCACCTGCATAATCATTGTGTTTACACAAGACCAATTTCAGATTCCTACCAGTATAAAAACTCTTGCAGACTTCAAAGTTCAAGCATAATCTAATCCTGATGGAATTTGCTTGTGTAAAGACTATAAGTTACAATCATTAATTATTACTATAATTTTATCTACCTATCTAAATATGTGTAGACATATATATATAATTCTATTTCATAGATCAAACAAGTCCATATAAGTTATTAAGATAATCTGCAAACACGAACCCAAATAATCATTTAAAATAAATCTGTAAATAATGTCCACGTTTTGTTATAACAATGCCAATCTACTTTATCTAATATAAGATCTATCTAACAAAATTGATTAGTATTGATATAACAAAAGACAGGAGTTATTTATAATTTTATTTAAAATGATTCTTTGAGATCTATAAAGGAGGACCCCAAAATAACGAAAATAGTCCTATGGTATGTGCACCTGTTGTAATATAAGCTTCTGCTGCTACTTACCTCTTGGAGGGGCTTTTCTGCATGAATCTGCCAATTGATTCATAGTATGAAATTGTGGTGACATAAAGCACGTTTTTTTGTAAAGTGGATTTCATGTATTTGTAGATTTTTATATTGGCTCAAAAGTTAGAACATGAGATTCTGTTTTCTTTTAGGGAAAACAGCAAAGAGAAACAGTTATAAAGCTTGAAACAGATTACAAGCAAATTCAGATCTCAAAAAAGCACAAGATTATGAGGGGTTTAATGGAGTGCCAAATTCATCATATCCTTAAATAGCATGACAAATAAAGTCCAATGTCAAGACAATGCTCATCTTCTTTTTTTTTTTTTTTTGACACAAATGGCATTTTTCTTTCAGAATTAGTTTGTAATGGTCAGGTGTTCTATTTGCAAGTTCTGAAATGTTTCCATGATGTGTGGCAAAGTGAGTATAAGCTTCACCACACAAAGCATTGAGTGTGAAACTATAATTAAATTCAGCATAACATAGCTTATCTATCAGTCATATTTGCTCAATCTCACTAAGTGCAACTTTTTTTATTCTCTCAAATGTAAAAATGGCTCAAAAATTTTTATTTTACAGATTTAGAAGTGGTGAAAAAATAAAATAAAAATGCAGGCATTAAAAGACATCATTTTTCAATTGTTTCCAGATTATTTCAAAAAATAAAAAACATATTTAGACCAGTGTATTGCATCAAATGGACAGTAATTTGAAAGAGACTAAATTTACAACCCTTAAAAATAAACAATTTTCTATTATAAAATTCTGGTTACTTTTGGGTACCCTTTGTATGTTTGCAAATTGTCTTAATAATGTATTCAGACTCAAGATCTTTTACCTGAAAAAATAAATTGGCATTGATATAACAGAAGATGGACATTATTTACAAGTTTATTTAAAATAATCTTTTAGTAATCTTGCTTACAAATTGTTTGATGTATTTGTAATCGTTTAATCTATGAAGTAGATATATATTCTTAGGATTACATATTTGATAAGCTGTAAAATTTACATTATAATTAAAATATTGAGATGCTTTGCCAGGTCTCAAGTTTATAGATACATATCAGTTGGTTCAGCTAAATTTTAATTTTGAATTGATTTATAAATTTTTTATTAAAGTTGTGGTGGGAAGTGCGATATGATATATATATATCACACCCATGCGAATATTTAAAACATTTCTTTTATTAGCTGATCTAATGCAATATTTTTTTTTATATAAGAAAAATGAACTTTGTAGTAAAATTTTCTTATCTTTTATATAAGATTATTTTATATATTTTAAAATAATACTTAATCTATAAAATCTTGTTTTGATCTTTTGGTGATAAAGAATCTAAAATTAAGCATTGTCGAGAAATCTTGCAATTAAATCATTAGCTAAAAATTTATTAATTAAAAAGTAAAAATATGCTGGCTTATCTGAAATATTTTGTAATGAGTTAAATGAGAAAGTTCTAAGAAATTCCTGGAAGAGAACAATGGACAATGAGCCTTATAAAAGTTCTCAAAAATCATTGTGAATTACTATTCTACTATTCAACAATTATTCTACTAGCTGCACTCACTACTTGTCACCACTTAACTTTTTGCCATTAAAAGTTTTCATTATTATTCCACAATTAGAGATGGGAACCTATCCATCTCTTCAGTTGCAATTGCGATAAATGTGTGGCTAGGTTTGCAAACAATGAACTTCTCTCTCCAGGTTTAACACCATTCTCCAGCATGTTTTAAATTCCTAGGAAATTTGACCTTCTAAAAAGTGCCACCTTCAACCCTCATTCACCTGAATCAACAACAAAACTACAGAAAGAAATGGACGCAAAAGTATGTACATCTAAAGAAAGCAAAAGTTTGCACACTAATGGACTTAACGGTAATATGAACTTTATTATATTCAGTAATCCAGTAGTGATTATAATTGTATTTATATATGTTAGATGAATACTTATATATTCAGATTACCTTTCATTTAATTATATTGATGCATAATTTTGTATCAATACCTTTCTTCCATTCTTGTATGGATGTGTTAATTTGATATTTATTGTTTAAAGAATATTATTAAATGAACTCTATTCTGTTTTTTTTTTCTTTAAAGTTTGACACTTTAAAATAAAAATCTTAAGTTTTAAAATTAGTTTATTGTTACTAAAAAGTTATCTCATTCTTTTCCCCTCCCTCTACCAAGTATTAGAAGTAAATGTTTTTTTTAACAAATAAAATAAATCTTCAAGTACTAAAATCAAATATTGATTAAAATCTTTTAAAATAACGGTTCATAATAAAAATCTAAAATTAATTTTTTAGTGTTAAAAAACTGTTTGGTTATTTTTATATGTATAGATTTGCTAAAAGTATCATATGCCTTATGCGTAATATTTTAATTTATAAAAGAAAGGGAAGATCTGCTTGGGTGTGGGGGCATAAAGTCAACCCACTGATAATTACCACTTGTTTACTTATTTTCTGAACCTTTTTTACTTAACCTTTGTTTAGCTACATTTCTACCAGGCTTATTTTATATATTATCTCTTGTATTACTGCTTGAATTGCAGTCTTTATTATTCTTGCTTGGGCAGACTTAGAAATTTCTTCCCACGCCTCTCTTTTTTAATTATCATTTATGGCCCTTATTATTTTCAGTAGTTTTCATGTAGTATGGATCTGGTCACACAGATAAGTATTTATACAGTGAATATATGCAAGTTAAAAGTTAATAAAATAGTTAATTTTAAGTGATAAGATAGAATGTCTTAATAAAGTTTATACACATGTATCGTAAAAGAACCGTTTATGAAAGACTATTTCAGTATTGTACAATTAAGTCAACAGGGAAGAGAATAAATTAACCATCGAGGCTTTCTATTAAGTCATAGTACTCAATTAAAACCATCCATAAATGAAGTTTATTTATACTTATTATTTGTTTCTTTTATTTTCTTTTAGTCATTACTTAATAAACCTTGTTCTGAATAGTTCAATTTGCTGATGTCTGTTTGCTGTTGTCTGTCTACCAATTGTTTATTAGAGTAGGAATCTCTTTGTATCCTTGATCTAGTGGCAGTAATTTATTCTTATGTTAAGGAATAGTCATAATCCCTATTAGTTAAGGTCTGGTCATTCCAAATAAATTTTCTAGGCTCAAAGAAGCCTGATGGCACACTCAAGTGACAGATATTCAGGTTGGCCGTCTTGTACAATATATATAATTGTACAGTTAGTTGCTCGGAAGATATGTGATGTTCGAGTATCCTTGCGAAAGAATTTAGTATTTAACAATTCAGCTCAGTTACTCTGTATGTTTTTTTTTATATTCATTAGAATCAAGCCTGAAATTTTTAGTTCCAAAGCCAGCCATGTTATAACTCTTTCTAAATTAATATTAGATATTGAAACTATACTTAAATCATTTATATATAAAATGAGTATCTTAACCAATTAAAACAATTAATAATGCATTGCTTTAGAACCTCTTGGAGAGAATGTACATGGTATCCATCTGATTCAAAAAAAAAAAAATCATGTGCTGCATTATAAAATCATTATTTTTATAAAGATATTGACTAGTTTTGTTTCACTAAAACTGTACTAAAAAAAAAAAAGAGATTAATTCTTGAGAACAGCAAAAAATGTGTGGAAGATATATATATACTGAAAGTAGTGTATATTAGTTAAGAGACCTATAATACAGTGGTAGTGCATTGCCTGCTGTAACCATGACTTGGGTTTACATATGGATTTAAGATTGATAGCTGACTTGTAACCAATTCAGATAATCATCCAAAATTGGTCAGAACATAAATACCTAGCTATACATAAAGGCATTAAAATTCTCATTATTTAGCATTTGACAAGCCAGAAGAATAATGGTTTCTCCTTCATTTGGAAAAATGTTGATAAGACTATTAACAACAATCAAATAATTTTTTGCTTGGGAGTTCATATGATGATTTGCATGAAACAGCATCAAAAATGATAGAACTGACCCTAACACTACTCTAAACCTCATAAGATAAAGAAATTATTTCCCTAAGTACATTAAAAAAGTTTTTACTGAAATCAAATAGATAATTGCAATAACTTTTGACCATTTTTGATTCACTGAAAATTGCATACAAACCTTAAAAACAGCACTCTCTTATATAATAATAGTGATAATTCAAACAAATGAAAGGAATATTTTGATCATTTTTTAAATAATAAGAATTTAGATGACTGATTTAAAAAGTATATTCATTATGATAACTCAGAGATGTTCAACTTGATGAAGTTAAAATAGCTCTTCGTAATACTAAAATAAAAGCCATAGATTATAATGGATTTTAAAATACTGTGTGACATATTAGTTTTAAAACTATTGAAATTATGCCACTTAACCTTAGTCATACTTCTATTTTTGAAATTTATAAAAATAAAGCTAGGTAAAAAATTGTAATCCCTATAAGAAAAAATAAATTTAATGAAAAGTTGCTTCAAATCACAGATAAGTAGTTACCAAAGTTTCATTATGGTTTTAAAGAATTACTAGAAACATGTTTTTTGATGCCAAGCAAATACAAGAAATGTCATAAGCAAAGTTGTAATTAATATATTATTTTTATCAATTTAGTCAAATCATTTGACTCAGTTCAGATTTGCTGTTGGAAATTATTTAGTGTTTATATGTCAGTTTGATAAGGCCATCTACGGACTGTTTCAAAGGTCATTTTCATAAAGACAGTCAACCAAATTAGAGTTACTAGTCCAATCTATAATATTTAAACAGCATTACGCTGTTGCACATGCGCTTTGACGATTTTAACTATAAATGAATGAATACTAACACTTCAACCACATGAAAAAGTCTTTGGAAAAGATAGAATGGCCATTCTATCTTTTCCAAAGACTTCTTCATGTGGTTGAAGTGTTAGTATTCATTCATTTATAGTTAAAATCGTCAAAGCGCATGTGCAACAGCGTAATGCTGTTTAAATATTACAGTTTATAAACATCGCGCTATATAAAAAGAAATGATTTAGTCCAATCTATGTAATATGTTTTAATTTTCCTTATAAATCATTTCGTTCAGATAAATCATAATGGATAAATTATCTTTTATTTATTTATCAGAATAAATCCTTTCTGAATTTTCCCCTAAGATTTTAGAGTATTCTACACAAGACAGGATCAACAAACATGGATTTAATATTATATATGTACACATACTACAGATATTATCTTTGCATTCTTTCAATCCTCTAAAATTTTAATATTTATAATTTCATTAAAGTTTTATCTAAATCAATGATTGTGTATCTTCCCACACCAACCACCATTTTGGTTGTCAAACCATCCACTTCTGCTTCTTTTTTTTAATAATTTATCTATTGTTCTGTTTGATTCTGAATCCACTATTTATCTCTTGAATTTAATTTTCTGACAATATGGATTTAGGTCTTCTACTTTAATGTAATAACCTGTTGAAATGTTTCATTATATATTTCTCTTCTTATTTAGCACTGAGTATTTTGACATGACAAAATTGAAATAGAGCCTTGAGAAAGAATGCTAGAGTCAAATTATTATTGGATAATAAAAATACTATTAAAAAAAAAAAAAGTTAAACACGGTCTTTTAAAAATTGTATAACAGCTTTTTTGCCTTATTTTTCCATTTAATATATTTTTAATTTTACAATTATCGTTTCCTGGATTTAATTTTTTTAAGTTTTTAATTAAATGCACACCATTTCCATCTGTTTTCTAGCTATTGTTTTTTTTTTCTTAAGTAAATATTCCATCTAATCCATATCTATTCCTCTTCCATGTTTCTTAATAGCCTCTTTATATTCTTTTCATTTCTTTTACATTCTTAGGGATCTGTTTGATCTACCATCTAGAATTCAATGGTTATTCTGCTGCACTGAATTGGTTCTAGAGTGAGTAGATAGAGGTCACCACTATCTATTTTTTTTATTTTATTTTTTTGCAGTACAACTATAATTATAATTTACTAAGACAAAAAACATTTAACAAATTAAGATATTTACAAAGTTTGGAGGACCATGAAAAGTGACTTGATTAATTCCAAGAGTGTCTAAAGTTAACATCAGCCCTATAAATATAAATATATACATTATTTAAATAAATAAACAATACATATTTTCTATGAAGTTTAGATTCATAATATTACTTAAAGTTAAGTATAATATTAATGTGATACTTAAATAATTCTTATTATACAAAAAAAATAATAATTTCAGAGCAATTATTGTATAATGTAGACATATTAGTTTTGTCTGAACTGTAAAGTAACAACAATAAATATATGCAGCATGTATATAGCAAAGCTTTAATAATTAGTTTGGCTTAATTTGCTTAGTTAGCTTTTGACTGTTATAAGTCATAGATGAAGCAATAGTTGTAATGGAAAATGAATGTGCATATATATTATTCATGCTAATTGACATATGATTTACATATATTATTATGTAGGATGAATAGCCCATTTCTTAGATAAAGGAATGCAGGATTCTTTCTTGTTAGTGGCATATTTGTCCTTAGAACTGTACCACACTTCTTTAATCTTTCGTTTATCATCATTGCTTTCCATGCAGACAATATTGACTAAGGATAGAATGAAGACACGTCCAATTGAGGAAAAGTGTTCAAAAAAGAATGAACAAGTTTCATTGCTTATTTTTGCCTCATTATAGAGATAGGTGTGTTGTGTGATGTGTGTTGATAGGCTGGCCCAAGATTTCCCATAATAACCATTAAAAAAATTTACCACAGAACGCAACACTCCCATCCCCCTCCATCAATACCAATGAGAAGCCCTGGACTTCCCTTCCCTACATGCCTGCCATAATCCATCGCATCATCAAAGTTATTACTCCCACTCATAAAATACCTTTGCACACACCATTGTCTCTGTAACATTTTCTTAACAACTTAAGGGATAGTTTGCCAGCTGAACTCCACTCCCAAATCGTTTACAAAATCAAATGCCAAGATCCCGCCTGTCTATCTGTTTATTATGGGGAATCTCGGGCCAACCTATCAATGTTCATCACCCAACACAACTATTTCTATAATAAAAACAAACAAACAATGAAACCCATTCAATCTTTTTTGAACACTTTTCCTCAACTGGACATGCCTTCGCTCCATCATTTGCATGGAACGCAATGATGCTAAACAAAAGATTAAGGAACACATTTCTAAAGACAAATATGTCATTAACAAGAAAGAATCCTATGTTCCTCTGTCTAAGAAATGGCCTCTCCACCCTATATAATGCTGTATGTAAATCATATGTAAATTAGCACAAACAATATATATATACACATCCATTCCTTATTACAACTATTGCTATGTCTACGACTTATAACAGTTGAAAGCTAGCTAAGCAAATTAAGCCAAACTAATCATTAAAACTTTGCTATGTATGTGCTGCATATATTTATTATAATTAATATGTACGTAATATTACTTTCACTGACATGGTTAAGTGGGTAAATCCAGACAAAAACAGAATTTTTCCAAATATTTGAAAAACTCCTAAATAAACTCAGAATTTTTATCAAGTAATGAATTTAAAGCATTGAATAATTATTGTTTGTCAGATGGTAGTGCGATCAGTACCTGTGAATACTCATAATTCTAACAATTCTTCCTTCTTGAATAAACATTCGCTAAATAGAAATTTGTGGTGGTGAACTTCAAGCATTGATTATATTGCAATCTAGGTTTCATTCACTACTCGATATTTACACAAAGCTGTGTGTAAAGATAATCAACCAAGAAGTCATGTGAAGAGTGATTATTATACATCCAACATAATAATAATAATCAAATGAGTTTGTTATTTGAAAGTTTATACAAAAATTCGCATGAAGTTCAAATGCCATGAACCTTAAGCTCTAGAGCCTATCATTCTGCCCATTGGTCTAAATAAGAACTGTCCAGTACCACCTAGAGGTTTTGATTTTTTTCAAGTAAAAAATAAAATAATTTGAATTGAATGCTTATTAGATTTTAATTCTATCACTAATCAGTAATCTTGATACTTATATTATCTGGTGATTTTACATATACCCATGTATTTTTCAAGTATAAGATGTGTAAAAGAAGCAGTCTTACCTTGTTTTGAGCCAGCTAACATTCTTTAAGCATTCATGGTGTCTGTGTGCAGATAAGTGCACAATTAATTCTGTTCAGTTATAATTCATCTAAACAAACAATAGGATTCTCCAATAATTTAATATATGTACTTTATTTATAATTCTGGATCCAGTCTTCAGATAAAGATTTTATTTTAATGCAGAGTCCTTGAATTTCTTAAGATTGGATAGCTCTGATCTAAACCATGCAAGACATCTGACATAATTAAATTAATATTTAAAACAGAATCCATTATTAAATAATAAATTGCCATTAATAATTGGTTTCATTATTGTTTTCTCTCAATAATGTCTACTTTTGTCTATAGATTTCTCTCGACACACGAGATAGTTTGGTCGATATGACAATCTAAGAGTTTCCCAAACTGGGAACATCTTAATGGCATAGAAGTTAGACTACTTTGGCAGTACTGGATGGGTTGAAGGTGAATAACATTAGCAATACCCAAAATTAGATAATCATAGACATGTCTAGCAGTAAATAATATATCTAACTAAAATAAAGAGCATGCTAATAGCTCTATCAAGTTTTATCACTAAATGTCGCAAGAGAAAATATTTAAAATCTCTATCTAGAAATTATCCCCAGACCGGTTTTTAGCTATTGGGTTTCCTCAGTGAGGTGCTAGGATATTTCAGACACTAGATCCAAATTATCAACTCAAAGCCAGCATTTATTTGATAGTTTGAATTAAGATTGTAAAAAACAAAAACATTACTACTTTACTATTATAGGTATAAGATATGATCTTAGATTTAAAAAAAAAAAAACCTTTAAAAAGCATATTACAAAATAAAGGCCCTACTCATGGACCTCTAAAAAAAGCATTGAACTCAACAAATCAGCTGGTGATAGCTAGGTGACGAGAGTAAATTTTATTTTCTAATTAATCCTCTCTGATATCTACTACTGATAAATAACTGGCTGGCTAATTGGATTATCTGTAAAGTAACTACCTGAAAAAAAAAATTCTAGGCCTGTTTCAATCTAAAAAAATTCTAAGTTTCATCCAGTCTGAATTCAAATAGGTGTACAAGTCCCTATGCCATGAGGTCCTTCAAAATTCAATGTATACATATATCATGATAAACAAATTTAAAGAGCTATACATTAAAAAAGAATTTTAAAGGGGGGGGGGGGATTTTATTGATTTTACCTGGAAGTCCTCCAAGATTATTCCAACTTTTATAAGTACAGAAGAAATGTTCTATTTTAGCCAATCTGATCCTAAATAAAAATAAAATTAAAAATTTAAATGAGCATTATTCTGTAATAACATACTTTACTAATAATTTTTTGAAAAAAAAGAAATAATGATGTGTGCAATAAAATATATCCAAGTATAAACAAAACCTTCACCCGAATATATTATGTATAAAAATTGTCAGAGTGCAAGTTAAATAAACATAATATGTTAAAGAAGATGAAAAAAAGTTTTTGCCATAATTAGCTAACTTATTAGTTAATTAAAGTTACAATTTGTAATGAAAGATCCTTAATAAGACTGATGTAATGTAATTATTGAAACCGTCCTTCATGGTTGTAGACATTTCAGTTTATTCTCTTTTTTTATGCTAAATTGTTATAAGCTAATGTATAACAAATGAATTTTAATTTTAACTACTGTTCCTAGATAATAGCTGTAAGTAATCAGGATGTCTAAATTTCATCAAAGAGCTCGTACTGGCAGGCACGTTTGTAAAAGAACAAGATAATTTTTTCCGCCCAAAGTTGATTTTAAGATGCAAATATTAATTTTTTACACTTATATGACCTTTAAAATAATTTTTTAAAATATATTCTATTTTTATAAGTATATCATATTTTCTGAAGTGATGGGAAACTTAAAAACATTTTATATCATAATGTTAAAACCTGATTTACTTTTTGTTTTAACAGTAATGATGTTTTTGTTAATAAATATGCTTAAAAATATATTTTATTGCACAAATATTTAAATTGAAGGCCACATATATAAAAATTATTTATAGTAATATATATTAAGGCTACAACCTTAAAACTATGTGCCTGAAAAAACGACAGTAGGGACCTCTGCAAATCTTTAACACAAGTTTTAAGGTTGTAGCCTTAATATATATTACTTTAAGTAACGAATATGCGCTTTATAAATATAATTATTACAACTTCATAAAAATTATATATATAATTTTAAAATCCCTATAGTACATTTAATCTTTTTCAAAAAAGCAAAACTATTTCTCAAAGACTAGGTATTTTAGCTATAATGATGACAGCGATTACATTTCACTAGCCTCTTTATTCACCAAGAGTTTTATAATAATTAGACTTTTAAAATAATACAACCTACTAAATTAACTATCCATTAAAATGTTGAATGAAAATTATCTATTTCATCGAATACCTGATTCATCAAAATGTTATAATGTATAAAATTGCTAATCTCAAAAACAATATATAGCAATGCATTCATTTATAAATATATATTCTAATAATTTTAATGAACACGTAAATAATTTCACAGCTTTTCAAATATATAACACTGAGAAAATAAATCTATTTACAGAACAAACAAATCTGAATATATTACTAAGATAATTAACACTCTAGATTCTCAAAGAATCATTAAAATGAACTTGTAAATAATACCCATTTTTTGTTTCATCAATGCTAATCTATTTTGCCTGATAAAAGATGATCACTTTTATCTTAACTTTGGCTTATTGTATAGTAATAAATCAACCAATGATACTCAAAAAGACTGAAAATTTTTATTAGCAGCGATTTTTGTCATTTATATTAATCAAGCCAGTTTTACATATTTGATAAGTCATAAAATTATTTATGTACTATTTAAAATCACTAGTTTCATTTAAATTCATATTTGAACCTGTAAACTGACTTGATTAATATAAAAAAAAAAAATCCGCTAATAAGTTTCAGCCCTTTTAAATATAAATGCTTAATTTATTATTATATAATAAATCAAAAAATCTGATAAGCATTATCATATTAATAATTTTTATTATTCATTGTCCACTTTTAATAAATAATATTTCTGTAGTGTGATTTTCACTACACTGCTCTCATGCAAAATAGGGATTGGTTTACATTTTTTTCACATCTTTGGTCATATGGTTATGATTACACTTCTCCCCAAGGTGTTAAAAATAAATAGTAACCAGTCCCTACATTGCGTAAGAAATATTAAATATAATTATCATTTATTCGATATAATAGATTGAGAATAATAAGAGTTCCAAACTGTCCATACAGTAGTGCCACCAAGTGCAAACCTTCGTAATCAATGAATGCAGGAAAGTTTGCGCATAAAATCCCTATCTAGTGCCTACTTATCCTGAGAGCACTGCACCTGTTTTTATGCACAAATACTTCCTGCATCCATTGATTATGAAGGCTAGCACTTGGTGGTACTACTGTATGAAAAGTTTGGAACTCATCAACAGCATGTGTAAGCATATGAAATGATAATCATGTGATGTTTTGAAAATAAATTGAGGTTAATGTATCAAAAAGAGAGCATTCTTTACAATTTCATTTAAATGATTCCTTGGGAATCTAGCTTGTGAACTATTTTAGTAATGCATTTTATTTTGTGAATAGGTATATATAAGTATCTACAATCAAGTTGTGATCAGCAATCATATTTTAACATTCTAAATGATCTACAAAATTGTTGATCTTTGTTTATGGCTATCACATTTTAGTATTCTCTTCATTTATAAGGAAAATTACAAAATTATTAATTTCAAACAGAATAACTACATATATATAACTACCTATAGAAATATTGATGAGAATACCATAATTTCTCTCATACCATATCCTTCATCTCTACCATTTCCCATTTTTAAATAACATATTTTCTTCAAAATAATATCATAAAAATTGAAAGTTCTTTATCTAAATTCTAAATTAATTAATAACAAAAGAGATAAATATTTGCAAAATATAACAAAAAAAAAATTTTTTTAAAAATATTTTACCTGAACTCTGAAGCAATGTTTGCGGTTCCTTCTCCGCAGTTGAAAAGATAACTATAACAAGAGTAATTTATAGACTGCTATTATTCGATATAATGATATACAATATATTATTTTAAAAACATTAATCAATAGATGACAAGTCTAAAAAAAAAAAAATTACAGAAAAGATTAGCAATGCAAAGCTATGTATATGAATAAATTGTATGATTTAACTTTCGTAGATGATATTTATTACCTTCCATTAAATAAAATGTATAACTCCAGCAAATTATTCTTCATTGATAATTACAATCATGTAGGTTTCTCATGTTTTCAAAAACAAATTATAATAAAGCCACCAGATAAAAAAAAAAAGATTTTAATTATACGGTTTTATTAAAGCATATATCAATAACTTCATCATTACTAGACATATTAGTAGTAAAATTTTTAATGCTCTGCAAACACTTATTGGTAGTATAGGCAGATGGCAGTATTAGTTATATTTTGTCATTGTTGCATTTTATCAAATATAATAGTTCTCAGGGAAGATTGGAAATTTCAATTATATATTTTTTTAGACTAAACAACTTCGTAATAGTATCTTTGAGTTCTTTTTGGAAATATTTGAAATTCACTACAAAGATGTTCCTATGATTTTAGTCAAGGATAATTTTGGTAATTTGATATTCTGAGTTTATAAGCAATTCATCTTTGATGATCTAAGTTTATACAATTCTGAACAACTATGACATTGAATAAAATTACTAATAACAATGTGACAATTATTTCTATTCATTTTTTTGTTACATTCAGTACTCTATTTAAATATACTATTATCCTGCCACAGGGAATAGATCATTGGCATGCAGAGTTAAATCGAATTCATATTAAAAAGATTTTCAAATGATATAGAATTTCCTAAATAAGCTCAAAACTTCTTTTAGCTAATTAGTCCACAATCAGTTAAAGTAGTTATTCAATATAGGCAAATGGGTTCCTAACAATAAGACAAAGGTTCCAAAGCAATCGTATAGTTAATAAGATGAATTTGATATACTGATTATAGCACAATGTATCATAATTTATAGATCCATTTATTTGTAGAGATAAAATTTGAAAGAATTTATAAATTATAATACTAGTATTTATGAATAGAATGTGCATGACAATTTCCATTGACTTTTTGATGAATGTACAATAAATAATTCCTGTGATCATATAATTTTTATTCTCTTTATAAAAACTTTGTACTTCTTTGATTAAAAATATAAGTTCCAATGTATATTACTAGAAAATAAAAAATACTTTTATAAAATTTCTTTACAAATCCTAGCCAATTATTCATAGAAATAATGGCATTTTGTAATAATTCACACATTTTTCTAAAATAAAGATTCATAAAAAAGTGAATCAACAATCAAGTTGTTATACTTTAGTTTATTCAGTTTATACTATTCTTGTTCAAACTATATAAACCGTTTCATTTGAGCTATAACTGGCATTTATTTGGAGCTGCATTTTAAGCTTTGTATTCCCTTAAAATGTTATGAATTCTTCAAAATTAAGATCTTACATGGCTGAAGGAAAATTAAGATATTAAAGCCAATGAATTTGGAAATCAACAAACTTAAAAAAAATTTGGAAAAAACAAGATGAAAGAAAAAGGTTCAGGTGCATTGATAAGTCAATTCACAAAAATTATAAATGGAATTTTTTTAAAATATAAGTATATTAAAACATCAATTCTTGAAATCATAAGCTATCATGAATAACATTAAATATATAATGTGATCGATTTTTAATTACTGACTGGCTGCAATGATGCAATTTGATTACAATTATAAAATGCAAACAATATTGTAATGCATCAAACTGGGGCTCAAACTGAAGAATAAAAAATATTACTGAGTTTAATGACATTTTATGAAAAGATGCCTTTCAGCCCCTGACCAAGGCATATAGTTGACATAAAAATTTCTTAGAGCCCACTAAAACACTAATGCAGCCTTGAGTCATAGACAATAAGATATATTAATAGAAATTTATTTTATTAAAGTAATTGAAAAAATATTCTCAATAAAAAGATGTATATTTCATAAGAAAGCTTTTTTTTTTTTTTACTTTCTTATAAAATCATCTACTATTTTGAATAAATATGATTTTTCAAGTATTTGAATTACGGTATATAAAGATATATAAATTAACTTTAATCATTTGGAATCCCCTTGAATAACTGGTGTAACATGAAAACTTAAATGTACAGTAAATCAACAGCAGAAGCATACGAAGTTAAAAAAATTAAAGTATAATCAAATCTTCATTAAAAAACAATGAATTATTATTGTTATTTCAATATAACAAGACTTAAAATAATATAGTATCTCAATCCAAATATTCACCATAAGGAGTCACTTTTGATGTAAACATATTTGAAGTCACATATGCTAACATTCGTCAACTATCTTAGTCTCCATAATAATTTTAATGAAGTTCAACTTTTTTTTAATCTTGTAGTTGCATTATTTCGTAATACATTTATATAAAATCTAAATATTTTGGAGAAATATTACTGTACCTGGTATCATTTGTATAAACATATACCGATCGTGAACAGCCTTTGCCTGAATTTCCCAGTACTTGAATATAGAATTCGGTTCCCGGTCCCAGTATCCGCTTTTCAGGAATGAGAATTTTTTCGATTTTCCTTTTTTTAATTTTTGCATAATTAGAATAAAAATTTAATAACCTTAATTGTTTAAAAGATCGTACGATGCTCGCCGAACTATTAAGTTCCCAGTTTGAAAAGTTCATTAATTTTCTTTATTATGTCAAGCTAGTAACATTATAACAGTTTAATTAAATAGGAATGCTCATGAATCATTGACTTTATACAAAAATTACAATGCAAAATCAAAGAACAAATTACAAGTATCAACACATATACTAAAGTAATGGTAAGCTTTTGTATCATTTAAGAAATGAATGATTCGACAAAGCGGAAGTAGGCGTATGTGCTGCCCTCTTAGATAAATTTATTTATTACATATCTTTATGAAGCATTAATGAATTTGATAGAGAACTTGTACAAAGTTTTGTTTAATGTTTGAAATTGCTGTGTTTAATACTGAAATTGATTAGATATTTCACTTTTTTTTTATTTAGAAAAAATATATACACAGTACTTTGTTTTTATAATAGTTTACGATTATTTAATATGTCATCATCATCATCAACCATTATCAATCCACTGCAGGATGAAGGTCTCTCCAAGTTCAATCCATCTCCTCCGATCTTTAGCTTCTCTTATCCACATTACCCTGCACACTTTCTTATTTCATCCATCCATCTCACATGTAGTCTCTTTCTGGGTCTTTTACAATCTCTTGGAATCCAGTTTAAGATTTCAGTTGTCCATCTATTATCATCTCTTCTAGCAATATGTCCAGCCCAACTCCACTTCAGTCTTTTAATTTTTTCAATGAGGTCAGTAACATTTGTTTGTTCTCTTACCCATGTATTGCGTTTTCGATCTCTTCTTGTTACTCCCAACATGCACCTCTCCATGCTTCTTTGAGTGGTCTGAAGTCTCTGTATTGCTCTTCTATTAAGTGTCCAAGTCTCAGATCCATAAGTAAGAACTGGTAAAACACATTTATTAAAAACTTTTCTTTTCAAACACATATAATATCTGTAACTGCGGCTTCTATGTTTACATAATATTGAAATAGAATAATAATACATGAGTTATCAAAAGCAATATCACACAAAAAAATTTTTTTTAATGAATAATCAACTTCTAATATTTTATTTTAAATATATTTCTCACGTGATAAACTATCTTTTTCAAATATCTTTGATCATAAGTTCCAGTATCATGTGATGGAATAAAAGTTTGAAATATATTTAAATACATATTATATGGAGTTAAGTTTAAGTATCTAAAATAATAATAATGTTTATATGAAGTTAAATTATAACATGCTACATGGCTTACTTGTATCTATAGTGTAAGAGGGTATAACTTCTGGACTGATGAATGGTTATGATAAGATTGGACTAAATGTGAAAGTTGCATTGATAAAAACTTGCAAATATATAAACTAGCTATACTCACGGCTTCTATATTTATACACAGTCAACTAATTAGTATTATTAATTATTAAGCAAACACATGTATAATATATCAATAATAATCAATCCTTAAGCTATCAACAACTCAACCTACAGTCAAGGCAACCTCCTTTAACAATAAAAATGGTTGTCTTGACCGCAGGTTGAGATTGTTGATAGCTTAAGGGCTGATTATTATCATCTACATTTATTAACCTATTAAAGCCTAGCATAATTGGTTTTATTGTCTTAGTAAATGATATATCCAAGATTTCAAAACAAAAACATGAATCAAAGTGGCTTAATTACAAATAATAATTATTTTTATATAATAATTAGTTTCATAGAATATGTTCCCAACATGGTATTTAGAAGTCATATTCAAAATATGCAATTTGTGTTTCAAAAATATTCTATTGATTAGAATAATACATTTCTAATTTGAATGATTGCATATAATATTCATTTTTATATGGTAATTAAATTTTAAACGATACAGTTCCTACATCTTATTTGTAATTCATATGTATTTATGTGTTTTGTAATGTATATATTTATCTATGTCTCTGTTGACACATTTCTAATTTAATTAATAAATATGTTGGCCTATGGGGAAGAGAAATAAAACTGATTTAATCACCAGTATCATTTGATGATGTCCCCGTTTGTGGCTAAAATCCTGTAAATTTATGAAAGTTGTTTTTCTTTATGCATTGATATAAGTGTCTAACTAATTGTTCATTTTCTTGTTTTTCTATGATTTGATTAATAAACCTCATTAACAAATATTATTATTGACAAAGGAAGTAATTATAGTAAGTGTGTTTTAGTAGAAAAGTGGTTTGTACCCTCTCCAAGCTACCTGAAGTGCCATCTTTGAATCAATGAATCTATTGTGAAAATAGCATACTTTAGCTATTCATCATAAAATTGCAAGATATTAGCATGTATTGTGTATATAAAGAATAATAAAAATATATTTTAAGTTATTCTTTAAAATATTGTATTTGATCATTTTTAATATTGTTTAAAGTATATAATTTATAAAACCCTTAATATAATATTATTTTTTTACTCACATTAGTATTAATTTTTAAAGAAAATTTATTTTATTTGATAATTTAATTTTTTTTAAATTATTGTAAGTCGGCATTCTTTCAAGTGTAAATAATGTGAGGCTAATTCATGTTTATTTTTGTTGATTTATTGCTTAAATTGAATTAAGTAACATAATAGATAAATAATGGATAGAGATAAAATAATATTTTTTCAATACTATAGCAAATTCACTTTTTTAAAAATTTATTATATGTGGACAATTTTTAGAAGATGGGAGCTATTTCTCATATTTTTTTTCCCTATATTTGGCCTATTTTTTTATTCTCATATCTATATTAGCATTTTATTAATTAATGGAGGTTAATATTTTTAAAATCAGGCTAAGGGAAATTGTAAAACTATACATTTAAATTATTACTTGAACAATATAAAATGATTTAAAACTGAATTCCTTAAAAAAAAATAGATTTAAATATCATTAATTTTTTAATCAGTGTTGTTCTTTTTTTGATTCTATCTCATGAGATTCAATTTTCCATATCATTTTATATTGAAAATTACTAAATTTTAAAAAAAAAATATCATAAAGCAAAAATTTATAGTCTATAAAATTTTATACAAAAAAAGAAGGAAAATCAAAATTCCAACCCAATATCAAATTTACTTAATCATGTGAGAATATACTTAAAAGAAATGTTATGTACATTTCAATAGAAAAAGTAGACTTTTATATAACTTAAACTTTAATTTTATTCACATCTACCTTTTCTGTTGAAATGCATATAACCTTTAAATAATATTACAATACTCCAGAAAAGAGATAGTTTTTAATTTAAAAGGAAAATGTAAAACCCTATATTCAATTTATCACTTGAACAATATAAAATGGTTTTCATTTCTTTTTAAAAAAACTCAATCTTACTTTATTATTGATCATAAATGACAATTGTTTTCAAAATAAAAATTCCAAGACATTTTAATTCTCCACAAAAGAAATAAAAAAATAAAATTGTGCAATTAAATAGAACAGGATTGTTTTAAAATACTACTTCATATATTCTATTGGAAAATGTTCTTTTTAAAAATAAATTATTTTTATTTATTTTTTGAATTAAATTTCATTTACTTACATTTTAACTTTAGTTTAAACTGAAATCCTTAAAAAAAAAGCTTCAACTGTCTTAAATCTTTTACTCAGTGCTGCCCTTCTTTTTATTCTATCTGACATTATTTGATTTTTCATGTCTTTTTATATTGCAAATTATCAACATTTTTAAAATAATAAAACAAAAATGTATAGCTGTAAAACTGTAGACAATAAAGAAAGAAAATCATGCAAGAGTCATTAAGATTAGTGCAATATTTTATTGAGTTATAAAGTAACAAACAAACTTTCATATTTATATATTAATATAGATTGATTACATTGATCATTTATGATTTCAGACCATTATTCTGTAACATCAAAATTACTATTGTCAATTTGGAATTTAGCCTAATGGAAAAAACAAAAAAGTAAATAACTAAGTTTGCATGCAGCATGTATATTGATTTTTACCGAGACAATCAGAATTTCTCGAAGAAGACAAAAAAAAATCCAATTTTATAACAAAAAAAGGATAAAAAAATTTTTTTAAAAAATTACAATATATAAATAATACACATTTTATTAATGTGTAAAAGCTTATTATATTTTAGAGTATTCATAAATAATTATAAAGACATGGATGAGATGCCAATATATAATATAAATATATGTAGTGATTCTATTATGGGTGTATATATATAATACCTGTGAACATTATATATCCATACAAGCAACAAGTATATATGTAAAAATAGAGGAATTGCAAGTATCTAAACAATTAATTAACTGGAGATTGAACCATATATGATTTTAAAAAAAGTATAATTTTTTTTGGAAATTATTTGTGATCTTGGGAGTAAGTCAAATTATGTAATCTTCAATTTCTGAGAAGCAATAAGGATCAATGAGATTTATATTTTTTAAAAACTCAAGTAATGGTATTTTATGGAGTTTTGTTAAAGGAATTGCTCTTATAATCCCAAAGATTCCTGTCTGACAGTATAGCAAACAGGACTAAGTAGGTATTAAAGGTCATTCCAACTTTATTTTATTTTGTGCATGTCTTAGAACTTATTGTAAAAATAATATTTAAATTAAATATTTAGTATCTTTAATTAAGCACTTGAATGTATTCCATGTATCTGGATGGAGCAGATCCAGTTATATATATCCAAGTTACAGTACTATATGTGTATTCCTTTAAAGATTATTCATCTGATTAAATGTCTATATATCTCTCTTTCATTCAAATTTTCATATTAAAGGTTTGCCTCGTTCGTATCCTCCTGCCAGAGGATTTAGGTTAGGTTTAATATTGAAACTTCTGGTGAATTCATGCATAAATATAGAAGTTTGGCATATCTAAGACCATTTATGTTAAGATTTAAAAAGTTGATGAAATTAATGAATTGATGCAATCAGAGATTAAGATCAAAGAGTATTATTGTTAATAAATAAGATTTAGAGTTAATCATAAGTACACAAATCTTTTGCATCGGATCAAAACAAACCTCTTAATATAGTCACAAATGAAATCCTAATCAAAATAATAGAAATGATTTCATTTCTCAACAAAACAAATTTTACAGAATGCTGCCATTATATTTAGTCCTTAGTAGTATAAGCCCAATAAAAGTTTGAGTGTAGATCAATTCTCAAGGAATAGAGATTTGAATGATAAAGAAGGTCAGTAACAATATAGAAATAAGAAAAAAGTCACAGACACTGTTCAAAAACAAATAAAAATAAATGATATTGAGATTGAAGTTGAATTTATTAAATGGCTGGACAAAGCTGATGCAGATTACCAGCTATTACTAAAGGTATTTGGCAATGGTTGGTTGATCTGAGATCTTAATCTTTGTAAAAACACTATGTAATGTCAATAAACCAAAATAATATAATAGTGGAGGGCAATAGAGCATTGGTCATAGCAGAGTTTTAGAACTCCTACATCCAATCATAATGGATATGATTAGAGTGAAGGCCCTAGCTTGTAGATATGTCTAGTGTCCAAGAAACCATAATGATATCGAGACTTGTATTTCAAAATATTTAGAAAATATATAGAATGGCCCAAAGCAAAGTGGTCATGACAATGTACGCATATTGATTATGCTGACCCATTTATGAGATTTTTTTTAGTTTTAGTAGATGCATATTTGTGATGAGGCTAATACATGATAATTTGAAAGACAGATTATTACTAAACTACATGAGATTTTCCATGAATCTCCAGAGATACATCTATCAGATAATAGCACAAATTTTGTCTGAACAGAGTTCAAAGGTTATATGAGAGAGTGGAAGATAAATTACATATGAAATCTATCATATCATCTAGAGTCTAGTGGATAGTAGTAAAGGATATATGCACCTGGCTGTATTTCATTAGTACAGTTTACAATCAACAGCTATTTGGAAGTTCCCAGCTGAACTGCAATTGCTGGTCAAGAAATTTAGAAATAAATTGACCCTACAATTGCCAAACAAACACCAACACAAGTTTACTCAACATGAAAAAAGCAAATTTAACATTAAAAAAAAAAAGACTTAAAAAAGAATTAGATAGAAAAGGCTATCATGGTATCACATTCAGAAGATGCGAACCAGATAATGTGGATCAGTGCCAAAAATATCTAAGGCATATATGCAGAAAATAGTATTTTGAAAGCTGAAGCTGAGAAAGAAGCCATTCTGCCTGGTATCTATATGTCCCAGATTTGTCCCTATTTTCTCTCTCTTGACCCAGTGTCCTGATATATATTTTTTGGGACAGTTAATTGTCCCCGTTTTCTTATTATTTTCTTTTTTTATTTTTACTTTTATTTTTTACTTTTAACTTTATATTTAATTTTGATTTTTTTATATTTGTTTATTTAATATTTTATAATTAACTTTTTGATTGGTTAATCAATAATTTTCCCCAAATGGAAGTGGTTCCTCATTATTTTTGTACTTAGTAATAAGTGATTTCAATTTTGTGATTTTGTTTTGACTGATAATAGATGTATACAATTATCTTTTGTTTTTGTTTATATTTCGAAATGAGTATGTTGTTAGTAATGAAAAAAAAAGAAGAAATTTCTTATAATAACTGGAGGTAAACAACAATTGAATAAATTAGTCATAAAATCATAAAAAGAGAAAATTCAGCAGAAAAAAAAATTAGTTTTCCAAAAATCCTGGGTTCAAATTGATGCTCTACCAATTGCGCTAAATCACGCAGACAATTGTTCTAATATAGATTTGATTAAATGCTTTTGTGAACTTTTTTTTATAATTTCGTACTGAAATATAGTAATCTGAAATGATTTTTTTTTTGACCAAGTGTTCTAGTTAGGCCCTGCGGAAATATGGACCCCCTATTATTAATATGCATACATGTGGTAGTTATATATGTGTAATATCTGCAGATATGAAAACATGCACACATAAAGTACACATGTAAAGTGAAATATTGTTACAATTTGATTTACATGAATCAAATTTTCTAGACTCACAACTTTGACACCAATTACTTCAGACAAATACCTTAAAGATTATTAATAATCGTCTATGTATGGAAAGTTTTATTTGAATAATTTTAAAATTAAGATTAGTATGTACAAAAAGATATATAAATACAAAAGCAATTAATGTGAGTTGTCACTCGTGTCTAAGTAGTGTAGATCAAAAAATATACGGTAAAAAAAAAAATTGATTGTGGAAGTAAGTATAGATTCGGCGATCTTGAATTCCAGAGAAATAATAGAGGCCAAAGGGATAATAATTATACATCTTACTTTTTTCTTGACGAATGGCACCGACAGTCCCAAAATTCCTAACACCGAAAATATAAAAAGCAGGACTAGATATCATGAAAGATCACTCTAACTTTTATTTTAAACATGCCTTAAGGCTTACTGTAATAGTAATTAAGTTTAATTAAATAATAATCTGTGGTTTCAATATATGTAGAGAGAGATTTGAATGTATCTTATCTATCGTAGTGTGGCAGGTCAATTATCAATGTATAAGTTTCAAACATGCGTTTCGTCAAAATCTGCTCATTCTCTGCTATTTAAACAATAATTGTAACATGACATTTTTCTAGTTCATGGTTTCCCCGCCAGAAGATGTCGGACATAGCAAAAATAAAAATTTTAGTTAAATGAATTTTTTGATTTAAAAAATGCAAATTTCTTTTTTTTTGAAATTGTAAACATAATTTTATACTTTACTTATTTATTTTAATTATCGTTAATTAAAGAAAAATGACAAATAGTAATTATTTTCGTGAACTGTATTTTCGTTGTCCTATTGTTTTTCTAAGTAAATCTTTTTAATCGGGTGCTTAAATAATGCAATTTAAAAAAGGTGATTCTGTAAATAAATTATAAAGTTTTACTAACAATCCTCAGCGATAACTAATATTTTTAAAAAATATTGTAAATATTAAAACATCGCTAATTGACAAGCGCGTTGTTTTAGTTTGCAAACATTATATTACATGTAACCTAATATGTAGGAAATGGTTAATTATTTCCTGCCCAGTTAATTCTAATTTTGTCTTATGTGATTTAATACAATTATAGAGTGGCAGACTCTTCAGTTAAAAGTCCAGGGATCTCAACTCAATTTTGTTAGGTTGTTGAGTGACAACCAATTATAATTGCTAGTTTAATTATTACTATTTTTAAAATATCTCTATAAATAAATAATCACTTGACCTCTAGCATAGAAAAAGAGTATCAAATGGTAAAAATGTTGCAACCAGATTTTTATCCTATTATTTCAATATTCTACAATGATCACAATTCAAAAGCAAGTCCAGTTAATTCTGGCAGATGAAACTATGAAATCATAAAAAAGACTGTTTCTACTCTATCACTCCAACACCCTGCAGTGATCACAAATTATAAAAATCTCCAGTTAAGTCTGGTGTTCGAGATTACAAATTAAAAAGAAAGGTTATTTCTATCCTAATATTTCGACATACTAAAATGGTCACAAATCATAGGGATGTCCAGTTAAGTCTGGTGATTGAGTGTACAAAGAGCATAAGAAAGGCTACTATAAATTGTTTTGTTTAACCACAGAGGTTAATCAATTTACCATTTAATTGTTAGGCTAACCACATCTGACCAGCTCAATATTGGATAATGTTCATAATATCTCTTATAAGTAATTAATAACCTTAGCCCATAATGCTTGGCGGGAATGTTTAGTTAATATTTCAGTGAGCCCAGTCATTAACATGTGCAAGTCTCAGCATTAAAAATCAAATGAATTATTAGTTACAATGAATACTCTAGTAAAATTATTATTATTACAAGTAGGAGTTAAATCTCACAAATCTCTAGCAATTAATTGTTTAAAAAATAACATTATCGAGTACTTCATCTGCCGAGTTACACACGATCTACTGCCCTCGTCCCTCTCTGCACCTTCTTTGTTCTATGTAGTATCATTCATATTGGTGATTGTAATCAGCCAATACATGTGGTCTTTGTTGGTTATCTAAAAACCATGTAATATGCACATATCCTTGGGGTTTTTAAATACTGCATTTTGATATGGAAATGCATTTTACAATTAAATGATGTACAATTGTAGTAGTAATCCTTCAAGATTATTTCAGTATAACCATGACTAACAAGCGTGGGTGTTTGTGCAAGGATATGGAGTTAGTATGAGCACAGAAATGTTAATGTACTAAATAATCAGCATCAAAAACTTTATTTAATATATATTGTTTGGGTATAATATTAAATGTTTTTTTTTGTTTTTGTTGAGTAAATAGTTCATTTCAGTATATTTCTTAGTCAAGATAGATAATGGTATATGACTTAACTGACCAAGATAATACAAGACTGATATTAGAAGCTATGAAAGTCCAATTTCAAACATTATTTGCAGGTGCCATACTCATTGTAAAGATCTATATAAATAGTTCACTTTAGATTTTATATCCCTGTGGTAGAATGAAAAGCAATTTAAATGTGAGCATAAAAAGTGCACGAGTTAATGGATTAGATATTCTAAGTGTGTTTAAATATGCAAATGTTCAAGATCTATTTTAATATTTACTAAGGCAATAAACCTTTAAGTATGTGCGCTTGAAAATGCAAAGGTAGGGACCTCTACAGTTCTTAACAACAAGCTTACGCACATGCTTAAAGGTTTATTGCCTTAGTAAATATTATTTACGTAATCAATGTGCGTTAAATAAATTTATAATTACAAGATCTATTTTAGTAAAAAAACAAAATCTAGAAATTAATTTTTAAATGTAAATAATTACAAAACATTTGTTTTAGGGATGACTGTTAAATGTAATGTAAGGAGCAATAAATATATTTCACATTTCTAAAAATAACTTGACAGTAATAAATTATAAATAAGTAATATAAACGTACAGTATTGCTATGGATCATCACCTGCTGCATTACTAAATAAAAGTTTTTTGATAACAATTGGATTTATTGTATGTATCAATCTAAAAGACTAGATAAGAGTGGTGAACTTACATTTTATGTTTGTTCTCTTAGCTTTTTCAGAAAAACAAGTTTTTATTTCGTTTTATAATTAATCAGTACTGTAAAGAGAAAAAAATATGAAGAAAATTAAAAGTGTTACTGCTCTTTTTAAAGTCTGCAGTGTGGTATATATAGGTGTAGGTACTGCAATGTGTTGTGTATATGATATGACTAAAGAAGTTTATTTTTGCACAAGATCAAGAGTGAGTTAAGCAGATTGGTATCCCAGGGCCCCTAAAAAGAAAATGCTTTTTTTTTTTTGCCTAAATATATATAAATATTTGCTTATGTGGTTTTAGAGTAGTATAATAATGGACTCAGAATTAAATATTCCAAAGTCAATTCTGAAATGAATCATTAAAAGAAAAAAAAATCATATGGAATAATTGGATATAACTTTTAAATGTTCAATTGGACATCAAAATGCTCATCACATGACCTCTTGGGTAATTAAACATATGAATAAAGAAAACCAGCTTCACTATAGCAAAAAAATTACTCATATCATGTGATACATTTTTTATAATTTTTTTTTATAACATAAGCATTTTTTTAATAAAAAAAACAGTATATATTTAAATTGGAATAAAAATTAAGTTTTTCTTTGATTTTTCTATAAAAAAAATATCATCCATTTTTTTTCAAAGTACTGATATTTTTCACTATTTCAGTGTTATTTAATATACATTTCTATTCTGTTTAATTTTTCTTTTGACATGGTGTTTCTATTTTATTTTTTTTTTGTCCTTTAAGTCGGAATTTTTTTTTTCTCCTGATGAATTGAAAATAGAAAATATTAAAAAAAAATTCTGTATGAGGAAAAGGTGTCTTACATTTGTTAAAATTGAGGATACCATTATCAATCTGCATCCAGTCATTCGTGTCCCTTGAATTGCACATATTTTTGTATTCAGTCATATGGTAGGAAATGTGTAGACTTAAGCCGGCACTATTTACCAATAATTGTAATTAATGAATTGGACATTTCCTGGATATTAGTAGGTAGATTTTTTTTTTATCTTTATAAAGCACAAAGTTGATTAAAGGAGCATTGATATTGATAACTGTTTCAATCCACTATACTTCATCCCACATCTGTGATAGATAATCACCTAGTTTTATATTCAAATTTCTATAATTTATTCTTAAAAAATAATTTAAGCTCGAATAAGAGCTTGTTTATGACTTTATTTTATTTGATTTCATTTTTTTTTTATAAGAATTACAACTCCCTTCTTTGTAAAAATTAAATCTGTAATGAATATTATTTTCTTTCTGTTGAAAAAAAAAAATGTTCTCCTAAAAAATAACTTCATATACAATATTGGATAGCTTTTGTAAAGTTAAATTGAATTGTATTTTTATCTGATTTGTAAATGATATTTAGATACAGTATTATTACAACTTTCATCACTAGAAAGTTTCACCCAAACCAAAATCGATTAAGATGATATTGTCATAAAGTTGTTTGGTAAACTGTCAAACACAAAATGTTTGACAATATATTACAATCTAAAAATAGAAAAACAAACGTCAAATAGAAATGTTTTATTACATTTTGTTAAAGACTAAAACAAAAGTTAATATAGGTATCATTTCTATTCTTTATTTTTTATTTCTAAGTAAAACAGATTGTCAGATAACACTATTATTATTTTTTGGAACTACGTTTGGCTTTTCGATTTAAAGTAACCTAATGATTATGCGATCTTTGCCAATCCAAGAAATGATCTAAAGAATATGTTTATTAATTCAAACTCAAGGGCATAAAGACTTTGGTTGAGTAATTAATATTAATAAAAAAAAAACAACAACTCAAGTCCTTTACCAACCAGAAATGAAAGAAAAATCTTTGAATTTTAGTTTGAATGGCTATCAAATTAAGATTCTGAATCAATTTAAGTATGTTTGCATTTTTTCCTAAGAAGAAAAATAATTTTAGATGCTACAATGCAGTAAAGATTCTCCAGTGCTGTTTCTGGTTTTAAAAAGTTAAAAGATAAAGAAAGGGTATTTCATCACAATAACATAATTATTACAATAAAATTAGTTATACTAGTCCATTTGCATGTGTAGCGCAATTGTCCTCAAAGCTGTAAATTATTGATGAATAAATATATATTCCCTCAAAGTAAAAAATTCATTTAGCTAATAAAATTAGTTGTATATATAGAGAAAGAGAACTATTGTTTTACTTAATTTATTGTACAAAAGCAAGATTTGGATTCTATATTGACATAAAATAATGGCAGTATATATATTTTAAGAATATTTTATAAAAATATAATGACCAGATTATAAGACCAATCAATATGTTATTCAGCTTTCTAAATGGATACTACAGAGCCCATTATTATAAAATCATATTTTCATTGGTCTAAACATATGAAACAAATAAAATGACTTCCTAAAAAAATGTTTTATGAAGAATTTGAATATGATTTTCATGGGAGAGGTAGATTCTACTTATGTTATAAGGATTATCTGGAAGTCATTCCAAAGAAATGCAATGTTGATTTTTTTTCATAGGGAAAATGTGGAAGAGAATAAATATATTTGAGAACTGTAATTAAATATGATGTTGAAGTATTTCAGGAAGAAATGTTTTCTGCAGAAAAAGCTAAAAGGCAGCACCACAAAATATCAAATAAACAAAATTGGACCAGCATGTTCTACATGTGGACATATTTGTGTTTCATAGATTGTTTTATAGAATTATCACGAAACTCGTCTCTAGAGTAGTAATAGTAGTATTTATCCTTTTTTCTTTTTGGAATTAAAATGAACATGCTTCTTTATAAATGATTGCTATTAATGACTCAAATAATTGATTTAATTATTTTTATTTAATGATAAAAAAACTCCCTTTGAAATGATTTTTTTCCAAAGCTACACTGTACTTTTTAGGCAGTATGACCAATTAGAAGCAATAAGCCTACATGGATTAAAGGTGGTCCTGATATAGTGATGAATACTTCTGCTTGCCAATGTAATGGCTTAATAGTGGCACCTGAGAAGTTCTTTGGAAGCTGAAGACACTCAAACAAGTTTAGAATATTTTTCCAAGTGATTCAGCCGATTTCCAACAATATCTACTTATGCCTATCTAGAGTATAAAAGAATGTAGGGGGAGAGAATCTCTTTAAATGTTTATCCTCTTACAGTTGACTAGTCTTTTAATAATATTTTTTCTAATGCTTATCTTTAAAGAAAGTGCTGCAGTTAGAGCAACTAGGCAACAGAATATTTCTTCCATCATGCAATATTCTATTACCATTATTATGCCATTTAATATAAGCTTTAGTGACTAATAGATGCCAGATTAAAAAAAGACATATAGCTTTATTGTTCAGGAGTTCATATGAAGTTTGAGCGCCAGAATCAATCCTGGGACTTTCCCATCCCCAGTTGGATGCTCTATAAATTGGACCAAACAACACAGGGTACAAAAAAGCATTTAGCATTATTACTTGGGAGTTTAGAAGAAGTTTGAGTCCTAGAATTGATCCTGGGGCCTCCTGATCCCAAGTCAGAACTATGCCATACAGCACAAAATTAATGCCAGATGATAGTGATTATTAAATTCCTATCCAGTGCTAGTCCATTAGATATTCCCAGACCAGATTCTAGCTTATGGATTGATAGCTTTTAATACAAAGAAGTAAATGTTGTTTGCTAGAAGGAATGTGCATTAGATTCTAAAAATTTGGGTGCTTTTTTTCAAACCTCATCACTGATGAAAGTCATAAGTTAGATAGAATACTATACTAGCTAGAGATTTAATAATCATTATCATCTAACATCTATCAGCTACTAAAGTTTACTTTAAGTAGCATAACAGTAATGAAAGAAAATGAGTATGCTACTTCAAAGTGATTATTTTTCACCACTTTCCTTAATACAAAACCTTAAAACTGGCATGCAAGCAATGTGCCCAGGTCTGTATTTGAAGCCCTCCCCTCTCCCACTCGCGTAACATTAAATAAAAATGCCAACTGAAAATAATTAAAAATCAAAGTAAATAACAAATGTATTTTTTATTTAATTAAATGATAAATTAAAAATCTCTTGCTACAAAGGAAGTCAGTGTTTATGGAAGTTGAAATACACAAGACTTCGTAGTTTACATTTTTATCACCAAGATATTTACACTCCACCTCCCAATGGCAGGCCTAGGTCATGGACCTCACTTGTTGCCAACATCCTACAAAAGGCTGGCTTTGCTATACCATTCATTAACAGCAAACTAAAGTACTGGGAGGTTTTCAACCAGACTGCAGACTTCTCCATTGTGTCCCCTACCTTCCTCGGACTTACCAATGCCCAACTAATCCGCAAATTCCAAAGATGGTCCCTTGAAGCAAAATTCCTTGATTTTCTCCTCAAAATAAATCTTCACTCCCTTCCCACGAATCAATTTTTGGCGAACCGTAGGGGTTTCACCAAGATCTCTCCCATAAATGTCCTTTTCTGCTTGGCATGAGAAATGTCATCAATTCCTACCTTTCCTCGCACAGAAATACCATCTTCAACCTCCAAGAATTCATAGAAACAGGGGTCTTTGAAATCATTAGACTGTCAATTTTTCTCATCTATGCTCTCTGGTTACTCTGATGTGCCATCATCCTTGACCAGAGAGTACTTTCAGTAAATCAAAAGCTCTTGGACTTAATTCGCACTCTCAAAACCCGAGATACCAAACTAGCTTTATCTCCACTCCTCACAGACACTTGGGCAATCCTCCAACTCCCATCCTCTCAGCCTCTGCCATAGGACTCAATCACAAAGACATGCTCTTCTAGCCAGCCTGAACTACACACCAATTCCCCTCTCCACTTCCCATTCCCTTTTACATGTATCCTCCCCTCTTACCATTTTGTTCCTGAAATTTCATTTGTTTCACTGTATCTGTTTTTGTCTTGATGAATAAACATCTCATCACTGAGAAAAAAAAAAAAAAAGATATTTATACAGTATTATATTTATATGTTAGTTTGGGAAGTGTTTATGTCAAGTAATAAAAAAAACAAAACAAACGCACTGATATTTATGAGTGTTCAATGTAATATTAAGTCAGGATACTCAAAAGAAGTAAAAAAAAAATAGTCAAGCGTTGATGGTCGAGAGGCCAGTACAGCCGCTTACAAGCAGTTGTCCCGGATTAGCGGGTTCGCTTCCCGGCCGATGCTATGACACATTAGGGAAAAAAAGTCAAAAATACTAATTATTTTCCGGAAAATATTAAAAAACACTATTTATTAATATTTTACGAACATATTTTGATTAATTATTGACAAATTTGACAATAAAAATCTCTTTTAATTACGAATATGCCGTTCTTTGTCGCTTGTTGACAAAGAGAATATTGCAAAATTGTCTTACTATATCTCGAACATGAATATAATTATATATTGACAATAAAAAGCAAAACTACAAGTTTTGGTTTTTATTGTCAACATATAATTATATGTTGCACTTTATATATGTTAAGTTAATTTTCAAACGAAATTTTAGTTTTTACCGACAAAGCAACAGTCGAATGGTATTTTTTGTTTAGTCTAATAAAATAAAAAATAATGATTTCTCTTGGCGTTTTTAGAAACACAAAAGTACAATACAATATAAAAGAAGTTAACTTGAAGGTCTAAAAATTGATAGCAGTCTGTTTCAAGCGAATGTAGTATTTAAATAATATAATAAAAAGAAATATTTTATTAGAATTTCAAAAATGTATTTTTATTTAAATAATTAATTAAATTTGACGTAACATGCGTAATTAGGAGTGAGATAGTTCATATTGCAACATTGTTTTAATTATAAATAAACTAAATATATAAACTTTCATTTTAGCGCTAAAAATTAAAGAGAAAAAACCCAAAGCAAGTTTTGATATTTTCTCACAAAATTTTATCTCAGCATTTTACAAATATTATTACTATAATAAAGCGAATTGATTAATATATGCAGTATAAAATGAATTTAATCCGTATTTATTAACTCTGTCAAGAAACTTGCTAATTATTTTTCCTAGTGACAAATAATTACTTCGTTACTTCTATGATTTTTTTTTTTAATTATACAGTTATTTATTCGCATTAAAATAAATTGCCAATTCATAATTAAAATCTGAAAAATACCTGCGATATTTACTTTTATTTATAATTTCAATTAAAATTTTTGACTATCAGTTATTCATAATTAAAAACATGCATGCGAAATTCTCCTATTTGTTATCAATAGGGTGAACAGTTTTTGCTAATACCAATCCGGGGCAGCAAAAAATTTAAGAATTTTATTTGCCTTTTTTTTTTTTAACGTTCAAATAGACGATAAGGGTAAAAAATTTAACATTGCACATCACAATTTTATTTATAATTATTATATTTTTTATATTGCACATTACATAATGATAAAATTATTAATAATTACAAGTTGAATATAAAATTAATATAGTACATAATTAAAATTTGAAATAATTAATATTTTTCTGCAGCATGCACATTATTTACTAAATCAGTATTAATATATATCTATGTGCTCTGCGCACAGGTAATGAAGCTATTAATAAATTGTCAAAATTTTTTACTGCCAAGCGCTTTCGGGACAGTCTACAGTCCCATATTCATGGCGAGTTATTCTGTTAATAACTGTAAAACTATGCAAATTTATATGCAGATGTTACGTGGACCATTTGCATAAAATTTGCATAGTTTTACAGTTATTAACAAAATAACTCGCCATGAATATGGGACTGTAGACTGTCCCGAAAGCGCTTGGCAGTAAAAAAATTTGACAATTTATTAATAGCTTCATTACCTGTGCGCAGAGCACATATATATATATTAATTTATTTAAGCTTTAATGAAGTAAAATCTTAACTAAATCAGTATTGTTCTTAATTGTGTTATAAAACTCTTGGCAAGATTTGGAAATATTGTATTTGACAATAACCATTGCCTTCAGCATGTCCTCTTTGACAATGATTTTTCTGGAATCCACATTATTCATGATAGAAAAAAATATGTTCTGTTGCCGCATTTGTTCCTATCAAGCATAAATAAATTGTTTTGAAAATGGGTTTTCTGTCCAAATGTAATTTTTACCTGAGTAGCATATCGTTTTAAATAAGAAATCTCATCAAACAAGTCATCCACAGATTACTTCTTCCTCAAAATACGTTTGAGCAAACGTTATGCTTTCCTCTACATTATTCCATGCAATTATATTTTTAAAATGTAAACCATGATAAATTTTGTAATTCATCAAATTGTGAGGTCCATTTTTCTAAATAAGAAATGCAATTGGAATAAAAATTAATAAATTGAGCCAGAAGGATTCTCCATTTTTAAATTATCACTAGACATTCTTTTTATAGTAGATTTTTCAATGGGAGGTACAAACTGAGACCAAAATCTGTCCTTATATTTACAAATTAAATTGTAAATTTCATAAGAAATTTCCATACCGTTCTGTTTTTATCCTGTATTTTTTGAATCGATTGGAAGAATATTGCGGATTGGTTATGCAAAAACAATAATAAAATTTCAGCTTGTTTATCAGATTTTTTTTTTTTTGTAAAATTGTTGGACATTTATTGATTGAAAGAAAATAAGATTTAAGTGGTTTTCTTTCAATAGCTGGGAGAAATGCCAATCATCTTGTTTTACCAACTCCCAACAATCGGTGATATTGTATTTCTGCATCATCATAGAATTGTTTTAATTTTTCTACTCTCACAACGTAGATATAAAATGGGAGTATATTTTTACAGCTATGCTTTTTTCTTTTTCTCATATGTCAAAGGTGTTGACCAGAAAGTGAACCCGGCCCAGCTGCTTGGAAGACAGCTATGCTAACTCCTAGGCCATCAATGCTATGCTTTTGATGTCAATTGGAAGCATGTCTCCTGCTGTTTGAGCTGCATTGTGTATAATGTACGCTGCACATCCAACACCTATTATTGACCTGTTTAGTTCAGAATTTAAATGTTAGTAAATATTGTTTTGTCCCTGTCTTTCTAAATCTCCAAAATTTGTGTTAGCATTGTGGGTCCAATGTCCGACTTTTTTGTCAGGTTGTTCAAACTGTTTAAGATGGATTCTGTGATTAATTTTGAATTTTCATCTGGCAATGAAATTAAATCCAAAACTTTTACTTTAATACTCTGTTGTTGATCAAAATATCTTATAAAATAAGGAAACAGTTTTATATCCTTGCGATTTGGGGCATCAGAATACAATATAATAAATCGAATATTATCGAGTGTTATTTTCAATTCAGAAAGAGAATGAGGCAATAAAACCTTTTTAACTATAGTTTCAGTTTTAGTGCAAGTGCAGGAAAATTTTTAGATTAAATAATGTTTTCACTAATGTAAAAGTGCAATCCATTGACCGAAATATTGGTTATGATAAACGGAATGAAATGAGAAAACAGTTTTGGCTAATGCGTTGTTTTTTTTCGATGTTGAAAGTTTTAACATGAGAAAATTGAAGAATGTTTGATTCAGAAGCTGATTGTATACATCGCTTATGTTTATCAGTTTGAAAGTGTCTCATGATATCATTTTTCCCACCATAATTTATGCAAAAATTAGAATTGCATACAGTGCAGTAAACGTCATTTGTCAGATCATTATTAAATTTACAGCTTCGGTTTTTTGCAGCCATTTCTTATGCTTAAAAAATAAAAATAATTCCGAATTTAAAACGTATCAATTTAAATATCATTTTTATGGTACATTAACATTATTGAGAAATTATTATTATTTAAAAATGTCTTATTAAATAAAAAGTATTTAAAATAATTAACATCTAGGTGACTACAAATAGCCTATTTTAATTGAAAGTACAGCTCTTTGGTGATTCATATATGCATTATTAAATACTTACAATCAAATATATTCATATAACCTATAAAAGAAGTCTGTGTGTTATTGGTTTAATTAAAGGAAGTGGTTTACAGTTACGTGATGTGAGTTTTATAAAACCAAAATATGCCTTGTTATTGCATTTCTTGAAACAACAGTCCATAAAAGAAGACAAAACACGCTGATTTGACAGATTCCAATTCATGGCAATGCACTTCATGCACACACTATCAGGCGATGTATATGCTTCAGTTTGTAACAACTCCACCAGAGTTGCTGAACTTTGAGAACGTCATAATAAATATTATGGACTACATATGCATATTCAAATCAAATCAGTCAATCCAAGATAAATTGGGACAATTTACAAAATCCAGGACATTTCTGGGACAAATACTGATGCAGGATAGGGTATTAAAATCCGGGACTGTCATGCACAAACCGAGGTATCTGGTCACCCTAGTTAGCAATCATTATAACACTATACCAGTTGTAGAAATGTTTTGAATTTAATCTGCCCCAAACATTATAGCTAGGATGGATACATTAATAAAACCCCTTTTTAGGGATCCATTTCATGTAATTTATAGACTCTTAAACTACCAATTTTAATATATTAATTTCAGTTATGATGCTTTGTATTTTATATTGAGTCATGTGATAGTCACATGAGTCTACTGTTGGCATAAAACAATATCTAAAGTATATAGAAACTGTTTTATTGCCATATCTATGGAAGGTAATTTAATACTTTAAAATTTTGAATTTTATACTATTAGCATGAATAGCATAAAAGAGTAAAAAGTTGCTGTTGAATTCATCACTAATGCAGGCAAGAACCAATCAGATGGCAAGATTATAGCAGTATCCATCGATTATTCAAGCTTATAATAGATTATTCTAGAGAAGCATTTCTGAAACTTCAGGTATCCATGTATGCCTTCTTAAATTATTGTTATTTTCAAATGCTTTCTTATGAAAATAAATCAAATTAAAAAGTCTATTTTAATGTAATGTCTATTTTATTTGAATTTAAATGTACATTTAATGGGGTGGAGTGGTAAACCTGGGAGATGGCAAATCATCACCCACTCAAATTAAACAAAATATTATAAAATTTGCAAACAATATTTAAGTAAGATATTAAAATAACTAATTTTTAAAATATATAAGTATGAGTAATATATTATAAGAGCAGGAGAGATTTTGAGAATTCTCTGTGAGAGATCGGCCCAGTTCACTCCTTAGAGCAATTAAAAGTATCATTAACCATACACCATTAGCATTATCAATAAGTATAAATAATACTCAAAAGAAATAACCATTAAAAATTATGAATGATCAACAATGAAATAAATCAACAGTCAATCTTGTGGCTGGATTTGAAATGGGTCTCCTGTAGACCAGGCTCATTGACTTAGCCATTTCCAGCTTGTGAAAATCATCTAACCATTAATTTGGATGCCCAAACTTAAGGGTTAATCCATAAGAAATATATAAATTTAAAAACAATAATGCTGGGATATTAAAACATGCTGATCATCGTCAATGCTCTGACCACTTAGTACCATTAATATACTGGCCAACTATAAACTTAATTTCTAATAAGACTAAACTAAAATAAAATGTAGTGTATGGACTTTGAGGAGTATAATTATTGTGCCAAATCAAGACATTGTCATACTGGATGCCCCTGCACTAATATGTATTCTCTTCCTTATATCAGACCATTATGCTCAAATCTAGCTCAGAGAACATAAGCTCTATAACTGTTACTATTATCAAGAGATGGTGGAAATATAGTATTCTAAAAATCATTTAGAATTAAGTTCACTGGAATAATTTTAACAAGTGAATATACGTTTATTAACAACAATAACAAAATAAGTAAAGGATTACAGAATAAGGCTATACACATCTAAGCTTTCTGATTTTGATTAACATACCATAAAACTACCACATTGTGGTTTATATGATTAATATATAAAATTCAAATTATTATATTGTGGTCTACGTATATGTTCCAATAAGTTTACTTAAAACACATTCAGCACATAGACACGTGGCTAATAATTTCTGAACATATTGAATTGTCATAAATAACACTAATAAAAATGATTAAAATTTACATATATGTGTGGATTAATATAAAACAAAATTCAATTTATTACATTGTGACTTACAATACCTCTTAATGGGTTTACATACAACACACACACATATATATATATATATGCACACAAATGTGCATTTTATAATGTACAATGGATATATTTCAATTGACATTTAATAAAATTTTAAAAAATGATTAAATTTTACATATGTTTACTTGAAACTCATTGATATATATATATACACACAGTCATGTGGCATAGCAATTTCTGAACATACTTGAATTGTTATAAAATAATAAAAAATTTAAGTAATCATATTCAATGATATCAAGTTATACATATCATTGCACTGATATACAGTGTAATTTATTATTTAATATAAAGTATTTAAATTGTCATAATCTATAAGTGAAATTCAATTTTATCCATATTTAATAACATATTTATTGAATTGCAGGCACATACTGACATCTATCATATATCTTATTTTGTCAAAATAAAATTATTAAAAATTATTTTCACAGATTCCATTTGGAAAATATACATAAAATTCACACATACATGTATGTATTAATAAAAAATAATCTGAATCAGTTATTAAACCTAAGTCTATTTCTTCCTTTTTTTTTAACAAAAAAAAAATCAATCCTTGACAGGTTATAAAAGTTTTCTTTTTTTAATCAGGTTACTCTTAACTAATTATAAATGTCTTTAAAAATAATATACTCTGGCAAACTTCTTTTTTATTTTTTCTACTCTAAAAGATTTTGGAGTTTTAGAAGTGTCCATGAATCAAGGCATTTCATTCAAGCAAAGTTACTTGTTGTCTTTTAAAATATATAGATTTTTAAATGTCATTTTCACTAACAAAATTATTTAAAATAGCAGTCTCAATATATATATGTCACATTATATATGACTTGCTTTTTTAATTAATATATATATGTATAGCACTATTGCAGGTTGCTCTTGATTATAACATTTTTAAATTTAAAATATAGGTTTAAATAATGTCATTTTTACTAAAGAAATTATTTAAAATTTTGTTATCATTATTGTAACAGTAGCTGGGTTCAAACCCTGTTACAAGAAAATTAAGTAACACATACCCATTATCCTTGATACATATAATCATTTAAGTTGTTGCCAAGAGGTTAAATATAATCTATGAGGAGTTAGATATATATATACACCTGGGTCTCTTTTTACGCGGATTTATTTAACGTGATTTTGAAGTTACACGATTCACGTTTCTCCGGAAGTCGAACTCCGATAATGCGCTATTACTTTAAATAATAAATTTTGCGCACTTACATCATATTGAAAGTAATAGCACATTATTGGAATTCGACTTTCATCTTAGTAATTTCAATATTTTCAGTGCTTTATAATAATAAGATTTTATGCAATAATGAAATTAAAATCATGATTTCCACATTTTATGTATACCCACATTAAATTTTACAATATTATAATGTAAATTTGTTCAAACATTGTGCGTGTTAATTTTGCATTTTAAATCACATTCTGTTTTTGCTTTTTAAAAAAGAATGTAATCAATTATTAATCATTTAGTGTCCGCAAGTTTATTTTTAAAAGATGAGTAATAGCAGTGGGCACAATTAAATTTGACAATTAAAAATTAAAATCTGATTTTTTTACCAGTTTGCAAACGAACTTGTTTATCGGCAAATAGCGATAATAATTAAAATGTGTATAAAAAAATGTAAATTACTGTACTGTAAATTATGCATAAAAATATATTATTTTGAATAAAATTAAATATTATAGTTAAAAAAAGTTTGTCTTGTATCAATTTTTTTCAAATTTGAAATTTTTTATTAGTCATATTTTATTTCCTTCTCTTTTTTTGCACGAATTTTAAAATAATTTTACATTGGTGCTTTGCTTTTACGCGATTTTTGAAAAATCATAGTCCGTATCCCCCCTTTTTCAAGGTAAGTTACGTCTATTTTTGCGCGATTTTGTTTGCGCATGTTTTCTGAGGAACCTATCTATTGTGTAAAACAAGACCCAGGTGTATATGTAAATCAAAATTGAACTTTTTAAAAAAGAAAACAAACGGGGAAAGGATTAACTCGGCATAATTATTTATTTTAAAATATTTTTTTTAAATGTAATTATAAATTTGAAAAATACAGTTATACGCAAATATTTTTTTTATATATTGTTATTGATTGTTTCAAATATAGATTTTTGTTTTAATCATATCTTAAGTTAATGAGGCTGGTGAAAAGAAGTACTGTATATGTCTCTAGGCAGTTCTTGGTTATATAACAATGATTAATTACTTTAAAAATTCCGAAAAAGCCAATGAATGTATGGTGAAGTAAAAATAACAAGAATGATGGAACCAAAAGACAAAGGAAATGTTAAAGAAAGAAAATATTTTTTTTAGAAAAAGGCATTCAAAAGAGAAATAGATCGAAGTGCCGATAAATTCTTTTTTTGAAAAGTGGACAAAGAAGTTAAAATTAGTTAGATTAAAACAGCTGAGCAGGAGAGAATGGTGGACATCTTGTAAATCGTGATTTTGCTTTTCTATATATTTATTTTTGGATTTAATTTATTATTTGTGATGGTTATGCTGGGGTTGTTGTAAAGGACATTAAAGATTTTTGATTTAACTGATTCACCAAAGAGATGTATCCAGAATCATTTGTAGAATGCCAACATTTATAATGTCGGGGTAATAGCATATACGTGAAGGCTCACCATCCGCTGCTGATACAAAGCGGTTTCTACCACTACCTGCCCGCAGAAGAACCCAGGAACCTCACCAATAATCTATACTGCATAATACAGAACAAAATAGAAAGGATCAAATATAAAAGTATGAACAAATTCACCTTGGAAGAATATGTCATTAATAATTTAATTTGCGTCTCGTTCATAATGCAAATAAACCTTAATGCCAGACTTAGCCAATAAAAAAAAATCACGCTTTAATAAAATAAACATTGATTATTTCAGAACCATAAAATTGAACTAACTACACTACGTGATGAATATTGCATTATCCAAACCCCGGGGTCTTTCAAGTAATATTTTTTTTATCTTAATATAACCTAGAATTGCTTCTCGTTGCCCTCTGAATAATTCTACCTGATTAAGCTATTTAAATCAAATTGTAGCATATAACTATATATATATTGAATTAATGTTTATCTGTTATGGATTAAGATTTTTTTATGCTTTATTTATGGTTATGGCTTTGTTATACTTTAATCTGGGAATGATATATACTTTTGATCTTATAAATATGTTAAAATATTAGTAATAAAAGTCATATATTTACCTTATAATTGAAGTTATATATTGATTTATTGTCTATATTCACTTATTACTTTACCTGCCAAGATAAATTGAAAAATTATCTAAATACATCCGATATGAATAGGCACGTATATATTAAGTATATTTTAGATTCAAATCTAACATTTAAGAAATAGTTTAAAGTGATTAACTCGGGGAATAAAGATTTAAAGAGAGTGTTTAAATCTACATATTTCTTAACATACCCCCATTCATCCGATAGGTTTTCCTCCCAACCCTGAGAATGAGATAGCTTGGGTCGGGCACCTCATGAGATAGAAAAAGTAGGGAAAGTATAATTCTCACCGTACTAGTGAGTCTGGTGCTTGAGGTCAGCTTCCAACTGATGCTCATAAATATACTTTTCCTGTAGAGATTAATTTCTAGATTTTACTCAGGGGACAATGGCTGCCAGAAAACTTTTAACTTATTTTCGTAAATAAGGTATACACAAGAACTAGAAATAGCATGTATAGAACAAAAATAATATAATTAATTCATATTCGAATTCCAATTCGGTAGACAGTGGTTCAATACTGTCTACAGGTGTTATGGTGACTAGACAGCTATAGTATTTCCATCTATTATACCATGTGGTCCATGTGTCCATTGTTAAGATTTATTTTATTCTTTTTTTTCCAAGCATTAGGAATGACTTAAAATGGGGTTGTTGGTTAAAATGGTGCCCCACATTGGGGGCCAATTATAACAGTCGGGAAAGATAGAGACTTACCGTATCTGCCATATAGGGTGCCACCAGGCTATTTGAACCTGGAAAATTTATAAAGTAGGCAGATACGCACTGTTAAGATCTAATTTTTACATATGTTTTATTATACGACCGTCATAATTAGCCACCCAATGTGGACCAATACACTTTAACCACGAGTACCCTGAGAATTTTAAAAATAAATCATGCCAGTAACATTTTTCTTTAAAAATGAAATATTTTTGTAATTATACATAAAGTTATAAACTTGAATTTTGTGAAAAAGTACTGCCAGTAAGAAAATTGCGCATATGTAGAAATAAATGCGAGGAATAAAACGTAATAATTAATATAAATCATAATTTTTTAAAAAAAGTCTAAAATCATGTAACTTCCTTGACTTGCCTAAGTTAATAATGAAATGTAGTAAAACTGGGGTGGAAAGGAAAGAATAATCAGCATTTTTTTTTCTTTCTTGTAATTACTAACCAAAGTTTTGGCTTTTTAATTACTAACCAAAGTTTTGTCTTTTTAAAAAAAGTTTAGTATAATCAACTTGTGAAATGTCATTACTAACACTAAGTAAATTTTTTTTTTTAATGTTTTTGTTTTTTGAGGAAGTTTACTGATATATAATGATATATAATATGCCATTACATTATTTTAAAATTAAAATAAAAAGCTCATAAATAAAAATTGATTTATTAAAAAGAAAAAACTTAACTTAAAAACTGAAAATTAAAAGTTGTTTAACGTATATAGAGATCGCACAGATGGGAAACTTTAAAAACTATTTTAAAAATAAAAGTACTTGAAAGTATTTTTTTTGTAAAAAAGTAAAGATATAAAGATTTGATATTTTTGAAAATAGAAATAATGTTGATTTCTATAATCTTAGAAAATGGAAATGATTGTTTTATTAATTAAATGATTGTTCTAAAGCACACTAGCCCTTGGGGCACTCGAATAAGTAAATGGTCAGATAAGAGAATAAAAAGAAATTAAATGACCAATGGAAGCCCGAAACCACAGCACGGACCGTAAATGAAACATGAGAGCCAGTGACATCATGTTCGATCAATCTGGAAAAAGGCTTATAAGAGGCAAATGAAAATATAAAACCCCAAATATTTGAATTCAGAGAAATATAATTGTTGTTGTCTTAGAGCTGACTATTAATATACCGTTATAACTGTAGCTGTATTGCAGATTCCACAATGTAGAAGTCTGCAATAAATTTAATTTCCTGACAACCAGCTTAGGCCTCCGGATGATAGTTCTTGACCAAATGCATGGCAAGTACCGGTTTCGTTTCAAAGAAGGACAAACAATCTACGAAAGTGATCACAAAGATGGACCTCTAAATCTGCTCAATCTGTAAAGTATGAACTCTTGTGTTTTATCTAATAGGAACTTTTCCTAAATTTGCAATTAATAGCTGAAAATAAGAACTATTACCTGACCTAAAGAACTCAAAATCAATTATTAATATTTTTTATGCATATGTTTAAGCAATCATTTCCATTTCTCTCTTTTTTTGTGTTATGTGAATTAAAATGTATTAAATTAAAGTTGGGTGTAGATAGCTGCATGGATAAAAATTAATAACTATGTTTATATTTGTTTATGTTTATTTTAAAGGGTTTTAATTTCAGGCTATTTGTTTCATAGTTAGGTCGATGTTTGTGGAGGGATATATGGGTGTTTATATCAATGTAATGTGAAGTGTGTTTAGCATACAGGGCAACATGCCCAATTGAATGCATGACCCAATAGTGTAGTCATTGCATTGCAATGGACGCAGACATATTTCCTGCACCATTGACCCCTTCTAGCTCTATGGACAGGAATTATAAGTTGGCAGATAGACTGCTCTCCCCCATACATAGCACTCTTCTTTAATTAATTTATATACATGATTCCTTTGCCAGACACATGCACATTCCTGTACTGGACGAGGATCATGTCCTCCAAATAATATCACTCTGTCAGATGCAGATTGGTTTTATGCTAGCATCGTCATATTGCATTGGTTGCGACTATATATATCTGGAAGCAGGCAGTTTTGGCTACAAACTTTTAGTTTGAGATTGAATGAGTGTTTGATAAGTTTTTAAGTGAGAAATCTATGTAGCCTATCTATACTCAACTTGCTAAAGTAAAATATTATTTAAATGTCCATCTGTGCGGACTTTATTAAATAATAATTTTAATTTAAAAAAAATAATAATAACCAATTTAAAATTAATTGTAAAGTCTAAATTTATTCCTCAATTTTAAATATAAATATTATATATGTGCATTAATAGATGTTTTTTTTTTGTGTGTGTTATTACTGGCAGTGGCTTATTTTATTAAATATTAATATATTTTAAGTTATATTAAGTTTCTGTGTCTTCTTGAGCTAGTGGCAAGGGCTGATGGTCGTAATAAAACATATGTAAGAATTACATCTTAACAGTGCGTATCTGCCTACTTTATAAATTTTCCAGGTTCAAATAGCCTGGTGGCACCCTGTACGGCAGACACGGTAAGACTCTCTTTCCCAACCATTATATAACATTACTTACCAGCTGAACTTGATATATGATTGTTTCTGATTCTCTACATATAGATACATCAGTATATGTATAATTACTTTTTCAGTAAGCTAAGGTTTTCTCAGTAAGGTGGTCTTAGTGAGACTGGTTTATAGTCAGGGATTGTCACTACCAGGAAAGCATAACCAGATAAATGTTGGCATTGATGTGGTGTAACGATATATAAATATGTCGTTACATTAAATTGAAATAAAAACTTTTAAGTTCGCATATAAAAATAAGTGTATTAAAAAGAAAAAAAAAACTAAACACTAAAATTACAATGTTTGTTAAACGTATATATTTGCACAGATGCTAAACTTTAAAAATATTTTTTTTAATAAATAAAAAAAGGTATTTGAATGTATTTTTTTTATAAAAAAAGATTTAAATATAAAAATAGATTAAAAAAGAAATAACGTAAGTAAAAATAAAAACAGGTATTAATTAATTCCTGTAATCTGTAAATGGAAATGATTGTTTATTAATTATCCAAAAGCTGTCTAATTAAAAAGTCAGAGAGTAAATTAGATAAGAGAATAAAGAGATTTTAGCTTGACCAATAGAAGCACCAAGCCTCAGCCCGGACCCGAACGAAAATTTGGATTAGTGATATCTTTGTTCATTCAATCTGGAGATTTACTATAAAAAGAGAAATATTGAGTTCCAGACAGTTTTTTCGGACTTGATTTGATGAGAACGGTAAGACGCACTTGCCGTTCTCTCTCATTTTTTTGTTTGTTTTAAAAAATATATATATAAAATGAAAAGACTGTGATACCAGAATGGAACCAGCTAATGCTACCTCCAGAACATTATCTTCCAATGGAGATGTCGTGGGAATTAAAAACAGGAACCTGGACTCTTCTACTGTAAGCTATATTGACATAAACCCTAAATTTAAAAATAACTAAGAACTTTCGTTCAAGCTTATGAACTTCTATCTGACTTTTAAGTTTAAAATCAATTAATAATGTTTAATTTTATATGTTTTCCGATTGATAAAAATCATTTCCATTTTTTTTCTCTTAATTTAAGGTTGGGTATAGACGTTGCATAGATTCGTTAGCGGTTGATAATGTTGTGGTTTTCACATTCGATTAGAATATATGTCAATGATATCACTGCAAGCATCTTACGATGAATGCTAATGGGATTTGTATATTCCCTATGCAAGTGACGTTTATCGATGACTTTGTATTTTGATCGGTTGTGTTTAATTTGGAATGTTTTTGACCGTGGAATCTGTGCAGCTGATCTGTACTCAACATTTTAAAACAAATTTTATAAAATGCATTTGTGCGAACGTATCTAAATGTTGAATTTAAGTCGGGCATGAATGGCTACATAGTTTGTAAAGTTATATTAAGGGAGGGTAATCTTAGGTTATTCGTTTCGTAGTTGAATTGGCTCAATGGATTGCATATATTTGTGTAATTAGTAGATGTAGTATGAGATCCACTTCGGGCAGGATTGCATATATATGCCACACACCTTCTGTTTGCCTATGGATGGGTTTGTAAGTCGGCAGAAGACCGCAGTCCATTTCTATGGAGTTTTTTGTTTATTGTTCTACTTGCCAACAGATGTAGCATTCCTGTTGGTGGAGAGTCAATGTCATCTCTAATTCTACTTACTGTTCAGATGTCCATTCCTGACAGTATAGTATTTTGTGTTGTCGTATCATGCTACATTGAATACATGAATGTATCAGATGGATTGGCGCCAGTTGATTGCGAAATTTGTTGCCTAAGGTTAAATCAGGGAAGAATATTTTCTTTTCAAATGCAGATCTATGTAGTCTATTCATACTTGACTATTTAAATAAAATATTAAACTCATTGAAACTTAGTTAAATGTAAAATTAAAAGATTAATAGAAAAATCTAAAATGTTGAATTTATTCCTCAAAATTTAAATGTTATTTTATATGTGCGTAAATAAACATTTTTATGTGTTAATTTCTGGCAGTGGCTTTTATTTATTGATATTTAAGATATAAATTAAGATATAGATTTTTATCTCTGTGTCTCCGCTGAGCTAGTGACTTGGGCTAACGATCGGAATATTTAAATAAAGTGGAATCTTAACAGCACGTATCTGCCTACTCTATAAATTTTTCTAGGTTTAAATGCCTAGATGGCGCCTTGTAGAGCAGATATCGTAGTTTGCGGTTAGATTCGATCTTCACTTTCATTTCGATCATTATAGTGGTTTTACATAGACTTCAGGCAAGCAAACTATCCTCAGAACATATTTGTAGCAGGCTAGTAAACACAGGAAGTGGATCTGGCTTCATGTGAATCAAAACTCCAGCATTGTGAACTAGTATGCTGGATCTACTGTCTAGAATTCATTTCTCTAAATCATGGTAGCTGCATGTATAGCTCTGGTAACCAACCAACTCTGCCAACTGCTTCTCAAAATAAATTATTAGCCAACTCTTACAAAAATTATTAGCCAAACTAAACTATTTATCAACTCTTTTTATATAGTCAGCTTAGATGACAAAAACACTAATTAAAACTTTTTAATTAAAAACTTTCTTGTCTCTCTTGATTGGAAAGAGTTATTGATTTCAATTCCTTTTAATTAAAAGCTACTTTGAAGTTTTATCAAAAGTATGATCTACAAGTTTTACTCTAAAAAAAGTTTCTAAAAGAGACAAGCTTAATTAAAAGATTTCAAAAATTAGACAGGGGAATTTTTACAATTATCAGTTTAACGTGCTTACTTTTAATTTCAAAAACAGAATACGATATTAACATTTATTTAGACCCTTTTAAATATTTAATTTATAATAAAATTTTATTTTAAATCCAAAATTAGTTAACCTTTTACTATGATTATTTTATTCCAGTAAATGTAGAAAAATATCTACAAAATTTTTGTCTGTATTTATTTCTACTTTTCCTTTCAACTTTATATATATATATATGTGCACACACATCATTGTGTGACATGTAACAGAATTGTTACAATATAAATATAAAAAAAATTTGTAGAACAATATTGATAAATTTTTAATTAATTTATATAATTTACCATTGGTGGCAGAAGTAAAATTGTTTGTAGTGGGATAAATTTCAACAAAATTTGACTCTACCGATGTTTTTAAACAGTTCTTTTTCTTTATCTTAATATATATCAGGGATGAAGCATCTATGTATTGAACGGAATGAGTGCTTCCATAGAAAAATTCACTAAAACTTTCAAAAGCTTTAATTAAAATTCAATTTAAAAAATTCACTCTCAATTTTTTTACCAACAGTTTAATTGTTTTTATATATGCAAAGAATGTATTTGACTAATACAATCTTGGTTGATTATAAGAAGTTCAAACAATGTTAATTGAAACTTTTAAGAATGTTAAAAGGATTTGGAAGATAAATCTATATTGATAATGTAAACTAATCACAGTCTGATTACAATTGGCAATTCAAATTCATTATTTTTTGTATGGAATTACTGTTGACTTTCAATTTTTTTTTTTTACCAACAGTTGAATTGTTTTTATATACACAAAGAATGAATTTGACTAACACATTCTCGGTTGATTGTAAGAAGTTCAAACAATGCTAATATCTAATTTACAGTTAAAACTTTTAAGAATGTTAAAAGGATTTGGAAGATAAAACTATATTGATATATTCTCTGATTTACAAATAAGAGAGTTTCAGATTTTTCTAGATGTATGTAGTATATATATATTAGGTGCTATTATGTAAAATTGGTTGGGGCAAGTGAAATAAAAACATTATAAAAAAAGGTGTGCTTTCGTTCGTAAAAAAGTCACACTGCATCATTGATATATATATATAAGAGCTCTGGGAACATGGGTCCTATCCTACCTAAAGTGACCCCAGGTTGCAGATAGGGGAATAGCTTCCAGATATGAATGTTAACTGTGGATAAGCAAAGTATTGTAAATAAGCAATTGCTGACAATAGGACATTTACTCTCAGGAAGTGATGGAGACTGTCATGATTACTTCTGTGAAATACCACAATTCCTATGGCAGTGGATGTATAATGGCAAGTGTTGACCACCATTAAATAAGTCAACACTCTGCTGGGTCAGCACCAACATTTTTCCAGGTCAGTGGAAGATCACTATAGGTAACAATGGTGAAGATGAATAGATGTTCATTTATAAAATTCACATGTGCATTAAGCCTGTTATGGAGGTTATTGCTGGACAAAGAAGATAACGAGAAACCACTTTGCCTTATAAATACAGTATTTTATTATGAGTATATCTACAGGAATCATTGTTTGTTATTGATGTCTTAGCTAAGGATGACTTTGCTATCTTGCCCAACAGGAGCAGAAGAGCAGACATGTTATAAACCTGTGAAATCCTCCTAAAAATCATTTATTGAGAGAAGACACATGTTAGATCATTGGAAAGAGCTAGGAAATTGGAAAATTTGCAAAGAGATGGAAGTATAAATAATATTGATGTTATAGAATTAAGCAAAGTGAGGTGGGTGAGATGTGGAGTAGTAAGTAGTGATGTTATTTTATTCAGGTGATGATGGACCAATTAATGTTTTTGGCATTGCTGTTGGAATAGTGTGGCAAAAGTAGATTGTGTTGATGTTATGATGATGATGATGAGAATAACTGCAAGTTCTAGGGATTTGTTAATCATATAAGTTTATATGCTGACTATTAGTCATGATGATATTGAAATTGGTGAAGTATATAAGAAGATAGAGGAAGTTATCCATTGTTAAGGGAAAATGTATATATTGCTATTGGGTGATTGGAATATTGTTGTGGTGAAAGATAAGGAAGGAAAAATTGTTGTAAATTATGGTATTGGAAAAAGAAATGAAAGAAGTAACTGGCATGTACAATTTTGTAAAGAGAATGGTTTGTGATTGCAAACACTTGTTTTAAAAATCATATAAGAAGTATGTATACATGGAAAGCTCTAAATGGTAGCAGAACATTATCAAATTGATTATATATTGATTCAGAATAGATACAAGAATGCTATCAAGGAATTGAATGCTTTGCCTGGTGCTGATATAAACTCAAATCATAATTTGGTTATGACTAAATTAAAGTTTAGTTTAAAAAGAAGGGAAAGATAGTAAAATGAACTTAAGATAAATTGAGAGAAATGGAAAAAGAAAAATTTAGTTTAAAATGTGAAAATTTAATAAAAAGGGTTGATAAAGATGAGGAATATATTAATAGTTCTGATAAGTGTTGGTTTAGGATTAAAGAAGAATTATTAAAAACAGCAAAAAATGAAATATGAACTATTCAGCTAAAGAAAGCTAAATGCCCTTGCATAATGGAAGGTATGTTGGACAAAATATGGAGATACAGGGAAAATGGAAGAATGTCAGCACTGAGGAAGCACAAAGTGCATATAGAAAAATTAATAATGAGCTAAGGAGAGAAACAGGTTTAGCAAAAGAAAATTGGAATAAGAACGTAGAGAGAAATGCTTCAACAAGTGAAAAACTATGATCTAGTATTTGATAGAATTAGAAATGTCATTTGGGAGAAAAAGACATGATTAGCAAGTCAAATTGAAGATAAGAATGGAAAGAGATTAACTGATAGCAATGATATTTTAAAAAGATGGAAAGAATATCTTCAGTGTCTCTTTAGAAAAGAAAACAATTCACTTAATTATGAACTTGAAAATGGAGATATTGAAGTAGATGATAAAGGTATGACTGAAGTAATAAAGTCAGTTGCAAAAATGGTAAGGCTGTTGTATTTTATTATACAATTTTTGAAAAAAATGGGAGAATTATAAGGAAATAGTTGGACTTTGAAATTTGATATATACACCTGGGTCTCTTTTTAAGCGGACTTATTTAACACGATTTTGAAGTTACGCGATTTTGAAGTTCACCGGAAGTCGAACGCTGATAATGCGCTATTACTTTAAATAATAAATTTCGCGCACTTACGTTATATTGAAAGTAATAGCACATTATTGGAATTCGACTTTCATCTTAGTAATTTCAATATTTTCAGTGCTTTATAATAGTAAGATTTTATGCAATAATAAAATTAAAATCATGATTTCCACATTTTATGTATACACATATTAAATTTTACAAGATTATGATGTAAATTTGTTCAAACATTGTGCTTGTTAATTTTGCATTTAAAATCACATTCTGTTTTTGCTTTTTAAAAAAGAACGTAATCAATTATTAATCATTTAGTGTCTGCAAGTTTATTTTTAAAAGGTGAGTAATAGCAGTGAAACGAAATTTGATTTTTAAACGGGATTGAAAATTAAAGACAAAAATAAGAATTTAATTTTTAGTTGTTAGTTTTAATTAAATTTTTCCCAGCAGTGGTGAATAAATGTCTTTTTATTATCGTAAGTCTAAGTTCATAAACAATTAATAAAATCATCATCTCAAAGATTAATTACTAATTATGTTGTCACCAGAAATCCATTGACTTAACATGAGTGTGAAGTTGGCGCTAGTTGTATTTCCTCAGTTTGCAAACGAACGTGTTTTCGGCAAATATCGATAATAATTAAAACATGTATAAAAAAATGTAAATTATGCATAAAAATATATTATTTTGAATAAAATTAAATATTATAGTTAAAAAAAGTTTGTCTTGTATCAATTTTTTTCAAATTTGAAATTTTTTATTAGTCATATTTTATTTCCTTATTTTTTTTTTGCGCGAATTTTACAGTAATTTTACGTTGGTGCTTTGCTTTTATGTGAATTTTGAAAAATCACAGACCCCATCCCTCCTTTTTCAATGTAAGTTACGTCTATTTTTGCATTATTTCATTTGCACGTGTTTTCTGAGGAACCTATCTATCGCGTAAAACAAGAACCAGATGTAATAGTGTTTGGCCTGAAGATTTTTTAAGGACAATAGTGATTCCAATTGCTAAAAAAAAAGAAAGCTGTTAAATGTGAAGAGTATAGGACAATAAGTTTGTTGTCTCATGCCTCTAAAGTTTTATTGGGGATTTTAATTCAAAGAATTTATGGGAAGTTAGAATATTATATTGAAGATGAACCATTTGTTTTTCAGAGACGGAAAAGTATAAGAAATACTGTGGTGTTGTTAGACCAATTGTAAAGAGATATATTGAAAAAGATAAAGGAATTAGTATATGTTTCATGGATTTGGAAAAAGCATTTGATAGAATACTCTGGAATAAACTTATGACTATCTTAAAAAAATAAAGGAATATTTTGGAAAAAGAGAAAATTGATTTGGAATATGTATAATGGACAAAGGATAAGAATTAGACTGGGAAATAATGAGATTGATGAAGTGAATATAAAAAGAGGAGTTAGGCAAGAATGCAGTACATCACTTGTTCTTTTTCATATTTATTTAGAAAACATATTAAATAATTATTTAGACTATGAAGGAGCAAATGTTGGAAGTAGAATAAAGAAATGTATGGCTCTAAAAGCTGAGGATGAAAAGTGTCTTTAGAATACATTGAATGAATGATGTATGGAATATGGAATGAAGACTAATTGTTGAGAAGTCTAAGTGTTTATGGACAGGGAGAAATGCAAAAATATTGCAAATTGAAATCCATGATAACATAGTTTGAAAGTTAAAGGCCTTTAGATGTTTGGATAATTGGTTGAGTGAGGATGGAAGAAGTGAATATAATGTTAAAAGAAGAATAGCATTGGCAAAGGAGGCATTTATTAAGAGAAATATTTTGTGGACTTTTGAAGAGAGAATTAAGAAAAAGATTAATTAAATGTTATGTGTGGAGTGTACTATTGTATGAATGTGAAATGTGGACAATGAATAATAAAATTAAAACAGATTGAAAGTCTTTCAAATTTGAATATGGAGAAGAATGGACAAAGTCAGTTGGATAAATAAAATAACAAATGATGTTTTGAAAAGGCTAAATGAAAAAAGATGATTGATTGAGGAAATTAGAAAGAGAAACTGGATTGGTCATATATTAAGAAGAAACTATAGTTTAATGAAAGTTGTTTTGGAGCAAATGGTGAATGAAAACAAGAAATAAAAACAGAAAAGGTCAACAATGTTGGATGATATGAGATGGGAAGAGTTATGTGGAATTGAAAAGCTGGACAATGAAGAAAATGGAATGGAAAACATTGATGAATTGATATTCTTACTTGCTGGATCTGTCCATGGGATGGAATACTATTGATTGATTGATATCAGAGATGAAAATTCAACTTTGCACAGACAATTATTGGAAATGGAAAATTAACCTTGGAACTATATATGTTAATTTAGGAAATTTATTCTGTATTTGTGACCAAAATGATAATAAGCATTCTCATTGTATTTATTTTTTAGAAAACAATTAGAAGTTACTTCTAAAAGTTGCTCCAATGCCAGCCGTATCTTTACAATAAATTTATTGATATTAGAATAATAATCCATTCACTAGTGTCTAATTCAAGGAAATACTTTTTAGATTCATTTGTAAGCTTTATAAATATTAAATGATAATACTTTTCAGATTATCATCAATCTATTCACTTTAACTTTTGATCAATTCAAGGAAAGATGAAATGCATAAAATTATCTTCAACCATAATTTTATTTTTACATAGCGTTCACTTTATCTTAGAAATAAAATGTAGAAATTTATTTGCCTTTTAGGGTCAAATTAAGATTATTTAGTGCAGAAAATATATCTGCCGGATATGCTAAGTTGGCGACCATTTCCAATTTTAAAATTCTCATCAAGAAAAACGTTTTGCTCATTCTAAAGTTTAAATAAATATGTTAAGCATCTTGCAACAAGAGACCTAATAAACATTAATACAGAAAATAAATTGTGTATGATTATTTTCCCTTTTTCACAATGTTGAGAGAAAGTCGGTCATTTAGAAGATGAGTCAGCCTGAGTATGAAAAGTCATGCATAATATATAATTCATTTACTGAAAAATCTTTAAAATACTTTTTTTTCTTGATAATGATCCTCTGCATTAAAGATGCATAGCTGAAAATTGTCATATATTCTCTGAAAATTTTCAAATACCCCCTTTATATTTTAGTTTTGATAATTTTCAATTATGTTTATATATACAAACACCAAAATTCTTATACAGAGGCTAAACTCTCCATACAGTAGCACCACTCAGTGCAAACCACAATAATCAATGGATGCAAAAAGATTTGTGCATAAAATCCATATTTAGTGCCTATTCATCAAATATCCACAGACTAGTTTCTACCTTGTGGCTTTCATCAGTGAGGAGCCTTGGATCTCAGAGACTGCACCTAGATCTATACAAACTCATGAGCTTGAACTGAAAACATTGTGTTTTCATTTTGGACACAAAGCTTTATAATTAGCTAATAGGTAGTTAGCTGAGGGTTGCATTAAAAAGTTATAGATGCAGTGCTCTCAAATCCAAGGTGCCTCATGTATGAAAGCAAGAAACTAGAAACTAGTCTGGGAATATTGGATGAGTAGGCACTAGATAGGGATTTTATGCACAAACGTTCTTGCATCCATTGATTACTTTGGCTTGTACTGAGTGGTGCTACTGTAGAGAGTTTAGCCTCTGTGTAAACAGCTTGTGTAAGCAAAAAGGTGATCATATGTTGTTTAGTTTTTAATATCAAATTTCTTGCTGTTTTTTTTTTTGGGGGGAGAGGATAGTTCAGCTATATATTCACTTTATTTTCAATCAACTGTTCAAAAATTGTCTACCCTATGTGATTTAGTGTAGTGGCAGAGTGCTGGACTCTGGATCTTAAAGTTCATGATTTTCATATCACTTTCTGTGTTTGAATTTCTTATTAACTCCCAAGCAATAAACCATTAGGTTAATGTATTTATTTAACAAAAACAGAAATAATTAACATCTGGGTTTAAATACCAGTTAATTATTATCATTTGATATTCCCAATAATGTCTACTCTTTTTATAGAATTATGTGATCTAACCAATATGTAATGTTCATGTTAATCTGAAAAAGTATAAAAATAAAACTAATAAATTCTTAAATGCATTTAGCCAGCTTTTAGCATATTGCTACTACAATCATATTGCTGAATAGAACTATGCCATTAGGGATATGCATTTATAGTAGCAAAGTCCAATAAGTAAATCAGTCACAATATGTAAATTAGATGTGGCACAGAGGAATCTCTTCTATTGATATTGTACATTTATGGGAAAGTGAAACAGCTTTATTTTTCCTACACATTATATATTTCGATAAGTTGGTAGATAAAACAATTTCAAATTATTCACTGCTGAGTAATAAGCCTTCCAAAGTAAAATGGTGAAAGAACTAATTAAAGTGATTTTTGACTGCTCTTGCATTTTTAGAAATTAATCTGTGTTTTAAGTAATATATTGCTCATGATATAATAGATTGATTTCTTCTACACTGCAAATTAAAATGAATATTTATATATTCTTAGATGAAAAATTTGAGGTTCCAATATTTTTTTAAAAGAAATATATATAGAGACATATTTTCTTGAATCTTAAATATACCATTTCTAGGCAAATGCATTGCTAATAGACCTCCCCTCCCCTTTTAGAGGAACAATAAGGATGACGACATTATGCAAATTTCCCATTCGTTTTATTCTTTAGCAAAAATTATCCAGTTTTGACTAGCTGTCTGGGATAGCTGTAAGCTAGGTATCTGAAAGAAAAATTGCGAAGGTATTTGGATTCTGTACATTTTTAGCTTTTCCTCATCAATACTTGAACTTACAGTCATAGAAATGGCATTACCATCCAGTATGTGTGCATATATTTTTTAACTATAAAATATATAAATCTAAATGTAAAGTGAATATTAATAGAAGATTAATAAAAATTTATAAATCAGTAGAGTGTAATTTTAAAAGAATATTGTTTGCTTAATCAAGCTTTCTTTGCTGTTATAAAAAGATAGATGTATTAAAATAAAAGAATCTGAAGATGTGAATTATCCTCTTTCCTTAAAGGAAATCAATCAAAACTTCCCAATGTGACATTTTGAAATGTGTTTACAAAAATCAGGTAAACATTTTATTTCCATTGTCTAAAGTAGTTAAAATTATTATAGCTGGATTTGAAGAGACAAATAAGAAATTACTTGTCTCCTTTTTGTGAATAATCAATTTTGTAAATTTCAGCTTTGCATTTAATATCTTACTGATTAAATGTTAATTCTGTCTAATCTAGATTTTTTTCTTTTGGTGCACGAATGAGCTAACGTCTCATAGTGGAGTAGATAACATATTTAATTGCCTGGGTTCCAGTCCTGCCAGATGAAACTTGCAAATTTTTCGAAACCATTGGCAGGCTTAGATTTTCTGCACTATTTTATTTTTTTCTCCCAATATTATAAATATAAAATTGATTTATATAATTAAAATAAACTTTTTATATATTTTCTGCTCAAACTCTATTTATTTTATAAAATCTATTCTTATAATATATTTAATTTTTCAATTTCCTCTTATTTTATTTTACTTGTTAAATTAATTTAAAATACCAATTTATCTTTACAAATCTATTTGTAGAGATTCTTAAAAGAATTAGATTTTTATTATTATCAAATTATTTATTTTCTAAATATACAGTAATCATTAACTAGTTATAAATATAATGTGATGTGATGAATTTGGCTTCTCCTTAAACGAAGTCAAGAATATCTCAGCAACTATGCCCAGTTAGCCACTTTATTTTCCATTCCCCACTCTTAAGTCTTCCCATATTCTGCCCCATCCCATTTCCACAACATACTCTTTGTCAAGTCTATGGCCTTTATATCTAAATCCCTCTCATCTCTTCGCAAACCCAACATATAAACTAATAACTCACTTTCTGTATAGTCACTTTGTTCATGTCTATTCTCCCATAACTTCTTTATCTGTACCGTTTCTGCTTTCAAGCATTTACATTCAATCAACAGATGCCTAATATTTTCTATACCTTCCTTACACAATTTGCACACTAAATCATCCATAGTTTCCCATTTACAAGTATATTCTCTTGTTGCTAAGGATCCCATTCGAGCCTTAAATAATAAACTACTTTCCTTACTATTAGCATAAATTAACTCGCATCCAATATTCCGTTTACTTCTATATATATTTAAAGTCTTCTTACCCTCCATACTAGTTCTCCATCTCTCCAACTCCCCATTTTTTATTAATGCTTCTATTCTTTTATCCCATTCCTTACCACTATAACACTCAATAATCTTCCTAACACAATCATCCCACCTTTTATACTGATATAAATTCTTTATCCAAATCTTTCGCATACCGCATTACCTTTCTCACCCATCTTGTTAACTGCCCTTTACTCATAACCCAATTGAACACTATTTTTGATATTTTTTTACTATCCATAAACTGCAACCTACCAAACATTTTCATTTTACTTTTTGCATCTCTCATATAAAAACTTGACCATCCCATTTCTCCTTGAATTGCATCCTTTGCTGTCCACATCTCTGCATCTAATGCATGCCTTCCTACTTCCCTTTGTACTTTCTCTAAATAATCTAAAACCCTTTTACTAACACATAATGCATCATTACCATATGTTAACCCTGCTACTGCAACTCCCTTCCATACTATTCTAGCTACATCATATTTGTTATATGAAAATACTGTTAGTTTCTTTACCCAACCCTTTCTTTTCTTTGCTTCATTTACCAATTTTTTTCTCCCATTCATCCAAGCAATTTTCCTGATTACATAAGATGATTCCCAAATACCTATATCTATCCACCACACTTAACTCTATATCCCCCAATAAAAATTCTACATCTTCTCTTTCCCCTGTATTAACCATCATTATATTTGATTTTTCTTCACTAAATTTAATCCCCATCTCTTTACCCACCCTTGCACATGTCCTCAACATAATTTCCATATCTTCTCTTCTTTCTGCACACAAAAAGATATCTGCAAAAAAAAAGACCTGACAAAATATATACTCCCTTGCCACCTATTAATGGTATCTCTACCCCTCTTCCTAGTTTTTCTATTGCTTTCTCCATTTCACTCAAAAACAACAAAAACAAAATAGGTGACATAGGGCATCCTTGCCTTAATCCCACCCCATTTTTAACTTTAACTGATTCTATATCCCCTAACTGGTAATTATAATAATTATTTTCATATAATTTCTTAATAATATTTACTAAAGCTTGATCCATTTCCAAATTGGCTAACCTTACCCATAATCTCTTTCTATTTACTCTATCATATAAAACTCATATATAATGATCTACCTGAATTCCTACTCATCTCCATAAGTTGTGTAACTACAAACAAACTATCTCCTATACGCCTATCTGACCTAAAACCTCCTTGCATTTCCCCACTACATTATTCTCTTCCATCCATTTTACAACTCTTCCAGCTACCATATATGAGAAAACTTTATATAAAACTGATGTTACCGCTATCAGTCTATAATTATTTAACTTTCTATTATCCTTACCCTTTCCTTTAAATAATAATCTTATTCTTGTATTACTCCAACTAACTGGAAAAACTGTCTTCTGTGCCATCTTATTAAAACATAATAACTTTGCTTTTGCTCTATGCCCTAAATTCATTACCATCTCTGCTGCCCATCCATCTAAACCTCTCGCCTTTCCACTTTTCAATCTCTTCCCTGCCTCATTTAATTCATTTTTTGTGAACCTAATATTCCCATTACTAACTGCTTTCATTTTTTCTATCACTATTTCCTTCACATCTAACATCTTTTCTATATCCATTACATATCTATTTAAGATTCTCTCTACCTCTTCTCTAGAGCTACACTCTATTCCCTCATTATCTATTAATACTATCTCTCTTTCTCCTACATTTCTCCTTTTAATGTAATTCTAAATTTTTTTACTCCCATCTCTTCCACTTTTATTAATATCCTCCAACAATTTACTATTTAACTTCATCCTCTCTCTATAATTATCCATTTTAGCCAACTTCTTTTCTAAGTACTTTCCCCATTTAGCATTAATATCATTTTCACTTTCTTTGTTCTTAATAGCACACTTATATTCTCTGCATGCTTCTTTCCTCTCTTTTACACTTTTACTAACTCTCATTTTTTATTACTTTTATTCTTCTACATATTCTCAACTAAAACCCTATTTGCCATTTTTTCTATTTCACCACACCAGTCCTTATACTCATCCCCATCCAACTGCTCCATGGTTTTTCCAACTTTTATTTTTATATTCTTCCAACTTATTCTTATCATTCACTCTTCATCCACATATTTCACTGTTATTTCTACCTCTATTTCTATCCTCCATCACATTACTAACCATTTCTATTACAATAAAATTATGATCACTATTACATACTCTCTCTTCATTATCAAGCACCTTAATTTTCCGTATTTTATTCATTCCCTGTTTCTCTACCAATACATAATCTATTATGTGAAATACATTATTCCTAGACCATGTGTATTGTCCCTCATACATATTTGATAAATTCCCAATGCTCAAATTTACTCTTTGACAAAATTCCTTCAACAACTGACCATTCTTATTATCTACATCATCAATTTCTTCAATATGTCCATTCATATCCCCTATAACCGTTATTCTCTTTCCCTTTTCTTTAAAAATTTGTATATCCTTAACTAGACATTCATATATACTACTGTTCCACTCCATTACAGTTTGACTATCTCCAGTAGCTATATACACTACAGCCACCATCCATTCTTGTCTACCCAATCTTATTTCAAACCACAAATGCTCTTGACATTTAACACTATTTAAATATTTCCTCGATATAACACCTATACCACCACCCCTTTTTTCTTTTCTGTTTACATCCTGCCATACCACCTCTTTCAAAATAGGTTCTTCTTCTTCTCTTAGATGAGTTTCCACTACTGCTAATACCTCCAGCTCTTCATTTTCAATTGCTTTATTTAATTCCAGCCACTTTTCTGGTCTCCTACCACCTTGCATATTCAAAAACCCAATTTTTAAAATTTTTTCTTTCCTAACTATTCTTTTATAAATTCTTTTGATTCTTTCTTCTCCATTACATTTATAATAAACTTTCTTACCATTAATCTTACAAAACCATTCCCTCTCCACATCTACACTTATATCTAAATCAACCATCTTTTGCTTATTTCTTATATCCCCTCCATTCTTCTTGTTTTTGATAATATTACAATTTAAAAGCCCTCCTCCCTTTAAAAGTTTCCCAAATTATATTTTTTAAATATCAAACTCCCTAAAACTTCCTTCCTTGTTTTCTTAAGTGCAATCCATCTTTACTATATAACTCCCTCTTTCCACTAAACTAATACCATACATCCACAAACACAACATTATTTCTCTCACACAATAGAATATGCTCTACTAACAAATGCCTCTTATCAAATCTTGGTAATACTCCAACTACCCTTACCCTTCCTTTAATCTCCCTCAAATTTCTAATCAATTCTACATACTCATCCATTACTCTCTCTGATGCCTCTAACAAATTATTAGTCCCTACCATAACATATACATCTCTACTACCTAGCTTTCCTACTTTATCTGTCACATCCCTAATTTTTGTTCCAGGCATACATACTCTAACATACCTGCTTCTATTTTCCCTTGCAATTATATCCCCACATTCTCTATTAGTGAATCTCCTATCAACACTGTCTCATAATCTATTTTCTCTACTCCATCTGTAACCTTCTCTACCATCTTCTGGACCTCCTTATCCATTTCTTCCTTATCATTTCTACTCAATAATTCCTTTATCTCCTTACACTTTGTCTCCAACAATTTTAATTCTACATCCTTCACTTCTTCCTCTATCTTACTTATTCTCTGTCTAACCATCTCCATTGCATTACTACTTTCTCCACCCATACTTCCTGTCACTCCATTAAAACTATACTATCCTATCTTCCTTAACTACATTTTGCTCCCTCTCCTCTGACTTTCTCTCTAGACTACCTACACTTAAAAACCACTTTCTCACCTCTTTAATCACATTTACACACTGATTACATAATCAGAAAACTGTCACATCCTTCCTATTCTTATTCAAACATTTCAAATGATACACCTCAGCACACACTGTACATTCTACTAGTGCTCGTCTAATTCCTTTCTGCCGATCGTATATACTTTGTGTGACAAACTATCTATACAGTAATGCCATCCAGTGTAAGTCATTTAGTGCATACTCTTAATATTTCCAGCCTAGTTTCTAGCTTGTGGCTTTCATCAGTGAGGAGTTTTGAATCTGAGAGCACTGCACTTAGATCTTAGGATCTAATGCAACACTCCAGCAGCTACTAATGTATGGAGTTTACCACTGTTTTAACAGCTTATTTAAGTACAGGAAATGGTAATCATGTGATATTGTGGTTTAATACCATTTTTGCCCATGGGATGATGACTATGGTTATTAAAGAACCAAAGACATCAAAATATAGATACTTAACTGGGTTCAAATCTATATGACTATACAAATGAATGAGCTTGGATTGGAAACATTTTTTATTTGGACATATAGCTTTATAGTTAAATAAAAAGGTAAAAGGTAGCTTCTGGAGAGTTGAATTATATTCCAAGATGTAAGTGCATTACTCTCAGATCCAAGGCTCCTCACTGATGAAATTCATAAGCTAGAAACTATTCTGGGAACACTGGATTAGTAGGCACTGAATAGGGATTTGTGCATAATCTTTCTTGCACCCATTTGCATTAGATGGTACTAATTTGTCATTGATTTAACAGCCTGTGTAAACACAGGAAATTGTGATCATGTAATGTTTAGTCGAATGTAAAAATGATATGAGGAAGTAAAGAAAATTCTTAGGATATTTATAGAATGAGATAAGAAGCTGAAGTCAGTAAAGAACAGTAAATATGATTGATATGTACAAGAATTTAGAGCAGCTCTTTACTTTAGCCATCTATAGTAAGCCTGATAATCAGTGACCACCAAATAGTTTCAGCTTTGAATCTCAAGTTAGATTGATAAAAATTTAGAAACAGATAAGGGATTTAAGTGCACCATGATCATTGATTACTCAATCTTACTATAGATGGTGTTTTATTTATACCATGTTATGTAAGCAAAAGAATGAAGTGATAAATATGATTGATAAAAAATACTGTGGTTTTTTGAAAGGTCAAGCAGTAATTTCCTGTTTATGGTTAATATAAAAGTATAAGTGCAGTGACATAAGAAATATAGTATATTAGTTGTAGTATGCAGCTAATATTGAATTATTGGAAAGAGGAATTTGGGCGATATATGAATAGAGAAAAAGTCAAAAAAATATTTTTCCCCGAACTAATAATGAGCCAATAAACATCACATGATCACCATTTCTTATGCTTGCTTATAACTGTTAGTAAAACAGGCAAAACTCTCTACACATATTGCCACTGACTGCAAACCAGAGTAATCATTGGATTCCAGAAGGCTTGTGCATAAAATTCCCATCTAGTACCTACTCATCCAATATCCCCAGACTAGTTTCTGGCTTGTGTCCTTCTTTGGTGAGGAATCTTGGATCTGAGAGCAGTGCACCTAGATCTTAGGATCTAATGCAACCCTCCAGCAGCTACCTTTTATCTCTCTTAACTACCAACCAATGTCTTAAATGAAAATACTATATTTTTAATCCAAGCTCATTATAGTGAGGAGCCTTGAATCTGAGAGGACTGCACCTAGATATTAGGATCTGGCTTGCTGTGAGTGGCTATATGTATGCAGAGTTTTGCCTGTTTTAATAAGTTATAAGCAAACATAAGAAATGGTGATCATATGCTGTTTATCGGCTTAAAACCAATTCTGCCTGATAGAGTAATGGTGGCTATGGTTATTAAAGAACCCAAGTCACCAAAATGTATAGGTACTGAACTGAGTTCAGACCTATATAACTATATAAGCTAAAGAGCTTTGATTGAAAATATTATAGTGTTTTCCAATTTAAGACTCATAGTTTTGTAGTTGAGATAAAAGGTGGCTGCTGGAGGGTTGCATTAGATCCCAAGATCTAGGTGCAGTGCTCTCAGATCCAAGGCTCCTCACTGATGAAGGCCACAAGCCAGAAACTAGTCTGGGGATATTGGATAAGTAGGGAATAGATGGGAATTTTATGCACAAGCCTTCTGGCATCCATTGATTATTCTGTTTGCAGTGAGTGGCAATACGTATAGAAAGTTTTGCCTGTTTTTATTAACTAATAATGAGTTTAGAAAAGTGTTAATTAAAAATGATGAAGATTGAGATAATCAGTACATCTAAATCTTTAGAAGTGGCCATAGCATAGTAAAAGATTACGATTGACAGTTGGACAGGAATTTTAAGAGCAGGCGAACATTTTAAAATTTTCAAGAAGTGCTCCTTGTCTGACATTATAAATAAATACATAATAAGATGAAGTAATTAACCTGTTTCATCCTCATTTGCATATTTCCAAAGACTATTAAAGGCACTGAATTTATCCACAATTATAAAAAAATAGAAAAAATCTAGAAAAACACAATAGAATCAGTTTGCATTAAAAGGTTTGTAAAAATTAATTATGTATACATTAAGTTTCTGGATAACAATTATAACATTGGATTGGGGAACAAGCAAACAACATTTACATTATTGAAAAAATTAAAAGATTTAAAAATAAACTTGAATTAGATATATTGCAAGAAGACATGACTAGAGATAGACAACCAAAATCCTAAACTGAATATCAAGAACAAAGTCGGGGCAAAAGTGGGTCTACTGAGGCACTCATCTCAGATGAACAATGGGAAAGAGCACCAAATTGATACAAAATAAAAATTAATAAATTGCAAAATAAAATAAAAAAAAGACAAATATAACTTGCAAGGTTCATCAAATACTTTAAGCAAAATAACGATGTGCCGGATGCTCTCGTCAATACATGTTTCCTCGTATATCACCCTAATAAATGCTCTGTGACTTTTTTATTTAATAAATTAATTTTGTTCTCAAAGTAAATTATTTTTATTTAATACTTATTAGAAATAAAAAAAACTATACATAGGGATAAAAATTTATCCTGCATCAGGTGAAAATACTTCTAGACCATGCATGAAATGACTGGATGAAATGTGAAAGTTTATTGGTGTGATGTGATGAGAATCTATGTATTAGAGAAACTGGATTAAACTTTGAGACTTTCATGATACAGTGGATCAAGAATGTCTATAAATGATAATGTTGATGATCTATATCATTTGAATTGTCTTTCGAGATTTTCCATTTTATTAGACAATTTGAAGCAAAGATATCCAAATCACGCTTATCAAGTTTTTATTAATATATAAAAGATATGGATCAAGAATGTCTATAAATGATAATGTTGATGATCTATATCATTTGAATTGTCTTTCGAGATTTTCCATTTTATTAGACAATTTGAAGCAAAGATATCCAAATCACGCTTATCAAGTTTTTATTAATATATAAAAGATATTTTTTAAAAAATGAACATTATTAGAAGCATGAAGAGTTTTATGGAATGCAATTCTTTCATCTTTGTGTTGCTTCTTTGTTTTATGGAGAATCCATAAATTTAGCTAATGTGATCATATAATCACCATTTCTTATGCTTACACAAGCTTTTAAAACAGTAGGAACTCTTTCCATATAGTATTGCCACCAGTGCATCACAGGCCATAATAATCACTGGATGCTAGGTTTATGCATCAAAATCCCTATCTTGTGCCTACTCATCCAATATCTCCAGACTAGTTTCTAGCTTGTAATCTTCATCAGAGATGAATCTTGTATCTGTCACCACTGCGCCACTAGATATAGTCTGGGGTTATTGGATAAGTAGACATTAGATAGGGATTTTGATATGCACAAAACCTTCTAATGTACATTGATTATCTTAGCATGCATTAGATCAATATGATATAGAAACTATTATTTCCATGTGACATTTCCATTTAATTGATCTTGTGAATTTAATAGAATAATAAAAGTTCCATAAAACTATTTTATAATCAACTTGGGCATAGTTTTCACGAGAGGCTCTTTTTGTTATAAAAATTACTTCACGTTTTAAAAAGGTGCAATGTTAATTGCTTTCACTGGGAGGTTGTGACCGAGAATAAAGTACTATAGAAAATTTCCAATTAGACAAGATGTTGAAAACTGTCAAAGTTTGCAGCAAAATATATTAGATGACTGAACCACATGGTGTCATATGAATAGACTAAAGGATCAGAATGCAATAGCGTCATGAAATTCAAATTTTTTCCTAACTTTTTATCTTTTTCTGGAGTTAGAATAAACAAATTCATGTACAAGAGATTTATATTGATACACTTAAAAGTTTAATCTTTGATTGCCAGCATCAAGTAATTATTTTTAATTTCAGGTCTAGAACTCTCATCTTAACAATCTTGATGCAGTTCTGCAATACTGTTGGACTTACTATCTGTGATTTTGTTTCCTTTTTGACTTCCATGCAAAGACATTCACTCAATATTTACTATGTATTTCTATGAATATATAGTAGTCCAAATTTTATTAGAGAATGATAACAACTTACCACAAATAATTTGCATAACTGGTCAATTGTAGTTGTTAAAGCTTGCTTTCATTATAGCTGTAAAAATTATAATTCTCGACAAGGAAAATTGTTGTTTGGATTACAACATAAAGAGGTTTATTATTTATATGATTAAAATATATAGAAATATATAATGTTGTTTTTAATCTTTTGCTGATGACAGTCATTATCAATAAACTTTACTACTTTTCCTTACACATGCATACATTAAATATTATTAATACAACTAAGTCAATATTGAATTCTGGTGGTGATATGATCTTTCATTTCTTTAGTTTTAGCTTTTTAAAGATACATTCATTATTGTAATGACTCAATGTATCAATTTTCCTTTTATTATCAATTTTTCTGCTCGTTACTTTTAGGTTTAATTAGATTATCTCATAAAATCATCAAATAAGAAAATCAATCAAGTCATTTATTTTGAATTGAATGTTTAGGTATAATCTTATTGAATATCCTCTGGAATGTTTTCCTTGCATTCGTGGTATTCTTAAAAGTCTTAACCATCAAAATAGTACCTTTTCTATTCTGCTTTTTTAATATATCTTTCACCTATGTAGTCACTGGAAAAAAACAAAAAAATTCAACTATATTGAGTATGTTTTTTTTTTGTTAGTGAAATAGATATATGCCATATCCATTCCATGGGCACCCATATAGTCTCATGCATAAGAGAATAGGTTACAAGTGGTTGTGAGGCAGAATACCAAAAAGTAATTTTTAAATACTTCAAATTAAAAAAAAAAAAACAATTTATAATATATATAAAGAAATAATAATAGTAGAAAAGATTAGTTTTTATTTTCAGTATTTGAAGGATTTAAAATTCAATTTTTTTAATAATATTTATATAAAGAAATAATAATAATAGGTTTTTATTATCAATATGTGAAAGATTTATAATTAAAAAAGTAATATTTTATAATGTATAAATTTTTTTTTTATAGGAAGTCAATTTTTTATCAGTAGTAAAAATATGTAAAGAATGTAATTAAATTTATCATTGCAGGAATGTATGTTGGAATGAATATGTTAAATTATTTCAAAAAAACAAACCAAAACAAGGTAATAAAAGCATTTATATTTTGATTTAAAAAAATAGAACAAAGGGATTAAAAAAGATTAAGATTGTATTTTATGTTATATATTTTTATACAATTACATTTTTGAATAAGAAAAAATGTTTTTTAAATTAATAAATAAAATTATAATCTGTAGTTTATATCCCCCCCCCCCTAATTTTTTTAATTAAGAAAATAATTTTTTTTTTTAAAAAACTAGATCAATATAATTATAGGTTGACTAAAGTGATAAAATAAAAAAGTGGTGTCAATAGATCTTATTGTTAGTATTATGTACAGTTAAGTGAGATTTGCTTAATGAAAAAAATAAGAGTTGTGTTTTGAATTATTGACTTTACTAGGCTTATTTTGACTTCAAAATTTTACAAGTAAAGAATAACTTCAATTTTTCTGTAAGTACTTTTAATATTATAAAACATTATATTTTTATTCCATTTTTCTAGTAATCCATATATTAAAGTGATGAAAAGACAATATTTGATAGATATTTTTACTAAAAAACTTAAATCAGAATGTTTTTTTCAAAATTGCTTAATTTCTTTTCATGAGATTTACTGCAAAAAAATTTTATTGTAATATTTTTTTTTCTAACATAATCCATTTTTGTAACTCGTTATGTATAACTATATACAATATTTTTTTCAGCAACAGTATACCAAACTGGTAATTAAATTATGTGAATCCTATCACTGCAGAATATTTCCTATATAAGGATACATGCTGAGCTTTTCATTACAACTCTGACCAGTATCAGTCTGATGAGACTTTTCACTTCTAGTTCTTTGCTAATGATAATTGCTCCATGGAGAGAGAAATTGCCACTGATCTGTTTTCATAATCTTGACCATATTTAGAATAAATGAATGGTTTTATTGCTCAGAAGTTTGTAAGAACTTTATCTTATTGCATTGCCAAATTCATATAATATTATCATTTACTTTATTACTTTTACAATGCTTCATATGCCCCAGCAATCTTCTTCAGAACTATAAAAAGCACAATACAAATATGTTATAGTTCTAAAGAAGATTGCTGGAGCAATTGAAAATGTCAATATTGGTTATAATTATATGATGCATTGTAAACGTAATAAAGTAAATGATATTAATGTTTGTAAGATGCTAAACTGTGAAAGTAATAAGGCTCTGCGGCTGTAGAGTTTTAAGCCAGAATCTGACTATTCTACTATTGCATCGAACCATGTAGGGCATATTTAATATCTTTTAATTCTTTTTGGCAATTGCCTATTTTTTTAATGTATATAAATGTCAGTTTTTTATCGTTAGTCACACCAATACCGATTAAATGATTACTCACTAATTTAGTCATAGTATCCTGATGCCTTGATTTACCTTTCGTGAGAGAACATATTGATCTATGTATATATAAAATCACTACATCAAATACGGTTGGGACAGAATTTTCAGGACGTCTTTCGAAAAGAAATTAAATTATAATTTCCATTTTATAAATATTATTTGTAAGAATTAAATTTTCAGATTTTTCCTAGAGGCCTAAAGTAAGTAATAACGAAATATATTTCTAAACCCTTAAAACCGTTTGAACGCGAGATATAAAAATAGTGTGGTCTGTTAATAATTTATAAAGTTCAGCAAAGTAATATTTACTGCACTACTGTTTTTAGCTACGCATTAACAATTGCATGTTGTTAGCATTCTTTATATAAGATGGCCGACTAATAACTACAAAGTTTTATTAATAGTACATATTACATTCTCTCTCTCACTTTTTACATTGACACTAATATATACTATACTTACGTTGCCTATCTAAGCATAACTGTATATATTAGCAACTGAGCCATTTTCTAATCTCTTTCCTTAAATGCAAGCTTGTATATAAAGATTTGTTTTACATATGTCAAAAATGTGGGGGAAAAATTGGATTTTTTTTTTTTTGAATAACCGCAAGTCCTTAGCATTTTTTCAACTCTAAAAATTCAGATTATTTCGTTAACCCACACAATTTCTAATTACTAAATGTTTCATATATTTAACAATGAATATACAGTATAATCCAAAATTTCGCATAATAATAGATGAATCGACAGAAACTAGTTTTTTTTTTAGCTTAAACAGGTCTAAAGCATTTATCTTTATTGTCAATTACTTTTAAGTATACTAACAAACCACCATTTTATGTGACGTTGTTAGAAAGAAGCCAATGAGAATAAAGACTCTTACACTTTGATTACAACAGTGGCGCTCAATATTACGGCAATTTCGTCATCGGATGTGTTTTTTTTAAATGTTGGTGAGACATTTTTATTATTTTCAATATATCCTTATGTGTACATAATACATATACAATCACCCAACATATAAATACGTTTAAATTATTCTTTAGTAAAACTTGTTTACTTTCGGCTAATTTAAAAATAAAAGTAGCTCAAGTTTATAAGCCTTAACTCTTTATATTTTATCTACCTATCGATCTCAGTCTTATAAACTTTTTATCATAATATTTATCTTTATTAGATTTAAGTTATGCATTTAAATATCTGAAGTACATTTTTTTGCATTTTCTTTATTTTTGTATTTATTTAACGCAGTAGGTATAACTGATTGAAAACATGCTTGGTTTAGTTTGTTAAAAACTTTTCCAAAGTAAACACAAATGTAAATATTGTACGAATTTATAATTATTTCAGCTAAAGTCTGTTCCAGTGATTATTTTTAATATTAGTGTTATAGAGGCATTTTTGGGGAGGGGGGGTAAGAATTATTATATGACCAAATAATGACATCCCTGAATTTAGACCATGGGAAGAGCCGAGGCGTTGACTAAACCTCCGCTAATTGGCTGTAAATTGCAATTTTTGCAAATTTTATAATAAAATAATAAATATTCAAATATTTTAATAAATTAATTTTTATTTTTTTAATAAGTGGACGCAATTTATTAGGTTAAAAGATTTAGCAAATTTTTGTATATTTATAAATTTTCAATGAAGTAATTGATTTTTTTTTTTTTTTGAGGCCAAATTTAACGTGGGGAAAACTCTTGTCCTTGTGTTAAACTGGATAATAAATAATGTCATTGTAAGTTTGTCAATCGTTGTTTATTTGAATTCATGAAATTTTATAATAGAGTATTCGTAATTTATTTAAATAAGTGGAATGTTTTTCTTAGAATATTTTAATTTGTTTTCATTATTTTGAAATTATAAATAAGATTATAAAAGTGAAAGTGACTGGAGGGGGGAGGGGGTTATATCTAGAAAAAACATTGCATTTTAGGAATTTATTCATAAGTTATTTATATGTTATGGAACATGCAAATTTAGCATTAATTTTATTTTTATGTATGATTCCCAATCCTTGTTGAGACATGTTCTCAGGTTAAGAGGGCCACTTTTTTTTAATTTTATAATCTGATATATGTAAAACAGAATTGTAGTTTACGTTTTCTCATTGTGAAGACATTTATAGACTCTAAATCTTATTTAAAAATAAAATTATCCTTTTAACATATATGAAGAAAAAACCCATTCACTTCATGATTGATATGTCTAATGCTTTTATTTAAATATTAATGAGCTTTTTATCTGAGTTTTCCTCAAAGCGAAAGTTTTTCCACAAGATTTATTGTTCTATTGCTGAAGACGTTAATTAACATTTACGCTAATTGAAATTAAATCCTATAACTGTTACATATTAGTTCTGTAGGGAAGGGTCTTCTAATCATTGCTATCCCATTCTTTTTCTTACGACTTGTTTGGGATTTGAGTTCCAGGTCAAATTAAATTTTTTTTAGTTCATAAGCAGGCTTAATTTTTTTAGTAGTGATAGCTCATCCATAAACAACTTATATCCACTCTTAATCATTATTTTTATATGGAAATGACCTTAGACTTTTCTTCGTTCTCGCAACTGTCGGTATGATATTTTGCCAATCGTGCATTCATTTGATATTAGTTTAAAAAGAAATCAGATATCTATATTATCCCAGAGCAACTAATACAAATGAACCTCCAATGCTGCTGATTGATAGAATTTTTATTCTCCATTTAAAAACAAATATATTCGTGATTACTTTAGATTTTGTTATTTTTAAAAAAGATATATCAAGAAACTAATGGTCCAAAAATTACTGTAGGCCATGCTTTCACAAACATCATTGTATGGAATTTTGCATATTTTAACAATTATAAATATAATTTTAAATTTAAAAATAATTTCATTGCTTTATTAAGATTTATTTGGGTTCTAGAAATGATGTTCAATTAATAAATATTTCATTAATTAATTTTTTTTATTCATCCAATGAAAAAAAAATTATTGTTTTATTTTATTTCAGTTTTTTTTGTTTTTTATTCTATATTTGCTACGTTCAAATGTGATTTTTAAAGATGTTTTCCATTTTGTAAACTTACATTTTTACTTAATCAAATCCAATTTATTGACGTATAATATAGAATCAATTTTAATATTCTAATAAAGAGAAAGACAAAAAAATGTCTGTTATTTCAAAGATTAATCAGTAAATGGATATTAAGTTAGTTATAGTTAGAGATGATATCCTGGGTTTATCAGATATTTGTCAATGTGCTGATTATAAAAACAAACAAAAATATGGTTTAGCATAATAGATCTTCAGTTTATAATTTACCTTTTATTGTTTTTTTTATATTATTTCACATCTGACCATCATTGTTATATTTTTTTTGAAAAATTTTTTTGTTTTTATCAGTGCCTCCGTTATCTCAACTCTCTTACTCCAACCATCCGACAGTGTAGAAACTCAGATCACCCACACTTGATATGCATACATTTTATGGACAACCTTTGCTCGTCAGATAAATTAAAGGTATTAAATATCTGAATCTTTATGTTCACATTGATAGCTCAGTGTAGCTCATGAAGATTCAGATATTTGATATCTTTAGATCACCTGTTGAGCAAAAGTTGTTTGTGAAATATATGCGTATTGTGAGTGGGTGGGCTAAGTTTTTGCACTGATGGATGGTTGCGATATAGTTGAGATGGATGTACCGATGAAAAACCTAAAAAATAGAAAATATTATTGTTACCTGTCTGAATATATTTGCTGATGATATTTTTTCTTACTAAATAATATCTTAAAATATTTCTAAGAAATTTGATTTCAAAGTTGGAAATTTTCTTTTAACTATTTCTAAATACTTCATTTTGTATTCTGATTGTAATAATTCCTAATATAATGATTTTGCCAAACATTTTAATAACTTTAAATCTAAATAGTTGAAATAGCCAACATTAAACCATTTCTTATTTTTTAAATTTATTCATTGAGATCTTCAAAAAATTTCAGTTATTCAGGTTGTTGAAGTCTGTCATGGAGAATTGAAAAAAATCTTAATTTCAGCAAAATTATTCACAGTTTTTTTTATTGTGAAATCAAAGATGCTTTTAAAAACTTTAAATTAAACAAATTTTAAAAATATAATATTTTCATCTATTTTATTTTTTATGGACACATTTTTCTTATTGTTACTATTTTTTTTGTTTAGAACATTTAAGTATATATATATATCGGTGCAATTTCCATCATAGATATAAAATATAGTTTAATATTTTTTTCACTATCTTGCTATGTGTTTAAAAAAGTGTGAAATCAGGAGGCAATAAAAGAATAATTTTTAAAATGTTATATATTTAGAAATAGAAAAAAAGCATATGGTATTTCAGTATTTTGAAAGATTTGTTATACTTTTGCTTGAATTGGTTGTATAGAAATTATAAATTAAAATGAAAAAAAAGAAAAATTTCTTTAGCTTCATAAATAAAAGCTTTGGATGATCATATTTCGAAATATTCTTAATTATACTTTACATAAATAGAAATTAAATTGTAGTGATTTCAATAAACCTGTAAATAATATTTTGTTTAAATCGCATGTTGTTATTAAATTAGTAATGACTGGAAGGTTGCTATTCTTCCACATGCACCTTACTATTACTTTCAGACAGCCAATAGCTGTTAAAACAGCGGTCTAGGCCTGATCGCTCCTCAGACCGCTGTTTTAACAGCTATTGGCTGTCTGAAAGTAATAGTAAGGCGCATGTGGAAGAATAGCAATCTTCCAGTCATTACTAATAAGCCTGTAAATAAATTAATTCATTAGTTGGATTTCCAAAGAATCATTTTAAATAAATTTGCAAATAACTTTGACTTTTTTCTAACAACACCTATTTATTTATGAGATTAAAAAAAGATATTTTTTTAAATTTTATTTGAAGAATAGATTGAGAATCCTAAAACTATTTCTAAATACAATTATCCCCTACCCTTTTATATGTGAAAGCTGGAGAAGAAAATTTATTTTTTAATTTTTAGAGCATTTATGATGAATAAAAGTATTTCTTTAATTTTTTAAAATATATTTATTTTCTACTTTTTAGTTTTTAATTCCAGAAATAAAAATGAAGAAAGTTTAGATGCAATTTAATATAGTTAGATGGTAGTTCCATATAAAATTAAAAATGCAAATTTTTCAGTAAATTTTTTGCTAAAACTGTTTGCAAATTAAAAAAAAAAAATCTTAAGAATATGCATGCAAAGCTTAAACTAGATTGGGAAGTGGGTAAAAGTTGAATTACTAAATTTTATCTAGACAGAAAAAAAAAGAGAGAGTAAGTTAAAATGTATAATAAAGAAGGAGAATTTTCTAAGCATTAATTTTTAAATATCAATATCTCTAAACAGCATTATTTTGATTCTTTAGATTATTGAATAAATCAGATTAGATATTGTCTATCTTTTTGCTGTAGTTTTTTTTTTTGTGTGTGTGTGTGTGTGCATGTGGAAATGTGTAAATTATACAATAGGATACCTAATATATACATATATTTTCCAATAAAAGCAAGAAAAATTGTGTATACAAAGTATAATATAGTTTGTGCCCAAAAGCATTGTATGCTAACTTCAGTAAAAAAAATTCTATTATCTAAACATTTTATTATAAATTAAATCAATGGAAAAAAAATATGGATTATCAGAAACAATAAAGCATTTCTAAAGAGAATCATATAGGTGATTGAATTATTTAATTCTTTTATAAGCAAATAATTATAAAATATGAAAAATTAAGTCTCTATTTTTTTTAAAATATTGGAAAGATAAAGGAAAAAATTCTGGTAAATCCAATTGAATTCTTTGTTACATCTGCATAAAATTTAATTGTTTGCTAAATTATGATAGGGGTGAGAGATATAACTGGCGTATATGAGTTGTCAAATGTACAATACAAAATGGTCAGTGATAAACAGTATAACATGCTATAATATAATATATATCAAAAGAGACCTAGCATTTATTATGATTAATAATATACAAAGTTATTCATTATAAAGTTGTAGAGGAAATGTGATAGAAAATGACTGTACAGGGCTATTTTTTTGCAGTAAAGGTTTGTAAACAGCAACATAGAACAATAAAGATTACACATTCGTTCACACATATTTGAAGCACTTTGAAAAGAAAGCATGAATTTTTAAACCAATCATATTACTGTCTAAAGCTTTCTTTCCAAAATGCTTCAGATAAAACTATAAGAAGATGAGGTAAAGAGAGAAAATGGTTCGTTCTTTTTCTTATGGTTTGGATTGAGAGTATTTCATTTACTTAATAAATCAGTAGTTTGAGTATTAATCTCTATATATTACATAATATTAATCACTAGAATATCTTATATATTTATTTATCTGTTACATACATATATGTACTGTATTATTAAATTTATGTCCTAAATCATTGCACTGAAACTAGTACAGTTTTATTTGATTTAGTGGGAGATATGTAAGTGCTTTTCCATATGATGATTTTCATTGTATCTTGACAAAGCTTCTGAAAGGCATATGATATTGATTATTACGAACTTTCATAACTCTGAGAATTATAATAGAAATTCATTAATCTTAATTAAATATTACTCCACTTGCTTATATCAGAAGAGATTCTATGCTATCAAAGATTCAGTTATTAAGTATAAAACACCTTAATTATCATTTCTGGAAGTGAACATTGAAGCAAAAGATTAATCTTTATTCTCTGAACATTAAATAAAAAGTTGAAATGTTTCATCGTAATATTTATGTATTGAATGAGTGTTTGTTTTTAATTGGCTAATGCAGTACTGCATATATAAATATTAATATGTTCGATTTATAATTGATTTATAGTTTGCTGAATGGTTATTAATTTATAATATCATCCATTATATATTTATTTGACTTTTTAAAAGCGGTTAAGTACTTAGAATCTAAAAGAGGCACAAATATTGAAAGGACAAGATGAAATGGTATTCATTATAAATAAAAATGGAAGAACAAGAATATGGAGAATGATGGTAGATCAGATAAAGATGCTGTAAAGACTAAAAGGAAATGGTAATCAGAATCATCCAAATAAAGATATAGCAAATTTGGATTATATGTTGATTAACAGAAAGTATGTATCTCAAGACTAATTTACTTAATAGATTCAAGTGATTATCAATTAGTGAATGGAAACTCAAATATGTTTATAAAATTTGTCTATTAGATAAGATTTTTTGAATGATATGCAGATTAATTTTTGACATATTCACACATTTAATAAAATCTGATCAAAAAATATATCTATAGTTTAAAAAGTAGGTGTATTCATTTTCTGTTATACTCGTCCAGTATTTTGGGTTTCATCAGTCATGCTAATATAATGCTTTTTCATATTAAAAGTCCTGATAAAAATATCATATTTGTCTTTCATTGCATCCAGGTTTTATAAAAAAAGATCCAATAGTCCAAAAATGATCCTTTTTTAATATTTTACATTCCATTGCTTGACAAAATGTTAAGGATAATTTTTGGCTTTGTGATTACCCAAGTATTTGAGCAGATGCTTTTGAAATTCTGTCATACAATTTTTCCAATTTCATTTAAATTTGTAATCTTTTAAATTTGTTTCTTAAGTATGTGAATCAAATTTTCACTTTATTCTATATTTTAATGAAAAAAAATTTAATAAGTTTTCAATTGCAAAGGAGGAAAATATATTTTCTCAAGATGAATATGCAACATACTTATCTGAAACAAATGAAGTCGTTTTGGATTTTTCTTATTCTAATGTTTCAATTCACATAAAAAGTGAATGTTTCTGGACATAATCTAACTACAATCTTAGCAAAAGTGCAATGAAGGATTTTTACTTCTCCGCAAATAGTTCACTTATATTTGTATGGAAACAAAAGCCAGAAATTTTTGGGAATAGAGATCATCTGTTGTCCATTGATTATCTAAACTCAAAATAATTTAAGAGAACTGTGGTTAATAACTGATATTTGCAACATATATGATAGATACAGAAGAAAATGTATTTCCATTATGAAGTGCTTTCAAATCTCTTAAGAAATGAATGTGAAAGAATATTGATGAAAATTAACATCTAGTATTCATTGAATTCACCATGGCTGCCACAGAGCATACATGACTGATTTAACATCTTCACAAAACACTAATCCATATGGCAGAAATATTCATGTAATTAACTATGGTAGTTGTAGAGCATACATGGGTGAATTAATAATATCTTTACAAAAATCTATTTATACAAACAGCTGTAGAAAAAATTAGCTTTATCACGACATTGCTTTAGATTTAAACTCGTTAATTTTCAAACTAAAAGTTCTGCCTGCTTCTTCGATAAATTCAACTCAGAAACATAGTCATTCCAATATCTTTGTGATAGTAAACATGTTCCTTTGAAAGCCTGGTGTATTGGATTAAAACTATTTTTTTTCTCATGGTGAACTTCGGCTTGATTTTATGCTCTGGAAGATTAGATAATTCCAACATTTTCATCAAGTAATTTTCTATCGATTTCTCAAGCTTCAGTATAAAGCTTGAGAGTAGGATGATGAACTGTTCTTAGAATAATAGGATACTGGAATTAGTAGTCATGTGATTTTTAGGTTTATATATATATATATTGTATAATGTGAATTGTTTAACCATCCTGTAAGTTTTCTTGCATGATTTACAACAAATATGAGGTATCTACTTTTTGTTCTATCATTCACTTTGCACTCAAAATAAATTCATAGCATTTTATTATTAATATTGTTTTTGGAATTTAAAAGATTAACTAATAGCAGAAGATCAGGGATGATACATCAAGATAAACCATCTAAATGAACTCTCTTCTGCCCAAAATTAACAAAAATATTATTTAAGAAAGAGATTAATGCCTTGTGTTACCTACACACACAGACTGACATGAGACTGCTCTATACCTAGAAAGTAGGGTGATAGTCAAATTGATCCAAATATGTTTTTGTCTGAAACAATGACACCATAAAATAAACCAAGACAATGGGTGTTGGCCCCTGGATTTTAGCAGTCCTTTTATATATATTTGTAAAAGTATTAAGATTTGTGTTATAAATATTTAAAAAGTCCATTTTTAAAAAAAAAAAAATTTGCATGGGGGCCCAAAATTCTAGCTGTGTCACTGCTCTGAAGTCTGCCGTTCCAATCATATTTATTTTGAAATATAATCAGATCTCTCTCTTCCCAAAGAATTTAACCTATTAATTGAAGTTAATTTTTATTTAGTCTTGGTGGGGGGGGGGGAGATTTTATTCTATATTTGGATTTAGTGGCCAAAAATATAGTTAAAATGCACATCAAAATCTTCTGGGAAAATATTAGAATTCATTAAAGCAGTATTATCTATATTTGCATGAATTATAAATGATATATAATTTGCAAAATAATTATCTGTAATACCATTTTTATTACTTGATTTATGTAGGGGACACTCCCTACATGTGCTATATGAATTTACAAAGCTGAAGAATACTCTCACTTTGTAAACACAAGATAATCTTTCAAAAGATAAGAATGAACCCATCTTATCTTTTTTATTAAAATATGTGTATATATGTAGGCCATCGTAGTTAATCACTTAATTCCATTCACTATATAATAATAAATATTTGTGAAATTTTTACAATTTACTGCACAACAGTATTAGATGTAATATTTAATATATATAAATGTTTATCTAGCCTGTAAATGGAATTTAATGATTGATTAAGGTCTTCATGCTCTCATTTCTAAATGCTTAAGATTTATAAATTTAGGTAAAAAAGGTATGGTGGATTCATTCTTATCTTTTCAAAGTCTATCTTGTGTTTAGAAAGCAAGAGTATTCCTCAGCTTTGTAAATTCATACAGTGCGTTTGTTGGCGGTGATTCCCTTATGACTATTACAAACAAAATCGCACTAGAGAAATAAATAGGTTGTTATATAAATTTTTATGTAATAAATATAATAATTTGCTTCAAATCCTGTCTTTAGATACATTTAGTCAATAAGGTTAAAAGAATTGAGAACATCTTGATTTCATATTGAGAGTATACAAATGTTGTCTCCAAGGACATGAGAGTTCAAGTCCAAACTGCATTGTATCAAAACATCTACCCTAGTGCTATCACAGGCATCTACCTCTCCCTTTATGGGAAAGTCATCCTCCTCAGTCTTCTAGTGTTTCCCAAGATAGCATATTATTTCCCATCATTCTATCTACACATTCCTTCATATCCAAAATCAATGCCCTTTGCACCCATTTTCTCTGGGGCAGAAAGGTGGTGACCATCAGCCTAAAAAGAACTTGGTTTTTCTAAAAATCTCAATGGGCTGAGCCTGCACTCTCTTGACACTTCTGATCCAGAAAACTCACAACATTATCCTCACGTTTATAAGTCATTTTCCTGCCGATCTTGTGTATATCATCATCACTCCCACATTCACTCCTCCTGATGGCAGGACATGGACTGCACTCATCACCAGCATCTTACAAAAGGCTGGCTTTGCTATACCTTCCATCTGTGGCAAATTAAAGTACTGGGAGGTTTTCAATCAGACCATAGATTCCTCCATTGTCTCCCCTACATTCCTCAAACTTGCTATTACTCAATTAATCTGCAAATTCAAAAGGTGGTCCTTTCGAGGCAAAATTCCTTGATTTCCTACTCAAAATCAACCTTCACTCCCTTCCCACCAATCAATTTTTGGTACAACTATAGGGGTTTCACCAAAATCTCCCCCATATGCCATCTCTGTAAAACCGACACTGAAACTCTCCAACACTTTCTACACAAATGTCCCTTTTTGCTTGGAATGAGACATGTTATCAACTCCTGCCTTTCCTTACACAAGAACATGATCTTCAATCTCCGAGGATCCATCGAAACAGGGATCTTTGCAACTACTAGACTCAGTTTTCCTATCTATGCACTCTGGCTGCTCTGATGTGCTATTATTATTGCCCAGGGTGTACACTCAGCAAATCAAAAACTATTGGACCTAACTCACTCTCTCAAAACCAGATACCAAACTAGCCTCACCTCCGCTCCTCACAGACACCTGGGCAATCCTCCAACTCTCGCCCACTCAGCCTCTGTCACAAGTATCATCCATATAAATGCTTGCGACACCTGCGGTTGCTTTCTCAATGAGGACATGCGACTCGGACTTGCAACCAAAGACTATTCGTGACCTGGACTACACACCATTTCCACTTCCCTTTTTTATGTATCCTTCCTCTTCACCATGTTGCTCCTGAATTTCATTTTACCATGTAATTACTTTGTAAACCTTTTTTAAAACTGTATTTGTACCTGTTTTTTTTTTTTTGATGAATAAACTTTCATCACTGAGAAAGAAAAAAAAGAATATAGAAATATAGATTTTTGTTTTTGCTTGAAAATGTAATACCAGTTAAAAGGATAACTAAATCTGTATATATAAATATTTACACAGACATTATACTGATATAAATATAAAATTATAACCCTAACATCTTGTTAGGATATAAATCTAATCATATATATTTCAAATGGTCAAATCTCAATTTTAAAAAATTTGTCCTTATAATATCTTTTTTATAAAATTTAAAATAATCAATCTGAAACAAAATTGAAATAGATAATTAAAAATCGAAGAAATTATTTAATCATAAAATATTTTTGTAGATTGTTTTGTGTGTACATATATATATAATAAGGATTGTAATATCTATTCATTTTTATGTATATTACTAATTCCCTTTATTGTAGAGTAATGTAAATAAATATTCATTGGTTGGAATTGCTGTAAAGTAGTTGGTCGTGATTATAAAAAGAGGCAATTTCTTGATAAGATTCCAATAATAAACAAATAAATTTTATATTTATTTTTAGTTGTCTATTTCAATTTTCTTTAAGATTGATTATTTTAAACCTAATTGTGAAACAAACAAGTCCAAATAACTTAATAAAATAGTTCACAAGCTAGGTCCCCAAAGAATCATATAATGCTGACCTTTTTTTTTTACATCAATGTCAGTCTATTTTGACAGATACAAGATAAATAAATAGACTGGCATTCATTATTTACAAGTTCATTTAAATGATTTTTTGGGACTCTAACTTGTGAATTTTATTAATAATGTATTTAGTCCTGTTTTTTCTACGAATAGGTTTCTATTCTTAGCATTGCATATTTGATAAACCATGATATTATTTAGTGCTCGTTGAAATCTTTAATGTAATATACATTATTTATAGGGCTTATATTGGAATATTGTTTCCAACTAATGAGAACTGTTTCCCCCACTAATGCTGTAGGCTGCAATTAACTAAAGATTTTATTTGCAATATGTTTTGTCATTTGGTCAAAGCATGAAAATATGGATTACAATGTACTATGATGTTGCTATTCCTCCATGAATTCTGTAATTAAAGATTTTTATTTGTAGCATTTTTTTTATAACTTTTGCAATATGAATTGGCATTTTTCATTTTGTGGATTTCAATAGCAACAATGAAATCCCATGTCAAACCAGAACACATCTGTTACTTTGTAAAATATTCAATAGCCATTTATCTTAAGATCATCAATCAAATTCTTTATTCTTTTATCTGTGTTTTTTTATCATAACCATATTCTCTATTCTTAATTCTTCTGTCAAATGAAATTTTTAAATACAGAAAACTAGAAATCTTTTTTTTTTGCATGTATTTTGTTAGCTGTAAGAGAAAAAAAAATACAAGTGTTAAGTTCATTGCCTGAAGGCAAACAATGAAGTACATCAACTAAATGATATCAGCCAATCATGGTTAGTGGTTCTTAATAATTGCTGCCACTTTCTTATCTCTGAACATGGTTTATTCTAGCTACATAACAAACTTTAATGATCCTTTACATTATTAAGGTGTACACTTTTAAATTGTCCAAAAAATGTTTTCTACAATCTAAATTACAAGAGCATTCCAAAGTTTAAGTTAATTGAATTAATTAATACTACAATGGGAAAAAAAAAGAGACATTTAGTGTGAAAGCTGCAAAATTAAAATAGAATTAGACTAATTAAATCAAAATTGTTCTCATTAACTAAGTTTTTGGATTTAACACATTGGAGTTGTTAACTTGGTTTCACTCCACCAACTAAAGAAACCAAAAAAATTTCACAAATAATTTTATGTAGCTCCAAGACTAATTTCATTGATGTAATAGATTACCCTTAGTTTATTAATAATTTTTATTACTCATTCATTAGACTAGAGATTATATACTTAATAAATAATAATTCTATAGTATAATTTTCACTGCACCACTCTCACGCAAGATGGGAACTGGTTTCTATCCGCTTTTAACATCTTGTTGGAGGGATGTAATCCTAAACATATGACTAAAGACATGAATATGATCCCCAAGATGCACATATCATACAGAACCAGCACTCATCAGTTGGCCCAGATGTCTTACACATATCTTTAATAATTGCCTACCTATATATAGTGAACAATGATAAAAGTTATGTGTAGTCTGGGCCATCTGATGAGTGCTGGTTCAGCACGAAATGTGTATCTTGGGGAGTCATACATCATTTTCATGTCTTTGTTCATACATCCCTCCACAAGGTGTTAAAAGTAGATGGAAACCAATTCTTTCCTTGTGTGAGAGTGATGTAGTGAAAATTACACTACAGAAATATTACTCTTAGTTTATAGTTTGTTGAAGTTTGGTTTAATATTTATTATCTGTAACTTAGAAACAACATACTTCATAAGTGATTTTTTTATTATATATGTACATAATAATAAGGTAGTTAAATATTTCTTGATATTTTATAGAAAAATTACATGTTTTTGTAGATTAAATAGAATTTTTTTGTTGTTTGTTTGTATTATTGGTATATGGATTTATTTACCTAAAATATCTTTGATTCACCCATTTCAATTCTTAGATAATTAAAAATTAAGTAGTGTATATATTTGGTGTGGGTGGAGAGTGAAATAAAAAGTCCAAGCTTTATAAGAATAAAAAATAATGGTGAAAATAAATGTTTTGACTTACAGAACTTAAGTGTATCCACTTACTCTTAATACTCATATGTAGCCTTTTTATTTAGTATAAACATGTTTTAGCATTTATGGATCCAGTTTTTTTAATATCCTGAACAAGTCTGCTAACTCAATTCCCCATTAGTTTAACTGTAGTCTGAAGACTGTTAAATTTTATAGTGGGCTTTTAACCTTTTTTTTGCAAACAAGTATGGTATTTCAATTCCAAGAGAATAAAGAAAAAAGAAAATAAGTTTTGCAATGACTATTCAAAACCAATCTCAGAACCACGGATACATGCACACACATTCTTAACTTCTGCAGAAAACTTTTTCTGAAATACTTTCATACCATGATTTAATTGCAACTCATCATTGTATTCTATACTTCTCTGTATCTTCTGTGAAAACAATCTACATTGCACATCTTTAGAATCTTTAAATTTATCCATAGAGGGTGGGACTGAGAAAACTTTTGGATGATTTGAACATGTTTGTATTTCAATTTTCAGCTAGCAATATGTACTGGAATATTTTCTTACATATTTATGTTGGGAGATAACAAAGTTTAAAATTATTATTGTTCTAGTCTTTCTCTGTATACATAAGTTAAACATGTTTGTTTATTAGTAATTTATGACCATTACTAATTTGTTTGAGTAAGTATTTATTTCGATATATAACATCAAGAGGATATTCTTTTGAATTGTGCTGATTAAAGTTCTGACTTTATATTTATTCACAGATGGCGTTGCTGAACAAACAACATTTGGGAAGTGATTTGAGCATTTTGTATTTGAATTTTCAGCTATCAATTTGCACTGAAGTATTTTCTTATATATATATTAATCAGATTTATGGACATTATATATATATGATTCACTTTACTAGATTCAATTTATCTTATTTTGGTCATAATATCCATTGAAAAAAATATATACAATGCTTGGAAAATTGGTAGTAAAGAAAAATAGGGTAACCAGCAATGAGATGGATGAATTCTATAATCGTAATAATGAATATAGCATTTAAAACCTGAAAAGCCAAACAAATGTTAAATCGCTTTGAACAAACACCATTCTTATGATTTTTCAAGAATTAGTTGCAATTAATAATAACTTGTTCTAATATTTGACAGGTGGTCGTTTTTATCACTACTGGATCTAACTCATCTTTGAAGCATATGAAATATTATTTTTTTGTCTTTACCAGTATTCTTTTATATATCATTACAATATTGAAATTTTATTTTAGATTTTGTTTTAATAAACTTTGGTCTCTATATTTTCAGAGTCACATTAGTTTAAACTTTTAGCACAGAAATAAATAATAGTAAAAAAAACAACAAAGGAATGTGGATAATAAAAAAAATTTTTTTTATGTGTTACAGATGTATAAACTTCCAAATATCAATTATATTTTTTATAAGCAACACAATGCAAATAACTCAAGTTTTTAATTTGTAGTATATAAAAAAGACAAATGTTCATGGACAGTGTAATCCTGAAAAAGATTTTTTTCTCTATATTTTTTTACCGTCTTATCACATGACTTTCTCAACTTCTTTGCTTCAAAGAGCAGTTATTATATATATTATGTTATTATATATATATTATATTGAACTTATAGCAAATAAATAATTCCTCTTTTACTATTGATTCAGCTAATCAGTTTAGTTTATCAATTCAGTCTTTGTCTATCACAGAAAATACTCAACAAATCCAAAAAATATATATATAAGATTATAAGTGCAGAGAATTCACTAGTTTAAATGCTATTAGAAATATGATGTTTTTAATAATGTACACATTATAAAAATATTTTTGACTTGCTCATCAAGTTCCCCAAAGTCTTGCAGAATGTATTATTTAAATAAAGTATTATCTGTATATGTTAGTAGTGTAGGAGAAAAGGGATTACCATCAATGCAAATTGGTGAAATGAGTAACGATTACTCCAAAAAGAAAATTGCTGTAATAAGAATACAATCTTAACTAGTGATGAGAGGACTATCATTTACCTACAGGTGCAAAACTATAGTTTACCAGATGTGTTTCATCACATTTTTATTGGTTCTATGAAAAAAAATAGGATGGCCCTGGGTTGGTATTTTTGGATCTAATGTCTGAAGCTACCCTAGCATCTCTCTGAGGAGTGCCAAAGCACAAAACCATTGGTCAGAGGTTGGGGGTTCTGACAGAGATATTTTAAATGCTTTCTCTGGCTAAGCATTTATCACAAAGCTTGTTGAGCAATTAGCAATGATCATTGTTTATTCAATAATACTGTTTGCTTTTACATATTGCAATATATTTACATTAAAAAAAATGCTTATATAGTAAAGTCTTGATCGATTGCTTTTCAGAGAGATAGAGTACAAAAATGATATATATATATAAGAAAATTATTAAAAATGATAGATATGAACAATTTAATGATTATTCACTGAAATATATGTTGAGTACAATTTAGACTTTATAATTTAAATATTATGCACTCATTATTTATAAAATATATATGAGTGTATGTATCACAATAATTATGTATGTGTAAAAAATCAGTTTTTATTAAATATAGTGATGAAATAGCTGAAAATTACAAGTCTTTTATATTACTGCTTGTAACAATCTTGATTTTAATTTTATGCATAACAAAACATAAAAGATCCTTATAATTATCATTCAAGCTGCACCGATTGTATATATGTGTGGAGATAGTAATCTAAACCAAGTGATGATTACTGGTTTAGCATGAAATACGTATATTGGTGATTATTTATCTTTTCAATGTGTGTGATCAGGTGGGTCAGCAATATGAGATGCCATTGAGAGTAGTGGGTTGTGTGAAAGTCTGAGTTCGAATTCCGCATATATTACATATATAAATACAGGTTTAAGCCTGTATAATGTATTAATTTATATAAATAGTGTGTAAAAGGTCTGCCCATCCCTTGCATATGTATGTGTAAATGGATTATTCTCCTGTACATCAGGGGTCAGAATGACTAATATGTCAACATGGATAGGATGACAACTTTGGCACTAACATGGATTTTGAATATTCCATTATCAGATTTTCAATGAAATGGAAGGCGGAAGAGTTGTAGGTTGGAGTAGTTTGAATCCTGTCCATTAAAGTATGAAGACTGGCTATCTTAATATAAAGCTGTACACTGATTGTATATACGTGTGGAGATAGTAATCTACACCAACTAATGATTGCTGATTTAGCATGAAATACTTACATTGGTGATTATTTATCTTTTCAACATGTGTGTGATCAGGTGGGTCCACAATATGAGATGGCATTGAGAGTAGTGGGTCGTGTGAAAGTCTGAGTTCGAATAGCTGATGTATATAATTTTTATTATTTGTTATAATTTATATGAAAAAACAGCAAAATGGATTTCATTAATTTCCATTTTTTATGCTAATTACACCATATTGTAGAATATCGTTGCACAATAAAGTCTAATTTTGTTGTTATTTTCACATATTCAGAAAATGCTTTGGACATTTTTGTAAGTGTGTGAGTGAACCCAGATATTTGGCATCAGTGATGCTGCGAATGAGAATTCTTGTAATAAGATTTCTAATTGTATAATGACTATCCATGGTTTTTTTTTTTTCATGCAGGTCAACATTTGTTTGAGATAGTCAAAACATGATATGTAATGCTGCTTATGGAATCTAATAAAAAAAAAGATTAATTTTACTTTATTTGTTCATTTTCTTGTAGTTACTACATATATATAGTATACATACTGTAAACTTGCTATAGCTATTAGTATTATTATTTTTATATTGGTATAGTAAATATTGTAGAATTTATTCCCTGAGTTTTTTGTTTATATATGTGTTTACAAGTTTTTGTTGGTAAATATCTATACTTTTATTCACTTATTTTTTTTGCATTTTTTATAGGATACTTGAAGAGGATGTAGACCTTATTTTGATTTTAAAATGAGCTTCAGATAATATTAAAGACTTCTCATTTAGCCAAAGAATATTATTATTTATATAATGGAAGAAAATTTTATCCAGGATAACAAATCTATATCATCTACTGCAGATTTTTCTAAGGGAGTGATTAAAAAATCTGTTGAAAAATTATTTCAATGTGATGTTTGCAATTACTGTGCTGCAGATAACAGTACTCTTAATAAACATAAATTAAGACATACTGGTGATAAACCATTTCATTGTGATCAGTGTGATTATAGGACAAGGCAAAAAGGAACTTTAAATAGACATAAACTTAAACATAAAAATGACAAGGTTTTAATATGTGATACATGTAATTATTCAACAAAACACATTGGACTTTTTAATAGACATCATTTGAAACATAAGGCTGAAAGAGAACTGTTTCTGTCTACTAATGACACTAAAAATAATGATATTCTAAATTTTGTCAGCCTTGATCAAAATCAGGAAGTCATTGCAAATAATATAGTTTCTATACCTCAGTCAAGAGCTGAAAATGATTCCGTAGCTGTTAAAAGATTTTGGTGTGACAATTATGATTATACCCCAGAACACCCAAAGGACATTAATTCTAATAAAAGAGTACACATTAGTGAAAAAAATTCTCAATGTGGTTATAAGGCAGCAACTAGTGGCAGTTTAACAACGTTTAAGAAAGGGCCTGCAGATGAAAAATCATATTTATGTGAACAGTGTGATTATCAAAGTGTAAGTTTAAGTAAACTTAAGCAGCATAACTTACGACATACTGGAGAAAAACCTTTTCACTGTGATCAGTGCAGTTATAAGTCAACTCGCAAGGACCATTTAAAAGCACATCAGCAACAACATACTGGAGAAAAGAAATTTTTTTGTAAACACTGTAATTACAGTGCAATTTACATAAGCAATTTAAAACAGCATATGTTAACTCATACTGGCGAAAAGCCATACAAGTGTAAATTATGTGACTATGGGACAACTCGGAAAGTTTTCTTACGTGCTCATGAATTACGACATGCTGGGGAAAAACCATTTCATTGTGATGAATGTGATTATAAAACTGTGACAAAACAATATTTAAAAACTCACAAGTTAATACATGATAGGAAAAAGGCATTACACAAAGGAGAAAGTTTGGAAAAAGATACTCTTAATAAACGAAATAGTTTGGGTCTTGAAAACCCAAGTGACTGTTCTTGGTCAACTGCAAGTTTAGATTATTACAGAAGACTTCTAGAAGGTAAACAACCAAATAAAAGACTGTATTGTTTCAAGTGCTCTTATACAACTATGATTTTACATGATTTTGAAAGTCACGTTTTAAATCATTTAAAATATAAAAAAAATTTTGATGATGAAGAAAATTATGAAAACTCAGGGAATACCAATTTGGTTGCTTCAGTTAATGACTGTGAATCTAGTTCACCATTTCTTATTTCATTTAAAAAACTTGTAGAAGAAATTGAAAAGAACTAATTTATTATCAATGATAATGGGGGGTTTTTTTTTACACTATTTATATAGATTTTCATGTAAAAGATGGAAATGTGAACTGAAATTTTAAATGTCTTTGAAAGAGGATATTTTGAAGTAAAAAAATTATATATTTTTTTCTACTTATTTAACAGAAAATTTATATTCATTTATTATATTTTTGTATGATTGTAATAATATGTAGAATAAAATAGTTTTTCTATTTTTGTTTACTAGTTTTATGTATATATTTGTGGCATTTTCTATTATATGTGATAGCAGTTGCTTTTTATATAGGTTAGCAATTTCAATAAAATATAAATCCATAGAAAACAAAAGAAATATATTAAATTGAATAAAAGTATAATTTTCTTTTTAAAAATTATTTTTCTAGATTAAGATAATAGCAGATTATTTTTACTATTTCAATTACTTATTTTCTGGCCTATAGGAATACCCATCCTCCTCAAAATATACCTAAAATATGGAGTATGTCTTATGTGGTAGTAATTAAAATTATGATTTTAAATTTCAGTCAGTCTAAAATTTCTGATTTATATTAATATACATATATAAATATTCTATTGCACTTTGTCCTTTTGCAGAACAAAAATTATTTACAAATACACTTGTATATAATCTATATATAGCTATACAACATAGTCATACTAATATATACATACTTTCATAATCATATCAATATCTGAGTAAAACATTCAAAATAACATAATATTTTCATTTTAAGAAAATTATTTTACAATTAAATGGTTAAAATATATAAAAAAAAGTTCTCTCAAAAATATAAATCTATCCACAAGGTAAATAACATATAGTTAAGAAAAGAGACAATTTTCAAAATGTTTAGCTCTGTAGATGAATTTCCGGGTTTTGAAGATGAAGATTAAAAGTTACCTATCTACAGTGTTCCCTAGTTACATTTTTTAAAAACATAAATGACTATAAAATTAGTATAGTAATTCATGAAAAAGTGTAGAAAATTATTTATTTTCTTTAAAATGTGTAGGGGGGGGGGGGCAGGTATCTATTTTATAATATTATATTAATAGAAAGTTACTCATTTATTAGTATAAGCTGAATACCAATATTCCAAAAACTGATTTTTTTTTTTAATGATTTTTCACTGTTAAAAAAGATCATTTGATAATAATATAAAATTAAATTTAAAAGCATTAATTTATTATTTGTTGAACTTTGAAATAATATTGTTTTAACAATTAGCTTGTTAAACATTTTAGTCAGACAAAGCTGAGTGATTTGATTTTCATTTCTCTTAGTGCAATTTTCTTGCATTAAATAAAAATTCATTAGCTTTCCTTTTATTATGAACATATGGTTCTCTCTGTATGGTGAAAGCAGACAGAATTACTAAGCATTAAATGTAAAAATAATTGACTGGTTTATTACTCAGGAGTTCATAAGAAGTTTAAGAACCAGAAATGACAAAGTTGGCAGCAATCTATAGACCTTAAGTCCCATAGCCTGCCATCCTACCACTACTAAACTATAACAGTTGATCATCTTCAGTTGTAGTTTGTCATTGCTCACCACACTCTTGATTAAACTGCCCATCATCTTATTAGTAGCAAAACTTGCAGTTTCATTGATATTTTTACTCATCTTTACCATTTTTATTATTCCCAATGTTTTATTAACACATTGTAGAAGTGATATCTAAAGATAAAATGTCTAAAATAAACACAAAATCACAGACAGGTGATGAAAATGTGCTTTTATCACAATGCATGCTATTTAATAGGCATTATAAGTTGCCAAAATGTTACTGTTAACCATGTATTCAAACATCTTTTTTATTGTGTTAAATTGGATTCAGAAATATAGCATGGCGATTGACTTTATGGTGAATAGATGAAATTTTTACAAGATCAATGCTAATAATCTTTTTAACTGGTACTGTAGACCAACAAAACTTTATATGTTATCATACATATGTAATATTTGTCTACATTTTTCTTCAATATTTTTAAGTTTAAGTTACAAAATATGCCTATATTTACAATATTCAGTATGTGTAAATAAATCAATTATTTTATATAGCGCGATGTTTTATAAACTGTAATAGTTAAACAGCATTAAGCTGTGCACATGCGCTTTGCAGATCTTAACTATAAATGACTGAATACAAACACTTCAAACACATGATAAAGTCTTTGGGAAAAGATAGAATAGCCATCTATCTTTTCGAACCCAAAAGCTTTTGTATGGGCAAATCTTAAGTGTCTGAAAGTGAAAGCGTGAAGATATTAAATAATCATAAATTACTTTTACATGCTTGAATGAATGACGCTGGTGAAAATTACTAGAATTTACGATACGTCATTCTTATTTGAAATTAAATATATGTAAATAAATCAATTATTTTATATAACTGTAATAGTTAAACAGCATTAAGCTGTGCACATGTGCTTTGCAGATCTTAACTATAAATGACTGGATACAAACACTTCAAATACATGATAAAGTCTTTGGGAAAAGATAGAATGGCCATCTATCTTTTCGAACCCAAACGCTTTTGTATGGGCAAATCTTAAGTGTCTGAAAGTGAAAGCGTGAAGATATTAAATAATCACTTTAAATTACTTTTACATGCTTGAATGAATGACGCTGGTGAAAATTACTAGAATTTACGATACGTCATTCTTATTTGAAATTAAATATATGTAAATAAATCAATTATTTTATATAGCGCGATGTTTTATAAACTGTAATAGTTAAACAGCATTAAGCTGTGCACATGCGTTTTATCAATATATGAAATATATAGGGTATATGAGCACAGACTTTCACACGACCCACCATTCTCCACTCTGTCTCCAGTTATTATATAGTAGAAATATCTGCCTATCCCTCGTATATGTATTAAATGGATTATGTCTTGTACATGAGGGGTCAGACTGACTTTAGATCGACATGGGTGTGGTGAGAATCTCGGCCTCAGGTTGGCCTTTGAGCATTCAATCATCAGATTTTCAATTGGATGGACAGTTGGAGTGTTGAGTGGATTGAAGCCTGTCTATTAAAGTATGAAGATTGCCTATCTTAATATATATCCGAGCATTTATTGCATATATGTGTAGAAATGATAATCGATTGCTGGTTTAGCATGAAATACGGAAATATTAGTGATTATTTATCTTTTTCAATATATATGTTTTCCAAGTGTATCAGTGTTTATGAGATAGTGGAGAGTGGTGGGTCATGTGAAAGTCTGTGCTCGTATACCCTATATATTTTATATTCAATATGCAAAAAAGTTATATACAGTATATATCTAGGAAAGGAAATTCTTCAGTAATAAGAAACCACATATAATGCTTTTCATAAATTTTTGAATGTTCTAGAGTCATAAAAATTATTTTATATATAATAAAAAAATACAATTATATAATAGTCCTACACACTATCAAATGTTGAAACTCTACAATCACATGATAATAAAATCCACATTAACAACTCTTGGCTGGTACTTTTTAAAATATATCAATTTAATATTTCAAAATGATCTATTTTTTACTTATCATTAAAGCATTTACAGAATAAAATTATTATTGTGAAAGTTTAGGAAAAATGACAATGAAAATTAATATTGTCTTGGAAGTTGCTCACTTTGGGAGTCTGCTTTTGGTGTATACTATATTGTATTAATAATATCTTTTAAAATAAACTCTTTTTCAATTCAGAAAGATAAAAATAGAAGTCATTTACAAAAGGTGTTTAATGTGCTTTCTGAAGATAAAAAGGAAAAGTGGGAACTTGTTTTAATTAAACAAAAAAGTATAATTTTGTTCTTTTCAGAAACAAATAGAAATTGTCATTTATTGGCAAGAAAGTTTTTTTTCTTTTTTAAATATGTTGATATAATTTTAATATAAAAATCACTGTAGAAATGATTTTTTTAGTACATATATTATAATGCTTCTTATTATTGTTAATTATACAATAGTGTAGAACAAGACTTTATCATGCAGACATCCCCAATATATGTATTTCATGCAGAACCAGCACTCATCAGTTGGGGCAGATCATAATCTTCCTCATCTATATACAATCAGTGCTCAGTTTATATTAAGATTCCTCAAAGTTTAATGGGCAGGCTTTAATCTTCTCATCCTTCCAACTATTCAAATGTCCATTTCATTGAAAAAACGATGATGGAACACTCAAAGCCCTTATTGGATTTGATATTGTAATCATACTCATGTAGACACTATGTCAATGTAACCACATATTACCAGACCATTACATATTCATATATATTAATAAGAGAGGGATGACTGAACTTTATAGTGAGAAGTAATCTATTTCCAAGACAATATATAATATGCTTATACTGAATATTGAATTGCTATCTTACTATAAACTAAGCACTGATTATATATATGTGGGTGATTATGATCTGGCCCATCTGATGAGTGATGTTCTGCATGAAATATATATATTGGGGATCATCTATTTTTTCGCATTATGTTGCCATGTATATCGGTTGCTTAAGATAAAGTGGAGGGCGAATATAGATTGAAAAATCCTAAGTTCAAATCCCTCTACTTATATATATAAGAAACATTCAATATAAGAAAATAGTTTGTGTTTCTAAATTATTTTGTGTTGGAGTTTGGGTAACATGATTCTCGGAATACTTATCTTGCATTCTGTATATTATTTAATCACTAAAATAAAAAATTGTGTTGAATAACATGATGACTCTCTGTATATACTATTACCTATATGCACTACAGACCAAAAGTTAAATTGCAAGTGGTGGAAAACTTAGTCACTTATATAAATTTATGCAAAATGATATAAATTTTATTGCCATTTACCAGAATTGTCTTAATTAAAAAAATTACTGTAAATTTGTGATTAAAAAAAAAAATTTAACATACTTCTTGACACCGACATTGTTATTCTCTAATTATTTACTGGCCACTAGGTCACTCAGATTTAGGTAATTTTATGCTTACACATTTGAATACTTACAGGTAATCCCAGACACCAAAATTGATTGTGGATTTTGAAAGAAATATTCAATAAATTGATTATAAATTCCTGCTAACTTTAAAAAAAAGAAACACTAAATGTATTATAAATTAGGGTAAGGATTAATTTTTCATTCATTAAGGTCGCAGATTCAACATTTAAATAAAATGATTGGAAGGCCATAGTAAATATGTAATATCCTCATACTTTTTTAATATCTGTAATCAATCTTGGTATCTGAGCTTATCCATAAGTGCCCAAATCTTGTTTATGAGTGACATCTAGGAACATTTTTTTTAATGTTTAGAAACCACAATTCTAACATTATAAATATAACCTGTGAACACTGGATATTCTCTAAGGTCATTTGACAGTTTTGATTAATATCCGAAGAGAGGTCAGGTACTTTACATTTTTCTGAATTTTTAGAATTGAAATCTTAAATAGATCTGTTAACATTTGTTAGAAATGTTTTATTTTGAAGGTAATATCTCTGTATATATAAAACACCATCATTAGTATGAAAAACAGTACATACAATAAATTTATTAATACCTGGTTATGAGACTCCACAGCAATTAACGTATATGTAAAGTTTATTTTATATTTACGTATCATATAATTATAATTAATGTATATAAAAATATAGAATACTATTTGCACTTTATATATATATAATACTTTGAAATTAAGACTGGTGCAACTATCACAATAGATAATTAGCATACATTAATAATTTTTACAAGAAAAGAGCAGTCTGTCTTGCCTTGTTATTACATTTTCTTAAATAGAAGGATGTCTGAAACACTTAGGCTAGAAAGAATGAATATTTAAATCAATCACAAAATTTATCTTTAAGATATTTTAATTTGATTGATATTATTAATTGATATGTTTGAGAATTTTCTCAATTTAAACCTTGTTAACACTGATTCAAACAATGAAAATATATAATATAGAATGCTTTCGCTGCTTAACATATGTATATATAATATTTCGAGATGAAGACTCTTGCAAAATCCCATAGACTCTATTTGGATAGTATTCAACAATATAAAAATGAAATAGGTAATGTTTTATTCAAAATAGATGGTAATCAGTGGTTATTAATACGAAGACCGACTTGAGTAGAATATGGTTCTGATTCATTGACTTCTTTGAACAGAATTAAAAATAAAACTACGAAAAAATAAGATGGCAGAATCAGTAGACTGTTTAACCATTAAAATGGTCTATGTTAATAAAAGATTGGGTTGCTAATAAAAAATGAATCTTGGAAGCAATTGAGATCATTATAAAAAAAGTAATATCTTAAAAATAAACATTTACATCTGTTTATGGCTCTTGATCTAATTGAAGATTGGTGAAAAATAATTTTGTCACACAACAATGTAAAATATTAGGCTATAAGAATACAGGCAATTAATCATTAAATTTAACATGCCTGCCAGAAAGGTAACTTTTCACATGAAAATTTTCCAGGAATTAGGCAATATGTTACTAACAATGAATTACTAGAATTATACAATAAATAACAATAGCTTTATTGTGAATACAAACTCAAAATTTTCTTGAGGAAACATGATAAACATAACTGAAACGTTGAGGCTTTGTAAGGAATAATGTCTCATCTTTCTTATGGCTCGTGCTGACCACAGCAGTTATCAAAAATGATGTAGAATCAGATATACTGAACTTAAAGGACAAAAGATTCCAGTATCGATAGAATAACAGCTGAAAACATGGGATCAGATGAATCTATCAACTTTGTCAGATTTGGAGAATCAGAACAGTCAAAAGAATTGTAACATTTGATCCCAACTGACTGTATAATTAAAGATCAATAGTCTTCATTTCACATGCAAATAAAATAATGTTCAACAATTAATGAAGTAAAGATATTCATTTTTCCATAAATATCCAATGAGCTTTCAGAATTTATGCTTAGACGAATCACAAGAAGATATAGATTCATCAGATGATTGAAAAAGCTAATGCTAAAATATAGGTGTTAAAAATAAAAGCTAAGAGAGATGCCTTTAGACTTGGCAACATTTGCTGCAAGTCATTCAAAATCTCTATGAATCAAATTCTGTAAATATCAAAATTGATAAAACTTTATTGGCACAATTTAAACAAGCAAGTTTTAGATGGGACATTTTTTAAATGTTTACATTGAAATTATTATATCAGTATTTTTGAAGGTGGGATGGTAAGATAATAAGTGAAAAATGCATAAATAATTTAAGATATACTAATGATTTATTTTGTGCTATTGATAAATTAATAAAATCATGAAAAACTATTGGAGAAAAACAAGCAGTGTATGGTCTAGAAATAACTCTTAAAAACCAAAGTTGTGATTAGAGACCATGTCCATAATAATTTCTTTTAAATTATAAATGTCACAGGTTGAATACATGCATTCTACAATTTTCAGTAATGGTAATATGAACCAGGAAAATTCATTAGCAAGAGCTGCAATTATAAAACTCCAATATATAGAAAGACTTTAAAATCCACTAAATTAAAATGGATCACCTATCTTATTTTTTCAATTACTTATGTTGCCAATGCAAAAAATCGAATTGATGCTTTTGAGATGCAGTGCTATTTGGAGAATGCTTCCAATTTATTTTATTGACCACAGAGTTAATATGTTTATTTAGAATGTAAGTGACCATTACCACGAATGAGACATAATGACTTATTTTAGATGCAGTGAGAAGACCTCACTATAGAAAAGTGAAAAATCATCTTCCATGTGAAAACTTTCCAATATGATGGGTAGATCGCTGTAGGAAAATTATTGACCTTAAATTCCATGATGTTTGGCCCAAAATCTTGAGAGGTGGAATTGTTCACTCTGATGCTTTTAAGGGTTTACTGATTGAGATGATGAAAGTGATTTTTCACAAGAATATTATGTTCCTCTACTGAATGCTATTTGTTTTTTCATGGTAAAATATGGGTCAGTAATTTAGTGACTCTCATTGCTTCCACTTTACAATCAATGGCAGACAAATATGCTCTGAACAATATCCTTGTTCTTCATTAACTTTTCCCAAATTAAAATATTGTTATCAACAAACTATGACTTCTTATTATTGTGACATGTTCAATGTAAGTCAAAGAATATGATCATATAGTTAAAAAATGATTGTTGCCATATTGTAAAATTTAATAAATTCATGAATTTTAATGTTTTACTTTCTACAGTGGCAAAAAGAATCTACATCAATCCTTCATATAAAAGGCCTACCAAATTTTTAAGTTATCATTGCTTCAAAAAATAGGAGTTTAAAATAGAGAATCAATTTAAGTTCTTTAATTTTAAAGTAATTTAATTTGAGAGCAATAAAATTCAAATAAATGGGCTAAGGAATAAATGAAAGCATAAACCTATCTGGTTCACATTGGTTATGATAAATCTTTATATTCTAAACTAATGAATATAAAATTATATTTAAAGAATCTGCAGAATATCTTCCAATGTTGCTATTTATTTATTTTATTTTGCCAATTATTGGAACTGTTAACTTTAAAAAATTGAATTACTTTTCAAATATGCTTTATGAACAGCAATTGATATTAATTCTATTTTTCTTAGATAGATTTGGAATAATGTAGCTACATTTACAGTAAATAATATGTAATTTCTCATCTTAGTCATATGGCTTAATTGCTCAGGAGTTCATAAAAAGTTTGAGCACCAGAATCAATCCTGTAATTTCCTGATCCCAAATCAGAAGCTCTATCAACAGTATCAAACCACGCAAGGCATTTCTCAGTAATACTATGTCTAAATAATTTTCTGAAAGAATTCTGCAAGGACTCATCTATTTAAATTTTTTATTTCATGTCAAATGACCACATGATGTTTTTTATATTGTTTGTAATTAATTTGATACTTGAAATATTTAACATTTATTTATATTCCAAATGAGGATAAAATTTAATGTTATGAAAAAACGTTTTTTAACTGGATCAGAAGAAAATGCTTGTGTATATAATCATTTTTAAGCCATCGATTTTTTTTACAGTCCTATTTTATGTCATTAAAATTATATAGATAATTGATCGATCTTATAGATGAATACATAAATAAAATACACATAAAATTATCTTAACATCGATAGAAGGAATAAATTTTATAGATTGCATTGTGAAGTGTTCATTTAAAGTATACGGTATTTTAAGTAGGCAATAAAAATGTTATATTTAAAAATCAGAACAATCAAATTATTGCACCTGAATAAACTTTATTAATAAAGAGAAATTTAAATTACATATATGTGAAAAAGAAACAGCTCTAGGTACCTGATAAAATTAAATGGTGCTTGTATTATAGCTAAAGATGCCGTTTTCACGCTAAAACTATAAAATATGAACATTCACGGGCCGTTGATTTTAATGATTTTTCTGTGCTTTTTTGTAATGCGAAAATAAAAACAAAACAAAATCGTCTTTTTTAAATATTATTTTTTATTAACGTATATAATTTAAATGATAATAATAAATGTAAAATAAAATCAACAAATTACAATTTGATTCGTGTTTTTTATTTCGTATACTTTTTAAATTGTGTTACGTTTTTTTTTTATCAATTTTCTATCGGATATTTTTTACTTGTGTTACGGCTTTTTTTTTGATCAATTTTCTATCGTATATTTTTTTACTTGTGGTACGACTTTTTTTGCTATTGTTTAACTAAAAAATAATAATCGTAATAAAAGTAAAAGTTGTTACGGTTACATTTAGGGTTAGGTTTAGTTTTAGGGTTAGGTTTAGGGTTAGTGTTCTGTTTGTAATGCTAAAATAAAAAAATTCAAAATCATAAACATACTCGGACAGAAGAAAGAAACTGAAACTTTTTTAAACAACAACAAACACATACAAATGTCTGCTTTACTTATTAAACATGTTTATAATATTTGCTTTTTATTAAATTTACAAAAAAACCTGGATATTTGGACTTTTCTTACTGGATATTTTTTTCGTACCACTCTTTTTTACTTCAAAAATATACAGACGGTAGAATCTTCTTTGTCTCGTGGAATGTTATTAATAGTACGTTACTTGACACGTTACCTAATTGCAACTCAATAAAAACATAGATATTTAACATTTACACAAATAAAAGTTCAATACAGTACGTTGTAAAAAGTCTTATAATTATTGTTTTAAAAAATCTGAACATTTCAATAGTTTAAAATAAAAAAAACTCCAATGAAAACAACATTTCAATACAATTCAAATACAAACTCTCTCATCAAGCTGTAATTATTTTATAAACTGTGCGAATTCGGAAAATGTAATTGCTGCTTAGTGACATACATGCTTTACTGCGACGCGACATAGTGGCCTGCATTTTGTAGCACAACAAAAAGTTGTATTATAGAAAATGTGAGTTCGAACGTGTCGGCAGCGGAAACAGCATTTTTATGTGTTTTAGCACAAAAAACGTGCCACAGAACAGTGTCTTTAGCTATAAGATGAGTACCAATTAAATAATTAGAGTGGTTGGTAACCAAATTTGATTTTTGAAGATATTAAATAATAAAAAATTAGTGAAAGGGATTACATTTTAAACGAAATGTACTCCAAGTTTTATAATTAACCTATTCATTCAGTATATTGAATGTTTACTATAGTAAATAGAGGGATTTGAACTTAAGATTTTCAGTCTAACATTCATCTCAAACAACCAATACACATTTACCACACACATTTGAAAAATATAAATGCCCCCCCCCCCCATATATATATTTCATGTAATTTAAGAATTTTCTATCTTAATATAAGCAGAGTATGATTGTACATATGTATAGGAGATTATGATATGCACCAAATGATGAGTGCTGGTTCTGTACAAAATAGCTATATTGGGGATCATTTATCTTTTACACGTGTGTGGACATGTGTATCGGTTGAGATAGGGTGGTGGATGAATATAGACTGAAAATCCTAAGTTTAAATCCCTCTACTTATTAAAGTTTTATAATTAATAAACAAATGAAAATCTTAATTTAACATAAAATTTGATAATGAAGAAATAATTAAACGAGATATGAAAATAGATAATTATTATAGATATATTTGGGGCCAATATAAACTTAAAATTGTATGAATGTGAGATGATTTTTTTAAAGTTGTGTCAGATATTATAATTAAAGGAAAATAAATCTGTCTAGGTAAAAAGTAGTAACATTTTTGTAGAAATAAGTGTGAAGTATAATTTTAAAGCATAGTGGATATCAAAGTATCACCGAAACCCAAGTTCAAATGTATATATATTTAAGGAGATTTGCCTTGACTACAGGTTTGATATTGCTGATTGTTATCACCTACATTTATAAACGTATTAAATCCTTGAGTAATTGGCTTTAATGTCTTAGAAAATATATCCTTTATAAGGAATTTGACAGTTATAATTGACTATTTATTAGTCTGCTTTCAGATCAGATTATATTTGCCTGATTAATGAGATTTGTTTAAACTTCTTTGCATTATTAATCTCATTCTCCTTGATCAACTTGCAATCTTTATTGTCTATATAAAGATATCACATCATAGATAAAGGTGTTTAAGGAGATTTGCTTTGACTACATGTTGATATTGTTGATAGATTAAGAGTTAATTGTTATCAACTACACAAAAAGGAAATATAAGCCCTTATAAAATGAAATTATAAAAGGATCAGTATATAAATTCCATTCATCATTTACTGAGAAATAATACTGTAAACTTGATAGTAATAAATTAATAGGCCAGAAACTAGTCTGGGGATATTGGATGAGTAGGCACTAGATGGGGATTTCATGCACAAGTCTTCTGGTATCCATTGATTACTTTCGCATGCAGTGAGTGGCAATATGTCTAGTGAGTTTTACCTGTTTTAATAGAAAGAACTTATTATTTATTTATTTTTAAAGATTTATAGTTTTTTATATATACATTTATTATTTTTTAGCATATTCAGGTTGAAAAAAAGTACAACTTTCATTTAACATTTATATTGTTAACTGATAATTGAGTCACATTTATATAACATTCCAATATTTATGCTACGTATTAAAAATGTGATATATGATTGAACCAATTAAATTGTTACAATGTCTGGGACTAATGTATAATAAGCATGTATATGTTTAAATCAACAATCTGAGATCATTCTACATAGAAGTTTAAATCTAACTAATACTTTAGTATATTTTAGGTTTCCAAAAATAAAAATTTGTTTTGTTGTGCGTAGAACATTATAAATCATTATGTTATGGAACAAGTAGATTAGATTTAGAAATTTTATAATTATATGCAAACCTTCAAATACAGTATATATAGATATATAAATCACATGAAAATACTTCACAATTATCAACATCAAAATCTTCAATCTGCCGTCATGGCAATTTTTTATTTTATAAAAAAAATGTGGATTCCACCTTTCTCTCTGGTCTAAGATGTTCAAAGATTAAAGATTAATACTTGAACTTTAACAGAATGAGATTTTTAATTCTTAGGAGTTTAAATAAATTTCATTAAAGAACTGGCAGATTTAACCATAGTCATTCTTAAAACTACCAAACTCCTGTTTCTCATTATTATTCAGATAATAAATCTAATTTTGCTCAAAGCTAGAAGGTTCTTAAATATGACTTTCAGTTGATTTACATTTAAGAACCATTTAGCTTTGAATGAAATTAATTTTATTACCTTAATATATAAATATATTGTGTATTTATTATGAAATGTGAATCAATGGATAGCTTTGAAAGAAGGGGTCACTGTATGATAATCATTATTTTTCAGTTTTCATGTTATTTGTTTATTATGTTCAATATATATTGTTTATTGTTGAAATTGTATGCATCAATAACTTCCCTTTCCAATAAAGAGACATTATGATTTGATAAATAAATGCATCTTACCTTATAACCTGAAAAATGAGGGAATTGGATGATCACCATTATCTTTAGTAGTAGTGGAATATTCTGAGCATGCTATGATATTTATACAGATGTCAACAATTTCATGTTCTCTGCATTTGGATGAATAAATGTTAATGGCACAAATGGGTGTATGGATGATTGCCTGCTTTAAATCAGTCAGCATCAATGAATGTTGCCACCTTAGATAAATAAATATGATGATAACATTGGGGAGATGGGGATTTGTGTGACATAGCAACATCCCCTCCTACTGCTACAACATGGTAGCTAAGGTTGTATGCAATTTTATAATAGTAGGGAACATTTGCATGTTACTGCAACACCCTTCACCCAATGTTATAATATATATTCAAACCATGTCATATAAACTTATGTCATTTGCTAAACATTATTTCAAGCACATGGGATTACAGCAAGCTGGGATTACTTGAAGAAACCTAGCACTGTTTAGAATTACAGATAAATATCATACAGAAAAGAGAAGTAGAATACTGATTTAACAAAACTTAAAAAGAATGTTGCCCTGCATCCATATACTGCAGCGGTGGAGTGTCAGACTCTGGAATCAATTCCAGTTCTGCCAATTGCGGTCCTCAAACTTCTTACAAACTCCCAAGCAATAAACCCATGTGATTTTTTTTTAATAACAGTTGATTTTATTTTTTAGTGTTAAATAGAAGTTAATTGTAGTAGTGTTTTTTATTCCAAAATAACATGTAAAATTACATAAATAAACTACATTTTTGATTATTATGTAACACACAAATGGAAATATTTTTCTTTTTAGAAATAAAATTTCACAAAGTATTTATCAGTAAGTTGTTGACAGTTTCATGAACCTGTAAGAAGACGTGGTAAATCTACTGCAGGTCAAAAAAATCAAATACAAATAATTAAAACAGTTTGACAAAACTTTGAAAGACCTCTTCAATTGCTTCTCCAGATTGTTGTAGATTCAGATCTAATTATTTATAGTATAGGGAGTGTATATTTAACTTGTGTTGTTCTGGTGCATAAACATTATGATTTATTGCTAACAACAATCCCAAAGATCATGATTTCTATTTCCAAGATAACTTGTTCTATTTTCACATATGAGGTGTGACAGTTTAATTCCCATGATGCTAAGTGGTTTCACCTGTGACCTAATTGTATTGAAATAACACAAGAATTTATGTTTGAACATATTAAGCTAACACATATGTAAATTTTAAGCTGCTAAAGCTAGTTGTTAGTTAGCTATCGAAAAGATAAATGGGTGATTGAAATTTTGAGCAATGTATTAATATCAAATTTTGTGTGAAAATCAGAAAATGTGATACTGAAATGTTACAACTATTGCAAGTAGCAAATGGTGAAGATGTTGTGAAGATACAGTATGTTTTAGTGGCATGAGAGGTTCAAAGATGGGTGAGAATTCCAAAAGTGGACAGTCAAAAGCAACAATGACTGATGTTCATATTAGCAAAGTGTGAGAAGCAATATGACCCAACAGACAATTAAGAGTAAGATTGATAGCTGAAGAATTGCAGAGTTATTGAAAAATAGACTAATTTTAAATAAAGAATTGGGCGTGAGACAGATTTCTGTGAATTTTGTGCCTTGGATGGCGGATGAACATACTTTTTAGCCAAAAAATCAATTATACAACTAGATCATCCTGAATATTCACTTGATTTAGCTCACAGTGATTTTTGGTTATTTCCCAAATTAAAAACTGCTCTGAAAGGATGAAGATTTTCTACTACAACTGATATCCAAAAAAATGTGAGATAGATGATCAACAGTATTCCTGAAAATGAGTTCCAGGTATGCTTCCCGAAATGCCATTTTAATCAGTGTATGCATGCATAAGGGGAATATTTTGAAGGCAACAGTAGCCATTAGTTAACACTTCCACATGTATATTTTGTAAAAGTACATTCCATGAATTAAATTGGCACACCTCGTATATAGAACTTTGAATTGATTAAAATGTTTATATAATTATTAATACCAAATGTAGAAACAAGAATATAGTGTGGAAAATATTAATTTTTAGTCTGACAAAAATCTAAAGCATATTAATACACAAGTTTTATTTTTAAAGCACATGTTTATTTTCATATTACATTACTTTTTTAAAATTGATAATTATTAATTGACTTTTTTTATTTTTTTAAAAACAATATTCCACTTTTTTTTTATTATTATTAATTTTTCTCCTTGTAAGAAAAGCTTAAGATTTTAAGAATGATCAATATTTTATTACTTGTTCTCACGTCTCAAGATAATTTGTAGCGCATTTACTTTCTAGTATTATTATATTTTAGAAGTTGAAACAAATTTCATTGTAGGCCCCAAGATAAATATCTAAGAAGAAAAAAAAGCATTAAATAAACATCCTAAGAATTAAGATACTAGAAAAAAATGTATTACCAACAATAAATAATTGTTAAAAAAAATAAAAATAAATGTGTGATCATAAACTCAGTTACCGTAACTCAGTCTGTCGTTTGAAATGAGCAATGATTAAAGGAAATGCAAAAGATATAAGTAAAATATCTTAAATGGTTATATAGAAACTTTTGGGAAATTACGTTTACTAAATTACGTTATAAAAAGCTTAATAATTATTAAATTGTCAGTTTGTAAATGATATATTAGATGAAACGTAATTGATGAAATAAACTTTAAGCAATCACGTTATAAACATGAAATATTAAATTTCATACATCATTTTAAAAAAATTATCCGTATCAATATTTCTGTTGTTTATCAAATGCAATCTACTACCGTTTTAGTCATATCAAGATTTACTGCAGGCATGACTTTTGAACTTTGTTTTAAACACTTCCTTACTATTAACTATAAATTAAACCTCAATCACTTCTAACTTAAATAGTGCAATCTTTTCCAATATTATCGGATAAGTTTACAATTTTCATGTTTTTGGAAAAGAATGCCATTAAGTTAATTTTAATATCTATTGTTATATAATATTTCTTGATATAAAACAATCATTATACATTTTCTCTTGCACTTTTAATAATGTTTTTTATTAACTTATTTTTGACAGTATTGAGTTGTTCATCAGTTTGGTTTTTTTTTTTTTCAAAGTTCTTTCCTTAATTAGTTAAATCATATCCATAAATAAGATTGTGCAAATACATTTATTAAAAAAAATTTCCTTTTCAAACATAAAGATATATATATTTTAATATTAAGTTATTTTTATCAAAATCACTCCACCCACGTTTAATGCTAAAATTAATTTCATCCATTGTGTTTCCATCTGTAATAATAATCTGACCAAGGTATTTATAATTGTTAATTTCCAATTTATGATTATCATTTTTTATTTTCTGATAAAATCCTTGAACATTACTTTGATCAGCTGTTAATTATTTTATGGATTCATGAGTATTTATTATAGCTTCTCTTTTCAGCTCCTCAACACGCTTGTAATTTTGTTACTTTGATCTGATAACTCTTGCAACATTTCCTGAAGTTCTGAGGTATGCAAAATCTAAATGATTTAAATAATCTCCATTTATTTTCACTCCATTAGCTTCCCATTTTAATCTACAAAATATTTCTCATAGAACTGCTGTAAAAAGTTTTAGAAATATGAATCACTCCAATCACACCTTTCCCAATGTTAATCTTTTTAGTATTATCATGTAGTTTAATCATTGCTGTTGCATTTTGATAAATATTCTTCAGAGTATGCCAATATCCCAAGTTTATATCTTGATAATCCAATGCTTTAATCATCACAGAACTGCTTATAGATTCAAATGCTTTTTCATAATCAATAAATCCAAAACATAACACAACTCATAATCATTGGTTATTTCTATAGTTTTCTCTCAATACTTGCATGTGATCAGAATATTAAAATCATTTTTAAAGTCCATATGGTTCTTTTGATTTGGTAAAATCCAAAGTTCACAGCAAATGAATCATAATTATCTTGGTAAAGCTTGCCACCCATTTTATTCTAAATGATCCATTTCCAGGGGTTTCTAACACATGGTATAAGCAATATGTCTGACTCTAAATTATTGTATACAATATTTATGTTTTTTTTTTTAGCTTTCAAAATATACTTTACTCACAATCAAGACATAATACAAGGAAAGCAATTAACCATAAATCAAAGTTGGGTATAAACATATAATCCCAACAATTGCATCAATTATTTCATACATATTGAAATAATTCCAACAATCTGGAATGAATATAAACAAGGTGTTATATTGTGGCGATAGAAACATTAACAAAAACCACTGAAAAAGTCAAAACATAGTATGAAATTAAGTACATGATGAAAATCATTAAGCAATTAAGAACACTGAAGATAAATTAATTCTAATAGTATACATCATAACATTAGGATACAAAGGATAATATTGTTAATCAGAAATTCAGGAATCCGTGAAAACTGATAATAGTCATAAGTCTATATACAAACATACATCAAAGGAAATAAGGGAGGCAGCTCAATAACAATATTTCAGTAGAATTAGGTTTTCACTCAAAGTATAACCAAGCTATTATTAAAATTAGCATGAATGCATAAGTATAAGACAATTTTGGCAATCAGAAAATACATGATTATAATGTCAAATACAATCAGTTTATAAACTTAAATAGAATATCAGTTCAATCATAATTGTATTAGTAGGCCAGCCAGGGATCACGGGTGACAAATGCCAACCTATATCCTCAGCTGGCTCCAAGTTTGGTCTGCCAACGAGAACATGCAAGTTCTTTTATCCATTTCCCTCATTTTATTGAGCAAGCTAATAATAAAATCTTCTACAGGCTAGTCCAATCCTTTCTTGAATACCATTTTGCAGCTTGCTATCCATATAACAAAGTTTATATATGTCACTAGTCTAATTGTTCCAAATATCCCTTTCTTAAAGGCCAATTTTAACATTACACAAGACTGGTCAGGGTTGGCAATTTTCCCCAAAATAAAATTCTGAAGATAAGTTCACAAATAACATTGGGAAAGTAAGTGATCCATGGACTCCTCCTGTTTATTGCAAAAGGGCAGATGGTGTCAATTTTGTAACCTTTATGATAGCACAGAAAGACCTTGGTGGGGAGTGCACCGAGGTTAATTTTCAACAAAAAAATCTACATATTTCGATTCAAGTTTCAGGAATTTTTTTATTTATTTATTAAAATGATAAAAAACAAAAGTCCAAAGAGTTGTAATTAAAAACTTTTTTAATGTAAATGCAGTAAATAAAAAAAAAAAACATAATTAAGCAAACAATAACAAAGGTGGGACAGGCATCACTCTTCAGGCAAGCACTATCCTGTAATTTGAAAATATTCAACCCTAAAATTCAAAGGGTTATAATTTTTTTTTTAATGTAAATTCACTACTCTAGCTGTAAACTAATCTCAATGCACTCACAAATGATGTTTTGGAGCCTTCTAACTACATTCCTTTCCTAACAGGCATTTAGAAGATGTTCTCACATGTTGCCACCATTGCATCTTCATTTGCACACACAAAGTGTAATATCATGTCCATTATCACATACTTTTCAGGTAGGCAATATCCTATAATTTTGAAAATATTCCATTGCATCTTGTTCTGTTGATTAAAGATTCCAAATTTTAATCATATTTCCAAAAATGATATGGCATAAAAAATCATCATGTATTAATGGATCTCAACAAAGAAATAACCTTAATTTTAACCATATGTTATCTATTTGCCTCATGTTAACATTTGGACATTACATTGCGAATGGAATTTATTAAAAAATGTATTCAAATTATTCAAAATTAACATCCCATTTAGAATACATTTGTTAATATTTTTTTAAATTAATAAGCTATACATGTTCGAGAAAATAATTTTGAGGAAAAAAAAATGTAAATAAATACATCAAATCTGAAAATTGTTGACATCCCCTCCCCCCCAATCACGTATAGCTTGATATTTTTGAAAAATATTAACAAATGTATTCCAAATTGAATGTTAATTTTTAAAAATTTGAAAACATTTTTTAATAAATTCTATTCACAACATAATGTCCAAATGTTAACATGAGGTGAACGGATAACATGTGGTTAACTTAATGTTATTTTTTTGTTGACATTTGTTAAGATGTGCTAATTTATTTAACATTTATTTTTTGCCTCATCATTTTTGAAAATATGATTAAAATTTGAGATCATCAACAGAAAAAAAGATATCTCAAAATTACATGATAGTGCCTGCCTGAAAAGTATGGGATAATGGACATGATATTACACTTTACGCAATGGTGGTGTCATGTGCAAACATGTTTTAAGTACCTATTTGTTTGGAAAGGAACATAGTTAGAAGGCTCCAAAACATTGTTTCAGTACATTAAAATTAGTTTACAGCTAGTGTAGTAACTTTACGTGATTTTTTTAAAAATTACAACCCTTTGTATTTTTGTGGGTTGAATATTTTCAAAATTATGGGATAATGCTTGCCCAAAAAGTGATGACTGTCCCACCTTTGTTATAGTTTACTTAATCATTTTTTATTTTCTTTACTGCCTTTATATTAAAAAAGTTTTTAATTACAACCATTTGGACTTTTGTTTCATTATCATTTTAATAATAATAAAAAAATATTGACTACAATAACTTAGAGTCAGCCATATTGTTATACCATGTGTTGGAAGCCCCTAAAAATAGATAATTTAAAATAAAATGGGTGACAACCTTTCTGGCAGGCAAACTACGTAAGTACCAGAAAGTCTATAGAACTGATAAAAGACATTGGTCTTTAATTAATAATATCTTCATTTTCACCTTTTTTACATATCAATACTACTATTGCATCCTCTCAATCATCTGATATATCTTTTTAATTTAGGCATTTGGTATATAACATAAATTTAGGTTTTGTATTTCATCACTTGCTTCTTTTGAGATAACAATTATAATTCCATAATTTCCTGGAACGTTTTTCTTCTTCATACATTAATTGCACGACTTACTCATTTAAAATGCTGGGGAATTCATAATTGTTTTATTGGTTTTTATTACTATATAATTCTTTATAGAATTCTTCTGCACATTTCATGATGTTATCTCCTCTTTTTTTCTCTGTAATAGTTCCATTTTTTAAATTGTAGTTTCCTTGCCAGTATGTAATTATATTTTCTTATATCATTATTAACTCTTTTTCATACCATCTTACACAACTCTAGATATTCAATTTTTCTTAATGAATCATTTTTATATATTTTCATTTTCTTTTCTGCATACATTGTCTTGTATCAGTTCTTAATAATATAAAAGTTATCTTATTATTTCATTCAATATGAATTATCTTCAAGATCAGTTAATATCTTAAAAGGATTTGCAAATTCTAATTTAAATTCATTGGTGTAATTCTGAAGGTTAGAAATATCAACTGTTAATATTGGTTTTCTTAATAATTTTTGATCCTCTAGTTTTTCATTAACACATATCTTATATTCAATAATTGATGATCACTTCCTGTGTTGAATCCATTATGAACATTACAATTTTCAAATATGTATTTTCTCTCTCTTAATCAAAATGTAATACAATTTTTCTCTATCATTTGGATGTTTCTATATCCATTTAGCAATTTTCTCAACAACAACAAAAAAAAGAATTCACCATATACAGTTTTTCTTTGAACTCCACATCTGTATCCTCTCTCATTTCTAGCATCACAGCCAAATTTATCCACAGCACTTTCATCATTCAATCATTTACCAAAAGTAGCATTAAAGTCTTCCATGACAATTTTAAAATTGTTGTTTGGTCTGATGAAATTATTTTGTATATCCATATAAAAATCCTCTACCTTATCGCAATGAGAATTTGTTGGGGCATAAATCTAACTTATCAGTATTTGGTATTTTCCATCTTACTATTCCATCTGATATACCATCAATCTTCATAATATTATTTTCCCATTTTGTATTAATAATGAATCCCATTCCATTTGCACTTCCAATATTTATGCCTTCATGTTAAAATACATGCCCACTTTTTAAATCATCCCTTCACCATTTCTTCTTTCACCACAAAGTCTAACAATATTCTTTGTAGTATTAGACAGTTCTTTTTTTAATTTGTGCAATTTTCCTTCTCTTGAAAGTAATCTCTAGTTAAAAATATTTAAAATAAAAGTGTCATTAAATAGCAGTCTAAGACACCAATCAGCGGAACCTTCTGCCTTCAATTACCAACCTCTGCTTTGGTTGGTGACTTTACAGCATTCTGGGAATAGGGATTATAATTTAATTTTGTCTTAATTTATAGACATTCATACTGCCTTCATAAAAATTTAACTGATACTTCAGTTGAGAATTATTAGGCAACTGAAAAAAAGATCATGGTATCATTTAATCTTAAACTGAGGTAAAAATCCAATGAACTCACATCACTGGATAATGTATGTTGGTGAGCAACTCACCCATATTCATTTACTGTATTAATAATCTTATAAATGAATAATTCCTAAGTGCATGCACTTTAAAATCTCTGTACACTCTCTTGTGAGAAATGACTTTAAAAGCGCAAGGGTATGCTTATGCTTAGGGTTTATTTTCTATATAAACTAGTCTCTCCTCACTGTGCTTAAATCAGGGTTTTAAAAATAAGATTATATCTCTTTCCTGGATAGATTTAATAAATTTATACACTTCAATTGTTAAATTATAATTCAGGCACTCAATAGATTAAAGCCCTGATTTAAGCACAATGAGGAAAAATCGGTTTATATAAAAAAAATAAACCGTAAGTATAAGCATACATATATGCTTTTAAAATCGATTCTCGTGGGAGAGTGCACAGAGATTTTAAAGGTCATGCTCTGAGGAATTATTCATTTATAATATTACCTACGTATGTGCATTATATAAGTAACAGTTTATATTATATTAATACTCATATAGTAATAAGAGCAGCAATGACATGAATGTATGCAATGGACATTAGAAAATTTGCTTTACTCAATTGCTTTAAAGCCTCAAAGAGGAATCAAAGGATCTCTTTTAAGTTAACTGCAAATTCTTTTCTACAACCATATATATTCATGTACATATTTTATAAAGGACTTGAACTCAGACTTTCAAGCTCCCTACAGCTATGCACTCCATTTTATACAATATACATGACCACATACATGTGAAAATGATCAATATATATATTTCATACTGAACCAGTACTCATCAGTTGGTCCAGATCACTGTCTCCTGCACATATATACAATCTGTGCTCAGTTTATATTAAGATAGCAAATCTTTAAACTTTAATGCATAAGCTTCAATCTGCTCGATGCTCCAACACTTCAGTCATCCATATCATTGAAAATCTAATGATGGAACACTCAAAGCCCTTGTTGATGCTAATATTATTGTCAAACCCATGTTGATTTTAAGTCATCCTAACTCATCACATATAGGACCCTAATATGTTAATTTAATTAATTATATAGAAGAGGAATAGGCAGAAAACAGGATGAATATGTAATATTCAAATCTAAGTATATTGATTATATTAAACTTAATCTAATTTATAGGAGACTTGAACTCAGATTTTTAAGATCTCTACAGCAATGCACTCTTTTATACAATGGTCATATTAAAGTGCTATATGTGAGGGGTTAGAGTGACTTAAAGGCAACATGGACATAATAATATTGGTATCAAAGGACTTTGAGGGTATCATCATCAAATTTTTAATGATATGAATGGCTGAAGAGTTGGAGGGTGGAAAAGATTGAAGCTTGTTCATTAAAGTTTGAAAATTTGCTATTTTAATATATAAACTGAGCACTGATTGTATATATGTGTGGAAGATTGTGATCTGGACCAACTGATGAGAGCTGGTTCAGCACAAAATGCATATATTAGAGAATCATTGATCTTTTTCATATGTATGTAGTTATGTGTTTTGGTGGTATAAGATGGAGTACATAGCTATAGCTAGCTTGAAAGTCTGAGTTTATGTCCCTTATAAATTACATTAAGTTTAGTATAGGCAATATACTTATATTATGTAAACAATTCATCCAATTCTCAATAATTGCTAAAATAGTTTTTTCACTGTTTTTAAATTCTGGGAAATCATGATCAATTTATTCTCGTCATAATGCACAAAGTTTCTTAAAAACTCATACAAATAATTAATCCAAAATGAATGATAGTAATCTGATACTTCTAACAATTTAACATATTTTTTAAAAAATGCCCTCAAAATATTTGAACCCTAATGAATGTTGCTATTAATATCAGTGTAATGTTCTGATCTATCGTGTCAGCCGCTTGATGGCATTGATGCTAAGCAAAAACACATTGATATAAAGTTCCTGGGACAGCCATTCTATACAACTAGGATGTCCATAAAATTTAAAAAAAATAATACTAAAAAAGTATAAAATTATAAGCAGACTTTTTGGGACAGTAATTAATCAGACTGGCTTTTTTTGTGTGTGTGGTTGTCGATAAAAAAAGTATGTTACTTTCCAGTAGCAAATAATAGTACATTGGAGACTTTTTGGACAGTAATTCCAACAAAATTTTACAATGAAAGCTGACTTTAACCTTTTTGGGACAGTAATTAATTTGGACAGTAATTAATCAGAGACAGGCTTCTTTTTTTTTTGTTACTTTGCTATTGGAAAAGTTACAGTACTTTTTAAATACAAAATTAAATTACATTTTACTCCGTTTTTTTTTTTTGGACAGTAATTAATCAGACACCATGTTTTGGGGAAGTGAAAATTAAATTATGTTGCACTCTTTTTGTGTGTATATATATAAAATTACGTTACTTTTTTAATAACAAATAATAGTAAATATAGCAGAGACTTATTTGGACACTAATAAATCAGAGACGGGCTTGTTTGATTTTTTATTTTTTATGTATCATAAAAGTTACTGTAGTTTTTTAAGAAAAAATTAAATCACATTTTATCCTTTTTTAGACAGTAATTAATCAGACACTGCGTTTTGGGGTGAAAAGGGGAGAAGTAAATTCGATTGCAATTTACCAAATAAAATTATTAATAATTATAATAAACTATTATAATGAAATCCAACTCCGGTGTCTGGCAATTGGCAATTTTGAGAGTTGAAAGCAGCCATCTTCCCTGCCTCAGATGATTTCTTGCAATACATTACTTTCATCATGATTTTCGAAATAATGCTGTGCCCTATCCTAAAATCCAATTTGTAACGCTAACACAGTCCCGATGGAATAGTGACGACACTGTTAAAAGTGTTAGAATGTACCAGTAGATCAGTTCACATGAAACAAAAAAAGATCGACCTGAAAAGTTAAATTATTTAGACACAATGCAATCAACCCAATGTCACACAATATTGTAGCGAAAATATACAACCCAGCATTATGATAAAGTGTGTAACACAACCAACTATGGCAGCCAATGAAGGCATTTTTCTGTGTTTTTAGCATAGAAAAAAGCCATAGCGGCAGCCGAGTAAACTGACTCTGTGTTTTCTCATAGAAAGAAAGCTAGCTGCTTGGCTGCGGCCATGGAAACAGCATATTTCTAGCAATTTAGCTAGAAATAGCTCCGTCAAGTGGCTGACACAATAGATCAGAACACAAACAAAATATTTTCTGTGATAAAAATTATGAAAATAGATTTGGATGTTATAAACTACAGATTAATAATAAAATGATTATTTAAAAAAGCTATGATAAAAATTGTAAATCATCATAATCAAGAATAGCCATTTGGAAATGAGCACAGACCTTCCAACTCTAATAGGTAATAAACCATTAAACATCACATGATCATCATTCCTTGTGTACTGATAGTTTTCCCTCTGTATGTCCAATAGGCAAAAAGATAATAATTATAAAAAATTAAAATAATATAAAACATTAGAGAAGAGTTGTGTGACTCCTCTATATATCAATCTACGAACTATAAATGCATCACTCTGCCATTATTCTCTTTATTTAACATTTTACAATGCTGTCCCTTTAATTTTTTCTGCGCAAAACTTTCTAAATTATTTGATAACCATATGTAAAGAAACTCTTCAATGTATTCTGTCCACTGTCAATTCTGCCCAATGGAGAAAAATGTTATTACTGAGTTAAAATGTTTTTGAAATAATATGTATAGCATAAATGGTACGTGTTGTTTCCCAAAAATCATGTTTAAATTCTCTAAACCACTTTTAGAGAGTCTTGTATTGTTCATTCATTTCAAATGTCCAATCCAACAAAGATGTAATTTTATAATTGTGGAATTCAAAGAAAATATGATACAATTATTATTTTTTAAAATTATTTAGACTTTATATATTAATGCATATTATCTCTAATATACTAATGTTTATGTTATAACAGTAAATATTAAGAAGCTAAAATAATGTTAAGAAAGTGACAAACAATTGCCCAATTAAAAAATATAATTTGGTTGTTACACTATTAGGTAGAAAACTTCCAGTTTATAAATTCGGAACAATAATTTATTCTATGAGAAGTTATCCAAAAATCCTGGAATTTTGTTAGTAGATGAAACCATGGTTATGGAAGACTTTTAGTGAAGTTTTGTTTTTGGCTAGTATTGTAATGTTATATGAATTTCTATTTTAAGATAGTAAATGGACAATTAAATTATAACCTGGATCATAAAAGACTGTAAAGATCTAAAAGATCATACGTAAAATAGATGAATGATATAAGAAAGTTTGCTGGAATGATGTTAAGGAGAAATGATATGGATTGGAGAAACAGGATTAAACATGAAGATATATTGATATATAAATATTTAAAAATCTCATAGTGTATATATTTAGCTTACCTAATCTGGGTTCAAATATGGGCCAAATAATACTTAAAAAAAAATTTCAGATATCAATCAGAAGTAGGTTTTTGTTTCATGAAACTTGTTCATAGTGAACTCAGATAGCACATTAAGCTATATTTGGGTATTTAGCTGTTCTTAACTAGAGAGTAAAAGGAAGAAAGAAAAGACTTAAAGTTTAATCAATTAAAATTTGGCAAGAAATGAATAATATCTTCACTTTTAGTACTCCTCTATGGAATCTTATTCTGTAGCAACTTTAGTCTCTGAAATAGTCTAAAGATTATTTAACTATTTATATATAAGTCTAAACAACTTCATATGGGCTATTTTCAAATTCTTATTCCTTAACTATGATCTATCAAATGTGCTAATAAATAACAAAGATCTTTTGCAATTATTAGTTCTGGCTGGTTGTATTTTTAAAAAACCCAGAATGGCACCACTAACAACTAGGTTTGAACTTATATCTTTATTATGTAAGTTTATGTATCCATTTTATGCTTGTAAGCAATTAATACTGATTACATAACAGTAATTGAAAGTATGTTTGCAACTTAATTATTTCATATTTAAACTTAATATGTTATTCAGATGTATTTATTTATTTATTAATAAACTGACAAATATGTTTAGTAAGTAATTGTAATGTATAAAATCTTTTAGGTTCACAATATATTTCATCAAAGTTTTAACAAATCTTGTAAATATTTTTTAAAGTAAAATCTTCCAAGAAATTATTATCAAATTATAGTTTCACTATTTTATAATATTTTTGACTAAACTATACAAGTTTGCATTATTTAGCAATGTATTATTTGTCAATAAATTATTCAAATTTTTATAGTATGCATTGTATTATTATAAAACTAGGCATTAAATTTTACAACTACGTTGACATTAGTTTGATTTAAAAAAAAAAAAAAATTGTGCATTACATTTTCACATAAGTTTGTATAAAATTTCTTTTGTAATATCTTTGTTTTAAAAATATTAACTTTATCGATTACCTTGATGTGATGTGATGCACTGTGACTTCTCCTTTATTGGAGTCAGGAATCTCTCAGCCACAATGCCCAGAGAAACCTGTTAGCCACCTTACCTTCCCCTACATTCCCCACCCTATGTTTTCCCCATACTCTTCACTATCCTGCTCTATCCCATTTCCACAACATAATCTTTGTCAATTCTATGGCCTTTATATCTAAATCATCCTTATCTTTCCCCAAACCCAGCATAAAAACCAAGAATCCACTTTCTGGATAATCGTTTTGTTCATATTTATTCTCCTACAACTTCATTATTTGTACCCTTCTGCTTGCAGGCATTTACATTTAATTAATAGATGCCCAATATTTATTACACCTTCCTTACATAACTTGCAGACTAACTCCCCCATATTTTTCCATTTAGGTGTATATTACCTTGTTGGTAAAGATCCTGTTCAAACCTTAAGCAGTAAACAACTTTCCTTGCTATTATCATAAATTAACTTACACCCAATATTCCGTTTACTTCTATATATATTTAAACTCTTTTTACTCTCCATACTAGTTCTCCATCTCTCCAACTCCCTATTTTTTATTAATGCATCTATTCTTCTATCCCATTCCTTGCCACTATAACACTCAACAATTCTCCTAACACAATCATCCCACCTTTTGTATAAGTATACTGACATAAATTCTTTATCCAAATCTTCTGCATACCATACTACCTTCCTCACCCATCTTGTTGCCTGCTCTTTACTCATAACCCAATTAAATACTATTTTGGCTATTCTCTTATTATCCATAAATTGCAATCTACTGAACATTTTCATTTTGCATCTCTCATATAAAAATTTGACCATCCCAGTTCTCCCTGAATTTCCTCCTTTGCCATCTACACATCTGCATCCAATGCATGTATTCCTAATTCTCTTTGTACTTTTTCTAAGTAATCTAGCATCCTTTACTAACACATAATATATCATTACCATAAGTTAACTCTACTGCAGCCACTCCTTTCCATACAATTCTAGCCACATCATATTTATTATATTAAAACATTGTTAATTTCCTTATCAGATCCTTTCTTTTCTTTATATCATTTATTATTTTTTTCTCCCATTCATCCAAGCAATTTCTCTGATTACTTAAGATGATCCCCACATACTTATACTAGTCACCACATTTAATTTTATATCCCCCAATGAAAATTCTTTTTTTCTCTCTTTCCCCAATATTTTGATTTTTCTTCACTTAATTTAATCCCCATCTCTTTACCCACTTTTGCTCATGTCTTCAGCATAACTTCCACATCTTTCCTACTTTCTGTGCACAAAAAGATATTATCCACAAATAAAAGGCCTGATAATGTATATATTACCTTGCCACCTATTAATAGTATTTCTACCCCTCTTACTGATCTTTCTATTGCTCTCTCCATTTCTCTCAAATTTAACAGAAACAAAATAGGTGACTATTTTTAACTTTAACAGATTCTTTATTTCCTAATTGATACGTATAGTAATTATTTTCATACAATCTCTTAATAAAATCGACTAAAGTTCCATTCATTCCCAAATTTACTAAACTTATCTATAGTCTATTTCTATTTACTGTATCATATACCTTCTCTATATCTATAAAAACCATACATGTACTCCTACTCAAATCTACAAGTTGTGTAACTACAAATGAACTATCTCCTGTATGCCTATCTGATTGGAAACCTCCTTGCATTTCTCCCATTATAATATTTTCTTCCATCCACTTTGCAACTCTTCCAGTCATCATATATGCGAAAACTTTATATAATTTAACTTTCTATTATCATTATCCTTCCCTTTAAATAGTAACCTTACACTTGTATGATTCCAGGTATCTGGAAATTCCCTCTTCTGTGTTATCTTATTAAATATGACAATAGGTTTAATTTTACCCTATTTCCTAAATTCATCACCATCTCTGCTGACCATCTATCTAAACGTTTTGCCTTTCCACTTTTCAATTTTTTTCCTGCCTCATTCAATTCATTTTCTGTAAACCTAATATTTCCATTACTATATGCTTTCATGTTTGTTATTACTCTGTCCTTCACATCTAACATCTTTTCTATATTCCTTACATACTTATTTAAGATTGTCTCCAATTCTTCTCTAGAGCTACACTCTATTCCCTCATCATCTAATAATAATACTTTTCTCTCCCCTACATTCCTTCTTGTAATATATGTCCAAAATATTTTACTTCCATTTCTTCCACTCTTATTAATATCTGACAATAACTCGTTTAATTTCATTCTCTCTATATAATTATCTATTTTAGTCAACTCCTTTTTCTTTACTTTTCCCATTCATCATTAACATCTTTTTCACTTTCTTTATTCTTAATATAACACTTATATTCTCTGCATGCTTTCCGCCGCTCTTTTACATTTTTACTAACTCTCACTTTTCTACTCATTTTATTCTTCTGAATATTCTCACCTAAAATCCTATTTGCTACTTTTTCTAGTTCATCACACCACTCCTCATAATCATCCCCAACAAATTCTTCCATGATTTCTTCTACTTTTATTTTATATTTTTCTAACTTATTTCTATCATTCATTTTCCATCCACACCTTTCACCATCCTTTCTACTTTTATTATTATTTTTCATCACATTACTAACCACTTCTATTATAAAGAAATTATGATCATTATTACATTTTCTTTCTTCATTATCAAACACTTTATATTTTCCATATTTTATTCATATCCTCTTTCTCTACTAATACATAATCTATTGTATGAAATATATTATTTCTACACCATATGTATTGCCCCTCATAAATATTTGATAAATTTCCAATGCTCAAATTCATTCTCTAACAAAAATTCTTCAAAAGCTGTCCATTCTTATTATCTACATCATCAATTTCTTTGATATGCCCATTCATATCCCCTATAACCATTATTTTCTTCCCCCATTTTTTTGAAACTCTGTACGTTCTTAACTAGATATTCATATATGCTACTGTTCCACTCCATTATAGTTTGACTATCTCCAGTGGCTATATACACTATAGCCACCATCCATTCTTGTCTTCTTAATATTATCTCAAACCACAAATGTTCTTGACACTTAACAGTATTTAAATATATTTTTGATATAACTCCCAATACTATCACCCCTTTTTTCTTTTATATTTATACCCTGCCATATCAAGTCTTCCAGTATAGGTTTTTCTCTTAGATACCTGAAGCTCTTCATTTTTAACTGCTTTATTAACTCCAACCACTTTCCTGGTCTCCTATCACCTTGCATATTCAAATATCCAATTTTAACAATTTCTTCTTTCCTAACTATTCTTTTATAAATTCTTTTGAATCTTTCTTCTCCATTACATTTGTAAGTAACTTGCTTACCATTAATTTTACAGACCCATTCCCTCTCCACATCTACTTTATATCCAAATCAGCTACCCTTTGTTTATTTCTTACATCCCATCCATTCTTCTTTTTGATAATACTGCAATTTAAAACCCTACTCCCCTTTATAAGTTTCCTGAACTATAATATTCTTTATAAATCAAACTCCTTAATACTTCACTTCCTTGTTTTGTTAAGTGCAGACCATCTTTACTATATAACTCCCTCTTACTAATAAAAAGATCTCAAACATCCACAAACATAACCACCTTTCTCTCACAGAATTTTTTCAATCTCACATTTATAAAACATGCCCTATCTAATATATACCTATTGTCAAACCTTAGTAATAATATAACAATTCCTACTCAAATTACTAATCAATTTTATGTACTCATCCATTACTCTCTTTGATGGCTCTGACAAATTACTTGTCCTTACCATAACATACACATCTCTATTCCTTTGTTTCTTTACCTTATCTGTAGCATCCCTAATTCTAGCTCCAGGCAAACATATTCTTACATACCTATTTCTATTTTCCTTTGCAATTATATCTCCACATCCTTTAATTAGCGAATCTCCTATCAATACTGTCTTATAGTTTACTTTCCCTACTTCATCTATAACTTCTCTTCCACCTTCTGAACTTCCTTATCTACTTCTTCCTTACCATTTCTATTCATTAATTCCATAATATGCTTCTACATCCTTTATTTCTTCCCCTATCTTACATATTCTTGGGCTAACCATCTCCATTGCACTATTTATTTTGTTATTCATATTCCTTATCACTCCAATAAAAACATACTCTATTCTCTCTTCCCCAACTACATTTCTCCTGATTTTCTTTTTGAATACCTACATTTAGAAATCACTTCTTCACCTCTTTTATTACATTTACATATGGTCTACATAATCATACATCTGTTACATCCTTCCTAGTCTTATTTAAGTATTTTAAATGATAAACATCATCACATACGGCACACTCTATCACAGTCTGCCTAATTACTTTTTTACCATTATATATACACTAGGTGGTACAAATGCAATCCATATTTCTTATTTTTCAAGTCCCCTATTCTATATTTAACTTTATGCTTTTCCTACTACTCTACAAACTCCTTTATACAAAAGGAAAAAAACTTTCCTTTCTTTCAATGGCGAATGATAAACACATGTTTCCCAACTTTAGGTTTCAAAATGTTATCTTATTTTTCAACTAAATCACTCTCTTTCTTAAATTAAAAAAATTCTTTAGTAGCAAACTTATTAAAAACCAACTAATCTTATGTACAACTTAGTTTTAAAACCTCCTTACTGTAATACAACACAACAAATTGTATTTTTACTTTATATTTAAAATGGCATAACAAAACACTTTCTAAACTTAATCAATATTATTCCCAATCTTTTCAAATCCAATTAAATCTATCTCTCTTGACCCCAATTTTCTTTCCATGTCCACCCAGTAAGCAAATAACTTTTGTAGCTATGAAATTATCTGGATAATACATCTGAGTCTCATTTTATGCGGTAGATAGGTTCCTCAGAAAATATGCACAAAAGAAATCACACAAAAATAGACTTAACTTACCTTGAAAAATAGGGGATACGTACTGTAATTTTCGAAAATCGCATAAAGGCAAAGCAACAATATAAAATTACTTTAAAATTCACATTAAAAAAAATAAAATAAAATATGACTAATAAAAAATTTCAAATTTGAAAAAAATTGATACAAGACAAACTTTTTTTACTTTTTTTTATTAACTACAGTATTATTTAATTTTATTCAAAACAATATATATTTTATGTGTAATTTACAGTATTTTACATTTTTTCATACATGTACAGTATTTTAATCATTATCGCTATTTGAAGATATGCAAGTTCGTTTGTGAACTAGTAAGACATCAGATTCGTCACAAGAGGAAATACAACTAGTGCCAACTTCATTTTTTTAATTGCTCTTATAGTGGACTCACCCAAACTAAAATGTTTTCCAATCGCTGTTGATCCTTCCCATTTCACTAAGTGATCTAAAATTGAAATTTTTGTTTCCAAAGAAATTCATTTTCTTGGGTGTTTTTTCCTCTCCATTAGGGTAAACTAAAAGTTTAAAATAAAAATAAGAACTTAGACTTATGATAATAAAAAGACACCTACTCACCACTGTTGGGCAAAATTTAATTAAAACTAACAATTAAAAATTAAATTCTTATTTTTGTCTTTAATTTTTTAATTTTCAATTCCATTTAAAAATCAAATTTCATTGTTTCACATCACATTAATTTCAGATCACATTACGTAATTTTTAAATTGTTAATTACAATTAAAAATCAGATTTTAATTTTTAATTGTCAAATTTAATTGTGCCCACCGCTGTTACTCACCTTTTAAAAATAAACTTGTGGACACTAAATGATTAATTGATTATGTACTCTTTTTTTAAAAAGCAAAAATAGAATGCGATTTAAAATGCAAAAACAACAACATGCATAGTATAGGCATCTATAACGTTTGAACAGATTTACATTATAATCTTGTAAAATTTAATGTGTGTATATAAAATGGGGAAATCCTGATTTTAAGTGAATTATGAACTTCTTTATTGCATAAAATCTATTACAGTACTATTATAAAGTGCTGAAAATATTGAAATTATTAAATGGAAGTCAAACTCCGATAATGCGCTATTACTTTAAATATGACGTGTGAATGCGCAAAATTTATAATATTTAAAGTAATAGTGCATTATTGGAGCTCATCTTCTGATCTAATAATTTTTATCGCATAAAAGAAAACCACATACAAAGATATTAAGAAGAAACATGAATCACTTAACTTCAAAATTGCATTAAAAAAATCCGCATAAAACAAGACCCGGGTGTATTTGGGAAAAAATATAAGGCTTTTAACTTATCTTGCAGAACAAAATCAGCCATGTCAGTACAGCGAGGCAACTAGTATATAAAACTCAAATCTGTTATGTAGAACATCTGTGCAATCTTTATCCCAATCTCTTTCACTACCCACATATTTTATAGGAAACTGTCATTCATCAGATGAGCTAAAGACTTAAGATATCTTAATATCCACAGAAATGATAGATAGAACTTTCTATTAAGATAATTTAATTATGATCAAATGCTAAAACATTCAATCTCGAAAATTAAATTGGTTATAGTTAAGACATCTAAATAGGCAAATCTACCTTTTATTTCTATGTGGACATGCAGATATTTCAAATTTCTGTCTCACTAGACAAACTATGTATAATCAGAGGATTTGCTTCAAATATTTTATACTGAGCAACAAATAGGCAAAGATTTATTAAAAGCATGGAAGATTGTATTGCAACTAAAGATTCGATTGGTTACGTACAAGTATTTGAATTATAGATTATATTTATCTCAAAATTTAGCATGATCCCACAAGCACTGCTAATATGTATAATTTATATCAGTAATAAATTATGTAATTTGACTTATTAAATTGCATAATTTGAACTATTTTTTTTGACTTAACAATAAAAGATAAATTATTCTTATTACTAATATATTTTCATAAAAATAATATTTGAATTACCCAATGTTGATTCATAAAAATTTTGTCCTAGATGCAACTCGTTATCCTAATCCAATAAACATCATGTTCATCCTAATCCATCAAATTATATTACCATGAAATTCTACAAACCATTTCCCATCAATTTGTAAAATAATACGTAGATGTTATTAAGTACCATAAATTAATAATAGATCAATCATAGAATGTTAGGCACATTTGTAGAATTACCACAGTCTAAGTTAATCTTTTGAAGGTTATCTATTAGTCCAAATTCGGTAGTTGTAATCAAGTTTTTATAGATTAATATTTTGATAATTAAAATCCAAAAAATACTTTATTTATAGAAATAAATATATAATATAAAAGTTTAGGAATATAATATTTTGATAATATTTTATATAAATTGGATAGCATCATGAAGGATTAATTAAATCAAAGCCAATAGAAAAAGATAACAAAAATAATTTTGACTATAATTGAAAGACTTGAATCGATACTTTATTATTAATATATACATCACTTATTAATATATAAAGTATTAAGTAAAAATCATTAGTCTGACATGTTTTCATCATTTTCTAAAGGTAGCTGCCGAGAGGTGATTGAAATGGATAATTGTTGTAAACGAGATCTTCTTCCTTCAAGTATATTATCGGAAGATATGTCTTCATCATTTTCTAAAGGTAGCTGCTGAGAGGTAGTTGAAGTCAATAACTGTTGTAAATTAGATCTTCTTTCGAATATATTGCTTGAAGATGGCCTTTGATTAATTGTAGATAGAAGATTTTGTTGATGAATTCCCTCTATATTGTTCCCTTCTTCTAAACTAGTAGATATTTGATACTTTTTTTCTAAATTTTTATCTGGTTGAGAAACAGTGTATGAATTTTTTGGCACTGCATATTTTACATTTTTGATTTTAGGCAAATCTATTATTTCTGTTTCTGTATCACCCAATGATGTAACTCCAGTTTTTGCTGGTATTGTGGGTATGTCTTCCAGATGAGATTCTGGGATATTATCTGGAATTATATAATACACTTGTTTTAAAGTTTCAGAACTTGTCTGAGATGTAAAAGCTTTATGACCAAACGTTATGCACAACAGAAGTAATGAGGTCTCAATGCAGCTATATATAATAAATAAAATATAAAATATTACTTCTTTTTCTGAATTAATGGGATCTGATTCATTGTGATTTATCTTCACTAATTCCCAGATTGACAATAACATATAACCTATGCCCAAAGGAAATGCGATTAAACATAAAACATAGAAGTATTTAGCACGTCTAGTGGTTTGCCACCCTTTTGGGGAAAAAGTACCAATAAATCCGATAAAAGTAATATAAAAACCCACAAAAACACTTGGACCATACTTTAAAAAAGAATTCTGTATGGAACTGAAAAAAAATCCAGTCCATAAAGTAATTAATCCCAATAATATAAAGAGGTATCCAAAATAACTAAAAACTGTTGTTGAAAATGGTATCATTACAGAATGGTCTTCTTGATCCCTTGTATGAATCGTAGTTGCATATAACTTCATTGTGACTTGAAAACTACAACAATAAAAAATATATATTTTATATAGCATATATATATCATATTTAATATTTTCATAGTTACATGATGTAAATAAAGTCTTTAACACAAAAAAAGATTATATATATATATATATTAAATGTTCATATCATAAACATTCAAAATTTAATAATTGTGCATCTATATGTGAGGAAATGTCAATGACTCCTAGAATGCATGTCAACTAACCAAGTCATTACCTTTACTAAGACTAGTCATCCAAATATTTGTTGATATATATATATACTTTATTATATTAACAACTGCAAAGAACTTGATCTAACTCAGTAGTTCTCAACACCTTCCTAATGCCGTGACCCTTTAATACAGTTCCCTATGTTGTGGTGACTCCCAATCTTAAAATTATTTTTGTTGCTATTTCATAACTGCAACTTTGCTTCTGTTATAAATTTTAATGCAAATATCTGATATGTAGAATGTATTTTCATTATTACAAATTAAACATAATTAAAGCATAATGATTAATCACAAAAACAATATGTAATTATATATTGTGAAATATTTATTTCTAATTAGAAATAAATGATTTATTTTCTTAGCATGGTAACAGTCTTAATATAACAACAGCAAACTATATTGCTACATTTTGCAACAATATGCAAAAAAAGCCAAAGTCAGTGTGAAAGTTGTGATTGCTTCTTTCTCACCAGATCAAAAATTCTCGGGGCAATCTTTGCAAGAGCACAATGCAGATCATCTTCCATAACAAGTCTACCTCTGTATTTAGACTTCATAAGTAACAAGCTGGAAAAAATTGTTTCACAAAGATATGTTATTTGAAATGGAACAAAGAAGGTGCCGCAACGTTTCACACATACCAGGATATAACTGCAAATACTTGATCCCAAATTTTATAACTGGCATTGTAGAAAAATCAATTTTCACCGCATCATTATTAATAAGTTCAATAAACTCCTCTTGTACTGTCTCAGGAACATCTTCAACTTTGACTGTGAATGGTCTTCTGGCAAGTGCAAATGGAGTATAAGGTAGATTTGGAAAATACGATAAAATTTCATCTGCATGTGCAAGTGTTTTTTCACAGAAATTATCATTGCAATCTTTTTGTCTCATTCAATGCTCAAAGAAAGCAGATAAAGTAGGCAACATGTAAATTTTATTTTCATCCAATTTTTTTTTTTTCCAAAGCTGATCCACCAAATATGAAGTTTCAATGGCTGTAATGTTTTGTTTGTAGTATTTGCCACCAGTATCAAATCTGACTTTCTTGAGTTCATCAGCTTTGCTTCTAAAATAGTTGATATCCTTGCCAGCAAAGCTCAGATGATTGCTATCAAAATGGCATTTTAGTCTGTTCGTCTGACAGAACTTCACAACAAATAAAACATTGCAGTTTCTCAATTCATTCTGTAATTATTGAGGTAAAATCATACTGCAAAAAATGCTCACTATATTTTCTTCTGTACACAATCCATTGTCATGGGATCGTTTACTAATGAAAATAATATATAACAATAACATTAATAATACAAAAGATGATACATGACATAGTTCAGTCAATACAGTTCATTAAAGTTTCCTATGATTTACCATTCTCGGTGCTGTTTTTTTTTTTACATACCTGCTACTATCATAAGGAGGCAGTATTTGCTTCAACCACAAGTGAATATAAAAAAACTGATCAGCGTTCAGATTAAGTTTCCATGTTACAGATAGTTTTTTGCATTTGCTGATGATTTTAAATTTAGTCAGTAATTATAATTCATGAAGTGTTGTTTTATTTCCAATACTGCTGCCTTTAGCATATTAGCTGCTTTTAACACAGTAGTTGCTCTCTACATATATGTGACTGGTCTGCATAAATACATTATGGCATTAACCCTGTCACATACATTGTAGTTGTATAGGATGTATGTAATGGAGTTGACCCAGTTATGACACCACACTGGATACTCGTATGTGGGTGTATCTGATTGTGGGCGATCCCTGTGAAAGGGTTGTTCAACCCTTAAAGTGGTCGCGACCCACAGGTTGAGAACCGCCTATCTAACTGATGAAATGTTTGATTAAAACACAGTCTTAAAAACATTAGCATACCCCCCCCCCCCCAATAATTGCGATTGTATGCTTGTATACTTTTATTTTTTCCCTCAAGTTATGCAGATGCACAAACAGATCACAGTACCAACGAGCATTGGACTTAAATTAATGCAGACATCCATACATCTTCATGCTGACCCTGTTGAATATTTGTTAGGGCTTCGCATAAGAATTTGGAAATGAATGAAAATGACTTCATTTTTGTTCATTACTCCTACATTAGCAGCTTCGACTAGAAGGAAGGATTACGCGTTACTTATATGATTTAATTTTTTGTATTTAAAAGATCCACAATTTTAACCAGCAATTAATTTTTAAACTTTGTTTGCATTTATAATCCTCTGAAAATTTGGGATAAAAAAATAGAAAGGAAAACTAAAATGGCTTCCGGATTATGCAGCCTTTCAGCTCATGAAAGAATTTATTTTTGGTGATCAGTTCTGCTTATAAATTTTCACCCACATATCTCGTAAAATAGTTAAAATTTGTGTTTACGTGTAACAACAATTCATTAAATACCGTCTTATTATAATTTTGGGTGCCTAGAATATGAATGCCAATGATTTAGACTCTAGTTGTTAAAAATAGAAATGTTTATTATTTGAAATGCCATTTATTGTAATTGAAACACTAAAATATGTTTTATATTTAAATTGCGATTTGTTTCTTTTATGATTATACGATGAGATAATTGTTTTAAATTTTGTTCGCTAGATGAACTTTTAAATCACCCACTGCAAGGCAAAGGTCTTTCCAACAGCCTTCTAATGAAAAATATTTAAAAAGAAGGTACCACTCAGCATGCAGCTAAAAAAATACTGTATACCCATTTACCAATCAATTTTGTATGATCAATAGTATGATAGATCCTGAAAAAAAATTCAAGTTTTATGGAAAATAGGATTTTTTAAAACTCTTTATCTGGTTAGGATTTGAATTCTAGCTCAAGAGCAAAACAGCTGAATGTCTCAGCACTATACTAGAATGACCTTCAGACTTTGTGAACATTTATATATTTTTAACTGTTAGGAATAAAAGAGTAATTTATATGTCACTCGTATTGATTTTGTCAAGACCTTTGACTCAATATTTTGACTAGATTTGTTCATTATATAGCTTCTACATGATAAAACAAGAGAAAGTTGTTATTTTTATAAATGGAAAATCTGAGACCTTTGAAATAAAAACTGTTGTTAAACAATGATGATTTTTTGTTCCAATATTGTTTTCCGCTTTTATAATTATTGTTTTTATAGGGGGAGGGGGTTAAACACAGACTTTCAAGCTGCCTTCAGCCATCCATTTAATCTTATACAACCGATACCCATGACTACACATGTGAAAATGATAATCTCCAATACATGCATTTCGTGCTGACCCATCACTCATCAGTTGTTCCAGATCATCTCCCACATATATATATAATCAACACGAAATAGTTTATTGGAGATGGGAAAATGTGTGTGAGCATGTGTATCGGTTGTATAAGATAGATTGGATAGCTGAAGGAAGCTTGAAAGTCTGTGTTCAAATTCTCTATATTACATCTAGATTCCAGATATATAAAATATACTTACATTTAAAAAAAAATTGGAATTAAAAAAATCATGGAGAAAGATATAATACAGGTTTGATAATGAAAATTTGTAATTGAATCAATTAAAAACAAAAACATGAACTTCCCCTTCTTGAATTCTAGATTTAAAATATGCTAATAATTATGCCACTTTTGACGGTACAAAAGATGATCTATTGAACGTTCTTAATAAAATTGAGTAATTAGTTACTATTCAATTCAAGTCATTCCAGACTTTATTTCAAATATTTATAAATGTACATTTTGTCTGCATCCTTATCTTTTCCCCTTTAAATCTTAATTATATACGCACACACCCTATCAAGATTATACATAAATGTTGTATGCTATGAGACAGTGCATTTCAATATATATATCATCCTGATTTATATCGTCATCATTATCCTCATTCCACTGCAGGATAAGCGTCTCCAAGTTTAATTTATTTTCTCTGATCTACAGCTTCACATCATACCAGAAACTTTCTTTATTTCATTAACCCATCTCATACATGGTGAATTTCCAGATCTTTTATAGTTTCTTCAGATCTAGTTTAAAACATTAGCCAGCCTCCATTTATTATCATCTCTTCTTGTTCAGCCCAGTAACTGGTGGTCAAAAACCTCAAGTTCTTTATGCTGGAGTGGTTATCAATTTGAGAATGTAAGCCACTTTCAATATCCAGAAAGTTGGACTTAGATGTTGAAGTAAGCACTGATTTCAACTGCCATTGTTTTTAACACAGAACTGTTATTTTATGTAAGGTATTGTATGGAATGAGACCTGGACATCTTAGTGACATAACACAAAGTCATTAAAGAAGTTTCATTTATATTACTCCATAAATTTTTAAAAATATGACATAATCATAATACTAATCAATATGTTATTTAATTTGTCGAATGTGATCCTTTAGAGTCCACTAATGTAAAATCACATCTTTGTTCGATTGGACATGATGAATTTAGGTGCACTTTTCATAGGAGAGGCAGAGTCCATTTATATTAATTATAAAGATTACATCAAAGACATTCAAAAGAAAAGCAATATGGATTGTTTTCATTGGGAAGACATGTCTGATGAGTAAACACATTGGATAGCAACAATTAGACACTGTAGTGAAGTATTTCAGAAAAAAAAGTTTGCTATAGAAGAAATTAAAAGGTAGCATTGCAAAATAAAGAATAAGCACCATGTTCAACACGTGGGCACATCTGTATTTTACAAATAGGTGTTTATAAACACTGCAGAATTTATCTCTAGTGTATTATTATTTTCATTTTTTGTCACACCTTTTTTTCTGGGAGTTGAAATGACTTGAGTGGTTGCTACTGCTGCTGATTTTTTAGCCTGACAAATAACTGATGAAACTTTTACTGAAAAGTTATAAAAAACTATAATTATTGCATGAGCCCTGATATAGTCATCCATAATTAACATCAATCAATCTTGAAGCATTTAAAGTCTTCAAAGTCATATAAAATTTATTTGCCTTTTGTAGTACTAAACGAATATCGTTAACATTTTAAAAACACATATTGCAGCATTAAAAGCAGTCAAGTGAAAATCTGTGGGAAGACAATAAAGAGTAGATGATGATATGGGATTTAATTAACGCACATTTTAATAAAGAAGATTAAATTGATGAAATAGACATGATTGAAAAAGATGTCAATTCTCACTAGAAATCTTTTATAAATGCTATAAGGTATAATCATGTTAGTCTTCACAAATTTCTCATGAAATATCAAAAAAGAAAAAGAAACAAAACTAAGTATCAGTTAAAGATTAAACTGATTTTCAGCTGCTGAAAAATATTCTTTGAAACAGTACTGTTACAACTTATGACAACAGGTTGCTTGTAGTTATACCATGGGGTGTCCTCCAAGATTATAAACTTCATCTTTTATTCTGATATCACTTGAAAATCTGCATATATAGCATAATATTATACAATTTAAAAATAGTTTAAAACATTCAAATGCACTTAAAATCCCAAAGTATTAGTAATTCAATTGTTAAATTTTAATTTCTGTTTCAAATTATTATTTATGTGTTAAATTTTATGCATAAAGTGTAATATTTTTTAAAGTAAGATCAAAATATAATAATTGGGTTAATAAATGCAATGGAAATTGAAACACATTTTGGGTGTTTTAAATTATTATGAAATTATATGAAAGATGTTGTGCGCCAAGGTATAAAATTTGAAAAATGTAAAAGAGGTGGTTGAAGGTACAAGATCACAAATTATGTAGAGCAATACTACAGAACAAAGTAACAATTAGCTTTATGCAAAACAATTGAATCAAGATGATACATATAACTAGACCTTGAAAATGATGTGATTGTTTTTGCAATTAATACTTCAGAGCTTCAGGAAATGTTACAAAAGTTATCAGATGAAGATAAAAAAGTAGAATTAAAGAGAAATACTAAAAAGATCAGTTATTATTAAATAGCTTTTCTCAGAAGAAAAAAAATAAAGATTGATAATCATAATAGGAAGTTAACAACTACAAATACCATGATCATATAATTAATACAGATGAAAACATAATGAATGAAATTAATTATAGGATTAAATTTAGATGAAGAACTTTTTTTTTTCATGTGTAAAAGTGTTGACCGGGAAGCGAACCCGGGCCAGCAGCTTGGAAGGTAGCTATGCTAACCACAATGTAGCCACTGCTTGAGTAGATTATGAACTTTGATAGAAATAATTTAATATTTTTAAAAATATATGTCTATATATTTGAAAATGAAATTTTTTTTAATAAATGTCTTTTAGCAGTTCTTACTCATAGATCTGAGAATTAGACACTTACTTATGTTGGGAATAATAATAAGAGATTAAAGGGAAACATTTGGGTGAAAGAACAAACAGGTACCATTGACATTATTAAAGAACGAAACGCTGAGAAGGAACTCAGACATATTGCTAGAAGAGATAATATACAGATAATTGAAATCTTAAAATGTATTCCAAGAGATTTAAAAGACTTAGAAATAAACTACATGTGATATGGTTAGATGAAATAAAGAAATTTGTTATGATTTTGAGAAGAGAAGCTACAGATCAGAAAAATTAGATTAAATATGAACATATTTTTATCTTGCAGAGGATTCTAATGATTGAAAATGATATGAATGAAGCTGATTCATGTATATATTGAGAAAGACTGTCTCATATGTAACTTTGATAGTATTATATATTAATTGAAGTTTGAAGGAAGACTACAAACTTCTCCACTATCTGATTGGTGACAGCCTGTTGAGGAATGTATTTTACTTTGTTCATCTGTTGAAAAATGAGGTCATTTGGCTCTGAAGTGGAATTATTTACTACTGCTTTATCTCTGATTTATATGATATACCAATAATGGGTTATGAAACTTTGTTCACTGAATGAAGTATTTCTTTGTCTCACCAACAAACTTCATAATATAATTCTCATAAAATTTTAAAATATTTATATTCAAGCATAAATTTTTTTTTTAAATGTTTTTTTTATCTTTTTCATATCTTATAATTTTTACTTGACAACTTCAAAGATCTCTGAGGTATACTTTGATGCTGTAAGAAAATAAATGATTTATAACTCAGGAGGTCATAAGAAGTTTGAACCACTGTACTAAAGTGTACAGGATATACTGGTGCTATGAAAAGTCAGTAGCCAAAAGAAAAAAAATTGTTTCAAAAATAATCATTCTCTTATGTTTTTTGTAGAATTTAATTGTTCAAAAAATTCACTAATCGATAATCCTAATCAAAGTTTTCTCTTTTTTAAGTTTGAGACATTTATTTAAATAAGTATATAAAAATAATAAAACACTTTTTAAAAATGTTATTTGATGTGATATATGCTTAATATGAATATTATGCTACGCCGTACATATATTTATTTAAAAATAAATTAAACATTTTTATATTAGTATATAAAAAAAAAAGACGAGTACTTCCAAATTTTCACATTCATTTTAAAAAGAAAACCACCCTGACCCCTATTAACGATTTTCATTCAAATTTAAAAACATTATTATTATTTTTAACAATATGAGGAATGACTTTTTAAATTTATTTCCAAATAAATGCTAATGAATACTAGACAATATACATTTTTTAATTTTATATTTATAAAATTAAAAAGATATCCGTATTTTATCGTGGTATGTGTGTTGTACAATCTTTTATCATCCACAGGAATTTCTTTTCAAGTGGGTCCATATGCAAAAGATGGTATTAAAAAAAAAATAATAATGGAGAAAAAATAGAAATGTGCAAAGATTTGGAAAATGGTTTATATAATCTATCATCAAAACATTCAATTATATATATTAAGTTGATATTAAAAAATAAATTTGCTTTTAAACCTTGACATAATCCTACTTAGTCTGATAATCTTAACAATGACTTTTCCATTATCATCACCTGGAATCTCTTTTATCCTACGAAGCTGTCAAATCTAAAGGTGTGATTTTTATTTTAGGTGTGATTTTTATTTTAAGTTATTATGTGACCACAAAATATGAATATTTGTTCTATATTAATGAAGTCGTTAGAAAGGATTCGAACACAGACTTTCAAGCTCTTTTCAACTATTCATTCCATCTTATATAACCAATACACATGACCCCACACATGTAAAAAGATAAATGATCTCTAGTAATATTTTGTGCTGGACCAGCACTCTTCAGTTTGTCCAGATTATCACACACACATATACATATATATATATATAATCAGTGCTCGATTTATATTAAATTAGCAAATCTTCAAACTTTAATGAACAGACTTTAATCTTTTCCACCCTCCAACTCTTCAACCATCCACATTATTGAAAATATGATAGATGGCTGAAGAGTTGGAGGGTGGAGAAGATTAAAATCTGTCTATTAAAAGTATTATGATTTAATACCAATAGTTTATTTTATTCCATGGCTTATTAAGAAAACAAAATTCAAAATCCTTCTTTTCATTTAACTTGGACAAATTTTCCAGACATTGATTTAATTCTTGAAAGGGAGCAACAATAACGATCTCATTAAATTATAAGCTGTTTTTTAATTATATAATATGTTGAAATGTATGATATACTGCATAAAATATAAATAAAAAAGATAGTTATAAAGTTCTTTTTAATTATAATAAGAAGTTTTACATTGGTGCACCATAAACAAATTATTTGACTATCACTTGCCTTGGTATACTATCATCATCATCATCATTAACTGCAGCCAAATAATACTAACTATTGGGCATCACATGCATGGCATTGTCAAAATAACATCACATTTGACGTTTTATTATCATTAGTGGCATGTGTATTATTCAGATGATGAAGTCTATCCATCCCTTTTCTGGTAACTTTTTTTCTTTCAGTTCAATTTTTATAAATATTATCTATTTAAATCACTACAAAATATAGTGATATAAAACAATTTTAATCTGATAATTTGCATATCAAGTAACAATTCATTTATTTTTGTCCATGGTATTCTCAGAAGTCTTTGTCAGCCTCAGTAATTTTTCTAATCTTTTTTAGTGTCCAACTTTCACATCCACAGATAATGAGAGAAAATATCAAAAGTTCGACATTTATAATCTTTGTTTTTAAAAATGAGCTCTGCATTTCAATATTTTTCCAGATTGGGACAAATGCAATGAAAAATATTAGTCCAATAATATATCTAATATTTGTATATAAAAAAATTAAAGACTTTATTTTAAAACACCATTATAAAAAACTATGGATGAAAATAGAAGTCACTAACATCTAATAACTTATATATAATTTCTAATATGTTAAATATGATTAAAGGTTAGTTCTGTTTTTTCAAATTGTGAAAATATTTGTGGGCATAAGTTGTATCTTCAAAATATCAGTAGTTTGTAATGAATCAAAAGATAGAAAGAGGAAGTTGAAAGAGGCTTGGTTTATTGCTAAGTCAAATAATGTTATTAATCAGCATAACACTAGTGTTCCACTGAGCAGGCACTGGAATACTAAATGTTCAGTTCCAATATGTTGATGTTGATCAGTTCCAATATGTTCACCATGAATCTGGTACACGGTACCAAAAGTACTCAGGGAAAATATTGTTTAATATTTTTTAATTTTTTTCTGCTTTGGTTGTCACATTTTATATGTGTTCAATAATTTACAATATTAAATAGTTAATGGATCATTTTGAATATGAATATATATATATATATATGATCCATTAAAAAGAACAGATTACATAGTGTTTTACAAAATGATAGAAAAAGAGTTAATAACGATATAATAAAATGTAATTATGAATTAGCAAAGAAAGTTATAGAAAAGTTTAAAAGTCTCAAAGTATAAAACAACATCTTAGCATTGATAGAAAACATTTCTATAATAAGAAAAAATGGAACTACAAATATCTTTGTCAGATTATTACTATAGATGGAAACATAATGGATGAAATTAATCCTAGAATTAAACTTGGTTGGAGTGTTTTTGGTAGAAATAAGTTAATATTAAAAGAAAATATGCCTATGGGATTAAAAAGGAAGGTTCTTAATAAATATGTATTATCAGTTATTACTTACAGATCTGAGACTTGTACACTTAACAGAAGAGCAATACAAAGACACGAAGTAAAAAAGGATGGATATTAGGAGTAACAAGAAGAGATCAAAAATGAAATACATAAGTATGAGAACAAACAGGTGTTATTGACATCCTTGAAAGAATCAAGAGACTGAAGTGGAGTTGGACTGGACATATTGCTAAAAGAGAAGATAATAGATGAACAGTTGAAATCTTAAACTGGATTCCAAGAGATTGTAAAAGATCTTGAAAGAATCACAGATATGGATGGATGAAATAAGGAAGTGTGCTGGGATGATACAGAGAAGAGAGGCTAGAAATAAAAAAAGATGAATTAAAGTAGGAGAGACCTTCATTCAGAGATGGATCGATGATGGTCGAAAATGATAATATATATAATATCACTATGTGATCATTTATTTTAAATGAAACTACAATAAATTATTTTTAAAAACTTCATGAGATTTAAAATGATACATATTTCCAGACTGCCATATTTTTTATTCTTGACTTTTCAATAAAGACTAGAATTCAAAGCTGTAACTAATAAACTTTTGCATATAGTAACCATATTTTATTCCTTTATATTATTCAAACTGACAATCTGAAATTTAAAACCCTCTTTATGTTTTAAACCCATGCTAGCTCACTTGTATGGTTATATAGATATGATGCTAAAGTTTTTATATTTTTTTAATATTATGTGATATCTTATAATACATGACTCTGAAATAATGTTAATATACTGCTCTTGAGAGCAAATTAATAATATAAAAGATTTGTGATATTGCTGTTGTATATAGAGATGTTATTACTTGATATCAGAATATCATATAAATTTCTCTGAAGTTGTGACCCACTCTATTTGCATCAGAGTCATCTATTATTTGCTTGAGTTATCAATGCTCCTCACTACAAAAAGCTAACAGGCTAAAACTTGTCTGGAGATTTGAATATAGCACTACTATATATTATTCATCAATTATCCAACGTATCAGTAGGTTTGTGATCAAATAGAGTGAATAACTATAGTGAATATCTTTAATAATTCATTTACATACAGAACCTAAATAAAGTTTTCAGAAAAAATAAAAAAATAGTGAGTCCAAACTGATCTATGATTCTTTTAAAGTGACTGGTAAAAAGAAATTATTAAAATGTAAAATAACAATACTGAATAACTAAGATGTTGCTAAAGTTTCCTGACATAGTTGTTGAGGATGCCAGAATTTAAATCCAGATAAGATTAAAAAATTGTTTCATGTATTAATCAGATTTAGAATGTTTTTTAAGCAATCAATTCATTTGACCATCTAATACTGGCACTAATAATATATCTGCTTATTTGGTAACCAAAGGCCAAAACAGAAAGGAAAACTCCCCAAACCCTCACTGTTCTGATAAAAGTTTGACAGGTAATGTCTTCTATTTTGTCTTTACAGAAACTATTTAGAGGCACTTTTCCCATTTTTATCTAAGATATTACTGAGGATTTTGAACAAAAAGATTTTTCATAGATTGACCCTTTTTTATATATTTGAAAAAAAAAAGTTTATATTTAAAAAGAGTAGAGGAATAAAAAAAGGATTATTTGGCTTATTGTTGAAAGGTATTTAGGAAAAACAATATAATTTTAGTTCATGGATTTTGAAAAAATATTTGATAGAAAAAAAAAAAAAAATTATAAAGTGTTGAAAAAGAAAATTGGTTTCTTATATAATGTATGGTCTACCAGCTTTATTGATCTACATAATATTTAACATTAATGGATAAAAGTTGAAATGTCAGTATTTATTCTTGAATTCATGGCTACAAGATTGTATTAAATAAAATCAAGAAAATAAATATTTACTAAAATAATATCAATTATTGAACAATAATGTATATATAATATTTTATATTAAATGCTTTTATTTACTGTACATTAAAAAACCAAAACTAATTGTATTCTTTAATTATATAATTGGAATTTTTATATTTAACTTGAAATAAAAGTAGAATATCCAGAAATTAATTAATTTCAAATAACAGTTGTAAAAAATTAGTGATTAAATTAATTAATTTCTGGATGCCCCATGATTTTATTTTTAGTTGAATATAAAACTCCAATTGTAGTTGAAGGAAACAATTATTTTAACTTTTTAGTGTAAAATAAGTGTTGGTGGTCTAGTGGTCAGCACAGTTACCTTACAAGCAGTTGTCCCAGTTTTGCGGGTTCACTTCCCGGCTGATGCTTTGACACATGGAAAAAAAACATTTATTATAAAATATTTTTTATATATATATATTATTTTTAACTTTTTAGTATCCGGATCTTTTTTATAATTATTCCAATTTTAAAACTGAGAATAAAACAATGTCATACTCTGTGTAATATTTGAAAAGAATTTGTGCACATTGAAAATGATTTCAAAATTATTTTACGAAAAAAGCATTTTAAAAATAAATTTTTATGCTTAAAAAAATTAAAATTTCCTAGCTTTTTTAAATGAAAAAAATTAAGTTTTGTATTTATTTCTATTTGAATTCATCATAAAAACTTTTTTTTTTAAAAAAATTGCCCTCTTGTGTGAAACATTAAAAATGTACTGAACTGATTTCAACATATTTGAAACTCAATCTGTCAACACTATTACACTAAACAAATGTGTAGACAACTTTGAAATATTTCATTACCATATTGCATTGCCATTGATTTCCAACACATGTACAAAATTTGAAAGAAATTCATTTGATAGAAGTATACTAAAAATAGATTACAAAATTTAACTTAAATAAGTAGAGTTTCTAAGATAAATAAAAGCACTTTAAAAAGTCCATAATCTGCCATGTACATAATCTGAGATTCAGATGTGCATAAAACATGCAAAAAATTTTAAATACATGACAATTACCAGGCAAGTTTAGAATGTTTTGGCAAGCTATCAACTTAAGTAATAAATGAATATCAAACTATTCTTAGCTATAAAATAAGATGTCTTTTGATTCCATATTTCTCTGTGAAGAAATTCTGAAGAAATCTTTGGTCTGTTGAGACCTATTTAAGGCTGTTTTTAACTATCAGTAACATGAAAATCATGTTCTGCATTAAAATTTATACGACTTTGTTCATTATATTTTTTTTCTGTTATAAATATTTAATAAATATTCTGGAAGATTTATCAAAGAAATGATAAAAATTATCCAATTTCATAAGGAATTTTGTTCACTGACTGTTTGTGTTATATCTATGTCAATGATTTTATCAGTAAATAAAACTACAAGATTTGAAGTACTGACAACCTAAGAGTTACTTACTGACATCAAGCCCACCCTTCCAAATACCCAATGTGATGCAGAGTCATATCAGAAAAAATTGTGAGATTATAATTCTTTAATATAAAGGTTAATGTAGATAGGTGATTAGTAATACTGAGGTAAATCACAAACATAAATTATAGTTTCAACAAAATGGAACTATGTTCTTATCACAAGAGGCTACAATAGAGCTTCTACAGTTATTCAATTACATTTATCAAATATGACCATCCACTCCCCACATATTTTTTGGTGTCATCTTAATGAAAAGTTTATATACACAAGCCCTGAACTATTTGTCAAGGAATTAGATCATTAGGACTACAAACATTATGAGATGACCAAACTCTCCATACAGTAGTGCAAATGATGTTTTGATGGTATTATAAGATGACACTGAACATTGTTTAGAAAGTATTTTATTATGGGATGCACAAATTGGAGGACATTTTCATGTTTTAGTACTCAATTCACAGCAACAATCATTCACAAACAAGTATAATTATTATAATTCTAAGAAATATCAAGATAAAAAAATATCCATTAGAAATATTTTACAGTGATTGTACAAATTAATTTACGACCCAAAAATTCATCAACATTGAAAATATGTTAATTCATTGTTCTGTTTATTTGATTTGTAATTGTACGTTGGACTATTTCCATAAACTAGAAATAATTTTTAAATGTCTTTAGAAAAATTCAAACTATATTTAAACTTTTGAAGTATGTTCAATTGTTAGTAATACCTTATGGGTTGGTATATAACACAATGTTTCGAATATTATTCTCCTTTCTTCTTCAGGTAATGCAGGTTTAACCAGTACTAATAATAGTACAAGAATTGAACATGGTACCTTTAGGAGAAGACTGAATTTAAGGTGATATTCTAACCAATTTAGTTTTTATGAAATTAAAGATCCCAGGTACAATTCCAATGCCAGTACTGTTACTGTGAGATTAAATACATCTGAAGAAAAAAAATAGGATCACCCAAAACATTGCATGATATATTAACCAATATATTTGAAAAATTTGAATTAAATTTGAATTTTTCTAAAAATATTTAATAATTAATTTATATATTTAAATGTTTTGAACGAATAACCAAGAAAAGGTAATGCTGTTTTTATTACTGTTATAATTTGCTGAGCATGCTTTCAACAATGGTCAGAATTGTAATGCTCATATTTTGCTATGGGAAGCAATACAATATTTAAATAAAGTGTGTGTTATGCATATGCCCTATTCACACATTCCAATATTTAAATGTTATATTACTTCCTGTGGGAAATACAAAGACTATGATTTTGACGGTCAATGTCAAAAGCATGCTCCGCGAATCATAACAATAATAAAAACAGTATTACCTTTTCTTGGTTAAATATTTAATGAGATATTATTTTATATAGCGCTATGTTTTAATACTGTAATAGTGATATTATGATTAAGCCAAGGCACATGCGCTTTAAAGATAAATTAAAAATGAATACTCTCAGTTTTTTTCAGACACAAGATATAGTATTTTAGAAAGAATGGAATGAATCCACCCATTTCTTCGACCCAAACACTTATGTATGGGCGAATCTTAAGTGTATGGAATGTTTAAATATATAAATTATAATTAGCACAAAAAAAAGAGAAATATTTTTTTGATTAATAATTTATTCTAAATCATGAAAATGACCCACCATATAATTCCAAGTAAAATGCTATCACCACAATTTTTCAAACCCAGGACTTAATTTGGTATTTTATAATGCTGCCTTATGTCTTTTACTGAAGCAAACTTTTCTTTCTAAAAAGGCTTTCCATTAGATTTTATCCTCTTCTACATCTTCCCAATGAAAACAGTCAAAATTTCACTATTTCAAAATTACATTGACATATTTTTTACAACGTAATATTAATATCATCTATGTTCTTTATTATTTTTTACAATGCTTTTTTACAACTCACTATTGTTGGTTTCGATTGGCCCAACAATCTTATTCAGAATTTCTACTTATATTGTTAAGATTTGTAAATGTAAGTAGAAGTCTGAAGAAGATTGCTGGAGCAATCGAAAACGTCAATAGTGGGATGTAAAAAAGCATTGTGAAAAGTAATAAAGAACATAGATGATATTAATATTATATGATTTGACAATGCAATAAAAAATATAAAGGTTTTTACAATGTAATCCCATGAAAACCATGCTTAGAATCAATAAAAATATTTTCTAGAAAGTCTATTATTATTCATTCATTTCACATGTCCAATCCAATAAAGTTGTGGTATTATTATAATATACTCTTATAGTTTCCCATCCAACAAGCTGAAGAATAAAATCCAGCACCATATTTTTATAACTTTATAAAGCATTCCTAAATAAAATTTATCTAATGCCTTATTTGTATACAATAAATTATATAAAATGATATCTCAATATAGTAATGCATAAAATATCATTCTTACAATGAATTAAAAGGGCAACAATACATTGGATTCTGCTACTTGTCAATTTCTAAATTCACTTTGTACTTAAAAAGTTACAAAGATATTTAAATTGGCTCACTTTTATAAATTGACAACTAACCTATAATATTCTAAAAAAAGTATATTCTCTTATTCTTCTCTTTCACTTTCTTTGTATATCTTCATATATATATATCTTATAATACTTCTTTCATATACACTTCAATGCAAACAAATTTTTTTAAAAAAATTCTTCATTTTCCTTACAGTTTTGACTGTCCAGTAGTCTTCATCAGAGCTTTATCCGTCCTCCTCTGCTTTAATTCAGAAGAGGATGGATAAAGCTCTGATGAAGACTACTGGACCGTCGAAACTGTAAGGAAAATAAAGAAGTTTTTTAAGAAAATTTGTTTGCATTGAAGTGTATATGAAAGAAGTATTATAAGAGATAATATTCTAAAAGTTTTTTTTCTTCTATTAGTGTCTGATAAAGAACCTGAATTTTTTGAACATTAATCCAAAGTATTTATATGTGCACTTAATATATTAAATACATTCTGTAGATCACTTTTTGACTTTGACAATCATCAGTGTACTGTAAATTTGGAATCCAAAATAGTTAAGTTATTATTTTTTCTTTTAACGTATTCAAATTAAATATTCCACTTTGAAATCTGTATCATATCATAAAATTGGAGCAGATACATACTCTTCTTTAGTACCAGTTTTCATTTCAAATAGATATTCCACCAAAAGTAATAACAGTTCATCTCATTTCATCATATAATATGAATAAACTTTGGTGGCTATCTAACTAATTTGTACCACAAATCTGTTAGATGAACATAGTCAAATGCCTTGATTAAATCAATAATAAAATTATTTAAATCATGTTTTTTTTCTATTCCTGAAACTTTCTCATATTTATATAAAAGTAAAAATCATGCCTATAATACTTTTTGCTTATCTAAAACCACATTAAATCTTTGATGTCCGTTCATTTGATTTGAAGTGACCTATTTAACAAGATTATTAAAAAAAGGCTTCTGCTGCAGTGGATAACAATATTTTATAATAATTTTTACACTAATATATAAATATGCGCTGTATGCACAGATAGTGAAGTTAGAAAAACGTATATATTTAAAAGCGGAATTTTAAATTTACTAGAATATAAAACTATCAAATTAAACAGCTTAGTGCTTTCAAGAGACTACTTGCTCTCGCTAAGCTCTTTAATTTGATACTTTTATCTTTCAAAAGGAAATTTTATTCACAAACCATAAGAATCATTTACAAAAAGAAGGACATTTACATATCAATCTCAAAGGAGACCAGTCAACAAAATCAGAGGTTACACTTGTATATATAAACAAAAAACCAATTAATTTCATATCAATTACATTAAGACGTTATCACCAGAAATTGAAGACATATAACTTCACATCCAGAAATCATAGTAGTGGCCCATTTACATTAATCTGATCATGTATATCACATATATGATGGTGTTAGTCAATTCAAACACATATAAGTTTGTTTAATTTATGAACATGTGGACAATGATTAAAACCATATTTGGCCATTTAGTCTATAGAGTTTTATCTTATGAAGTTAAGAGCATTTCCAATGTTTCTGTGTGTATTAATTTAACATTTTAAATATCGAGAGATTAATCATTATGAATCATATATCAAAACCATACACTTTATTTATAGATCATGAGGTTAGCCAATCCAATATAGGGATTGCATTGATAAAAATTACTTAAAAGCAGGTTTTCATAGAATACGTAAGACTGAAAATTACGTGAAATATATCATAGATTCTTTACAGTAAACAAATCGGTTACCATTAAGCATTGTTGAAGCAGTCTTAATATATTTATTGGGTCATTGATTAAAACTGATCCATTAATCAAATGAAAACCCTTTCATATTATTCATCAATTAGGTGAGTAACTTTATAATGGCATTTTCTAGTTCTTCGATCTCTTCCATATAAAGTTTATCTAGAATGTTTTAGGTAAATAGTTCTTTAAATTTTCTCAATATCTGTGGATTTACAACTTTATATTCTTTTCATCATCATTGCTACACTTTGTTTTAGGTTTATTAGGGACCAGGTCTGGTTGAACATCCAATTCTGAGAAAATTTTTGGTCTAATTCTTTAATTTCTTTTAGTAAGTGTAAAGACACTTTCATCATGCCATATTCTTCTCACTTTCGAAGATAGTCTTATTTCTCAATGACCAAATGGAAAAATTTATAAATGTTGCCAATCTTATGACCCCAAAATGTCCACTCTTGAAGGCCTTAGTCAAATTTACACAAGCTAATTCTTTGTTTTTAATGAGAGATTTAAAAGTGTTTCTTATGCTATTCCAAATTTGACATTCCTCCAATATATGTGCCATTGTCTCATCACTACGCCTACATAGTGCACATACAGAGTCCAGATTATAATTCCTTTTACTATGTAGGAAGTCAGCGGTAGGCAAGGCCCCAAGGTTAACCTTGATTAAAAATCAACAAACCTTGATATTCCAATCGAAAGAATATTGTCAATTTTAGTTTCTTCTGGATTCATAAGATCATAGGTGTTCCAGTAGTTTAGTTTGTTATTAAACATTGTTCCTGGCTTCTTCATTTTTAGATGGTTAAATACTATAGAGATTTGCTTTTGAATCCAAAGCCTTCCACTTTTGGGAGGTGGCCTATTGGTAGGAGTTATTTCTTCTGGGAATACTGGCCCTTTTATATCTGGGTTTTTCATAAATAATCTGGTAAGTACATTATGAAAACAGTGTATTAATAAGATTTTGACTGAGTGTAGTCCTATGCCGTTCATCTGTTTAGGTTTCTGTAGGAGGTGCAAGCTAATGACAGGATCCCCCCCCCCAACACAGCTTCCTACATTGGGTTTCGACATTCCTTATAAAGGCTTTCATCGGTGAGAAACCTGCAAGGAAGCATGTAATCTTGGGGAGCATGATAGCATTCATCAGCGTGATTTTCCCGAACAAAGACAAATAAATCTTCTCCAACGATCCAATATTTTTGATAGTTTTATATTCTAGTAAATTTAAAATTCCGCTTTTAAATATACCATCTGTGCATAAAGCGCATATATATATTAGTTTATAACGTTTAGTGAAGTAATAATTTAAGTATTTCAAATAATTACTACAGTATTATCTGTCATCTTTATAATGACACAATTAGAGGCATACTTACAATCAGTCAGCATTACTTCACAAGTCCTATACTTCTAAAAAATTTCCAATATTGTGAAGCTGAAATATCATCACTATCTTTTAAACTACTCTACGTATTTCATCAGGTACTGCAGTTTTCCATTTTTAAAACAGCAAATATTTGTTTTAATTTCATTGTGATGGATATCTTTGACCCAAATCTAAATGAATAATTATCATTTCAATTTTTGTATTATTATTCAAAAGATGATCAAAATTCTCTTTTCAAGCTGTTAGAAATATCATTATCATTATACAACAATATCATGGACGATTTAATAGAACAATATTTACAATTGCTTTTAATGTATCAAGAAATAACCTAGAGTAATTGTGATCAGTGAATGACTGTGTTACCTTTTCAGTTTTAATCCACCAATCATTTTTAATCATTCTTATCAATTTTAAAAAGTTCTGTTTTTTTTAAAATTTTTATGATAATTATGAAGTTCCACATTCTATTTATTATCCTACCAAGCAGAAAAGCCCACATTTCCTTCTAATCAAATTATTAATAATAGGATCATTGTCACAGAACTAATCATGATTTCTTTAATTTGCATATACCCATAACATAATCCTCGAGAGATTTTTATACTTCAGTAACAGGACCATCCTAAAAATCCAAATTAGGATTTGTTTAATTGCTATTGAAATTTGGCACTAATACCAGAAGTTTTAAAAAATGAATGAGTTTCTTATAGATATTACTGTAACAAAATCCATTAATTTAATGCAGTCATTAAATGGAGTACATTAATTTACATTTTGTCTAATAATCCATAATTACAGATATTCAAAAAATATGGACTTATTTTGCATTATAATAAAGTTTACTACATATTATTGATTTGAATATGGGTACATCCAAGTTTTTAATAGTAATTTTTCTGTTTAAACAATGCAGTAGACACCCTCTATGTTGTATAAAAAATCATTAACAACGGTCCATTTGAATTTACATCATTAATACTATTATTTTCAATAATATCAATATATGCATTAACGTAACCAAAACCAAAAATTTAATCATTTAACAGTGTTGATGATTAATGCTATCTAGTAAGAAGTAAACGTTTTTTTTCTTGTCTTATGCAAAATAGGGTTTTAATACCATTAGTCTTTTATTGATATATCTGTAAATTACAAGAATAAAAAAGATAATAAAGGCAAATCCGACATGCAACTTCTTACATTAGTTGATCTGCCCCCCCCCCCCCAATTATAACCATTCGTCTAGTCTATTCTCTTAAATTTCCACTGGAAGACAAATTTAACTAAGAGCCGCTATATCAATCTTAAATCTTGGCAATTGCTACAAGCACTCTGTTGCGATTACGAAGAGTTTTGCATTATATAATTGTAATAAGTTTTAAAATTAAGAGACTTTTCAGCTACTTTGCATATGCATTCACAAAAGTTAAAGGTTTTTAGAGAATCTTTTTTTTTTTGTTTTGAGAATATTTTATTATTCTTTAACTTTCATATAATTGATTCAAAAGGAATCAATAGTCGTGAAGTGACTTTCAAGACAAAAAGATTTTTTTATTTTTTATGGTTTTGTCAATATATCCCTAATCTCAATTCCTTGATATTGCAACTATGGAAGTGAGATGAAGCATGAACTAATAAACAATAAAAAAAATTTTTTATCTAAAAATAAAAAAATAAGTCGCCTTTTAATGAATAATATTTCTGTAGTGTAATTTTTACTACACTATTCACGCAACGTAGGAACCAGTTTCTAGCTGCTTTTAACACCTTGTGGAGGGATATAATCCTAAGCATATGACCGACACATGGAAAAGATGTATGATTCCACGATGCACATTTCGTGCTGAATCAGCAGTTGTCCCATATCACAATCTCTTTCTTATACATATCTTTAACATTGTTTATCTATATATAGATAGCCATTTATAACTACTGCATGCATAATTTTGACACAAACCACTTGATGGAAGTACATTAATACTTTATTATCCACTTAACACTACAGAAATATTATTCATTAAATGGTTAATCTCTACTCAAATGAATGACTAATAAAAATTATTGATAAGTTGCCTTTTCATATTTTCCTTTTCTAAGTATCAACAGATTATGTAATGAAAGCGTAGATCACTGGACTATAATTTAACAGACAGAAAAATAATTTTTTAGGTCTATGACAAATGGAATTTGGGAATTGCTTATTAACTGCCTTATCTAGAATGTAAAAACAGGCAAAACTCACTATATATATTGCGACACACAGCAAGCTAGAGTAATCAATGGATACCAGAAGGCTTGTGCATAAAATCCCCATCTAGTGTCTACTCATCCTGTATCCCCAGACTAGTTTCTGGCTTATGGGGATTTTATGCACAAGCCTTCTGGCATCCATTGATTACTCTAGCTTGCTGTGTGTGGCAATATATATAGTGAGTTTTGCTTGTTTTAACAATAGTTATACACAAGCATAAGAGGTGGTCATGTGATGTTTATTGGCTTATCTAGAATGTACTAATTAAATACTTAGAAAGGGGGTAAAAAGAACTTTTTGGCCTAATGCTAGCGTTACTGCCTGCCATGTCTAAAACCAGAATTTGAATTAAGGCACTTTCAAATTTTTTGCACTCCTAAAGATTACACTTTTTTAAAGATCTGATCCATAGTCAACCCAATTTACTGTTCAATATTGACCAGTAAATAGGTATCTCTCTAAAAGAATAAAGATCCCAGATTAACTGACTAAACTTGAAATCAAACAATATATTGGTTCCTGCTTTGTTTCTATCTTAAAAAAAAAAAAACGGAACAAGCTTTTTAAAATTTTCAGGATATGTTTTCAAAAATCAATAAATAATTATAATGGTCAAATATCTAATACAATTTTTTATTTGATTATTTAGTTTAGTTTAAAAATCAAAAAGTTTATTTATGCAAAAGATGTAATAAACAGAAATATTTGGGGGGGGGGGGACTAAAAATAATGTAAAAAATATATACACAAAGGCAAAAGATACAAATAAATGTAAAAAAAAAAAACTCAGAAATTGTCTATATTTTATATTTAGCAACTTAGCATAATGATTAGCTGTTTATTGATCTTTTCATTTATCCATTCCATCTTTTCATCCTTCCAGAAATTTACCCATCCATCTATTCACACATTCATCTGACTACCTGTTTACCCATCTAACCATCTCCATCTTTACATATCTCCGTGAACCTATTTATCTATTTATCCATCCAACGGTCTATCGATGTTTATGTTTGACTGATCATTTGAATCTGTCCATCCATACACATTCATCTATCTATCCATCTGTCCATCCATGTCTTTTCATCTACCTATTCCTCTATTTATTATATTTATTTATCTATATTTTTGTGTGCGCGTGTGTATGAAAGTTCTCTTCTAAAATATCATCTGCTATCATTTAAATAATTAAAGATCAGTAAAAAAAACTTTGATATTGCAAGCCATATTTTTCAATTATTTTAGAATCCTAATGACAAATTATGTATATTACACACGCGGTTTATATATGGAGTAAATTTGTAAAATTAAAATAAAACACATATTGATTATAATAAAATAAAATCAACAACAGTGAATTGCCTTTTTAAATTCAAACATAAAATATTCAATACGAGTATTACCTGTTGCAAATCGTTAGAAAAAACCACGACTTTCGAAGATTATTGCATTGCCTTTTTGTTTTGCTTTGAAAAAAGCTGTTTTTCGATTTTTTTTGTGTTTTGTAATTGATTTTACGAACTTATTGGCACAACCTACCAAAATGGTAACAATTTCAATAAAAACAAGCAAAAAAATACTGCCAATGATATTTAAAATCATTAGCAGTATCGTATCGGCCATTGAAAGCTAAGCTGTACATAGCGTAAAAAAAATACCGACATTGAGGTGACGTCACAATCCTTAAGTAACAATATCAGCGTTTCAATAATATTTGTTTACAAAAGAAAATAAAAGTAAGTATTATTATTTTTGTTAGAGGTGTAGTTAAAATAGTAATATTTTCAAATTTGTATTTTTATTATAAGGATTATATTTTAATTTTTAAATGGAGAATTAATTTAAAGTGCCTTATCCGTTTTACATTGTGAACTAAAGGATGAAAATTTAAATATGGTTGTATATAAAATTTAATTTTTCTGAATAATTACAACCATTTTTATACTATCCTACTTATGGCAATTTTAAAATCATATTACTAAAACATCATATGAACGTTAAATCTGGTCATATTTAACTTATTTATTTTTATCAATAATTCATTTTATTTATTTTACTCGAGTCATCTATTGTAAGCTTGAAGAATTATTAGAGACTAGGTAGTTGTAATGCAGAAACTATTCAAAGCAAACTAATATAATAGCATTATCATTTTAGCAAGCGTTGATTATTCAAGCTTATATGACAGTGCTATTAAATTCATCTCTCCAAATTAATTGTTGTCTTATGATCATCTAGTATCTATTGGTCTTTAAAGCTTGAAATAGATGATTTTGAATGGAATAAAGTGAACTGTTACTCCTAAAAACAAACTTTTAGATTATCTAAAGAAATATCTTCATTAAAAGATTTAGTTATACTTTCACCAGCCTAATCAATTATCATAATTGCCAATCTTTTTTTTTTTGCTCATATACTTTAGTGCAATGGTAGATTTACTGACCCAAGTGTTAAAGATTATTGGATCAAGTTTGTTTCTGTGATAAACTATTCAGTTACGTTTTAAAGATACATTTAGTATTGTGATGAATTTAATTCATTTATGAGTTCTTTGTTAGGGTGATCAGACTGGTTCGATCAAAAATTGGGTCATAATGACCAATCATTTTTATGGCATTGTGTCCTTTTTTTAATAAAACTACATTCCTGTGTATTCATCATTGTAAGTACACTTCCTCTTAGGCATGTTGTCTATTGTTTAGAACTATCAATATTCCTATTAATTTTATCACTATAGAAAATTAATATCAACAAAGAACTAGTAATACTACACTGTCAATCAAATCAAGTGCAATCGTAGTTCAAATTTTAGCCTACAAAATCCAGCCATGCATGTTCCAAGGTGAGGTTGGATGCAAGAATACATCTAGCTTGAGAACCTGGATGTATAACATAATAGCGATCTTTGTTTTGGTGTTGGAATTTGTCAGAAGTTTTTGTAATATTACTGTAGAGACGGAAATGGACAGAGATAGCCAAGAAACTATAATTTCTGCAATGAATTATGTATGTAATAGAAATAATTATGGGTATTTGAAAATTGGAACATACAATTGTCCCGAAAAGACATTTTGGGGACACTGGGATATCTAATCAAAAATACGGACAAATCCTAAAAAATTGGGACATCTGGTCACCGTATTCTTTGTTCCTCTTTTAATTTTCCAAAGCAAATAAAAACCTGTTAGTGTAGTAATTAGTGGGTTAACTGCATGACTATAGTTTAAGTTTTTAATATTTAGAGTTTTTCAAGTGATAGAGAAATTCACAAGCAATATCTGAATGACTTACTGCAGTTACTTCATAACATATTTAGATAGTCTGTGTATATGTAAAATTTTAAATAGCTCATATTTCTTTTTAAAGCAACAGGAGAAGTCATTGTTCACCAGACAAGTTGTTCTGATCAGTGAAGAATCTTTAGTAGATGTAATGATTATGGGGATTTAATCTGTTGATGAGACTTCTATAGCATCTAGGAAAATTAAATTCAATAACATCTAGGAAGATCAAATTCATTTGACTTTATTGTTGTATACATAAAATGATGTTTGAAAATTTCTACTCTATATTGATCATCAAATGAAGATCTAGCTATATTTGTTGGAGAATATCTAGGCATTCTAACATAATGGGAGAGTGATGATCTCAGGTTAAATATTCCAGGATTGATTTTCAGATTAGCAATTGTAAATAAAAAATCAGTTTGGACTAAATGAATGCAACTTTTAACTGTTCAATCTGCCACTAGGATGCTTAAGTGTCAGATGATTTTTTAAATAGTAAACCATATAATTATTTATTGACATGAAGGGTGAACTAAATTTCCATAATGATCTAGTTTAATCTGATGATTTTTAATTTTATAACCACAAAAAAGGAATTACTGCAATGTAATTACAATCTTCATTCACAAAGGAAAAATCTCACATCCAATGTGGAGTCCACAATTATTTTCTAAAATTAAATCAGTTTAGTTTCAACTAAGCATTGGATCTGACTTTATCAAGAATTTATTCATTTTTGCTACTATTTGTAGATTCAACCCCCCACCCCCTAATTTTCTGTTATTCAGCTTTACATCCAATACATTGACTGAAGTCTTGTCTTTTTACCTTTATTAATAAAACAGTTGATCACACAGTTTTTGTTGATCTTCTTCTGTAGCATATGTGGTAATTTTTTCTTTTTATATTATTTGGGAGACATCAATTATAAGATTAATTAAGTAATTGACAATAAGTCATAAGGAGTGCTTTATCCAAATCTCCAGACTAGATTTTTGGCTAGTGTTCTTGTGAGGAAGATCAATAACCAAAATTTGGTTTAAGTTTTGACAAAGCACTATCATTTAAGGTACTTTGATTATTCAAACATAGAGTGAATTACTGCTCTTAATGTGTATCTTTATAAAAGTCTTCAAGTCAAATTATGTTAATCATGATTCTAGATATGTCTCATAAGTTAACAACAGTTAACTTTTATTTATAATAAAAAAGAGACTTTTTGTCATCTGCATATTAATGATATTTAATAATTGAAACTGGAATCTGAAACTTGTATGACTGCATTAACTTAAATTTTAGCAGTATACTTCAAACTTTCATAAGGTAATCAATAAATAGCAAAGAACTCATTGGATTATGCATGGATAGTTGGTACTGCTGGAGTTCAAAATTTTAGAGGGTTTACAAATTTAAAGCTACTACTTTAAACAGAATATTACATTGATTAAAACTACAGAATATGTAGGGATTTCTTAAAGTACATAAATGAACTATGCAAACTTTACTTGATTTGAACTCTTCAAGATATGAATGTATGACACATTTGATTAAAGAACTGTTCTTAATTCAGAAATGCTATTAAACCACCCAAATATCACATGATCACATATTCTTTATGTTTACAGAAGCTGTCAAAGCAGTAGCAAAAATTTTGTCCATGCAATAGTGTCAGGGTGCAAGCTGTAGTAATCAATAGATGTTATAATCCCTAACTGGTGCCTTCCTGTACAATATCTCCAGACTAGTTTCTAGCTTATGGATTTCATCAGTGAGAAGTCTTGGATTTGGGAGTAGTGCACCTGGGTCCTTAGATCTAATGCACCAGCTCTCCACCACTAGAGATTATGATGGACAATCTTCTAGCATTTATTCATTATTAGATCTTACACTAGGTGACACTATTGTGTGGAAAAAAATTTGTGACAGTTTTTTTGTTAGAAATGTTAAGTTTAACTGAATTAGTATTTTTGGAAAAGCAGACATTTTGGGAGAAAGGCAAGTGCATGATATTTGATTTGCTATGAAGTCTAATTTGGTATCTTTTATTGTTGAAATTTCTACAAATATCAATAAAATACTAATGATGTTTGTGTAATAGTATCTATGCTAATTTTATCAGTACATATGATTCATCATCAGATTGGAAGAGTTCAGAGAAAGCAAGCTTTTTTTTACTTCTTGCTTGGTAAGGTCATTTCATCAATATCATTAAGAGATCAAAATTTTCTTTTAGGATAGAAAAAGAAAAATTTGTCCCAAATTTATTAAATATTTATACAAAATATGAATTGACTATAACAAATACTTCGATAAAAAAGTAATTTAAAAAACCTTATTTACATCCTTGTTCAAAACTGTGACATGTAATAGTTTATTTTATTTTAAAAATTACTTTATTTCATTATATACAATAAATTTAGACATAACAAGTAAAAAAAGTTTCATATTTAAAGTCAAAACTTAAGATGTTACTTTTGGAAAAGGCATTGATGTATTTTATTGATTATTATTTTTCTTGCATATCTCTTGACATAAGTATTTAGATGTATTATTACATTGGGGAACAAGTCCTTATCGTTGAATGTGTGGCTATGAATCCACACTTCTCTCAGCATATAATGAATCTTGTGTTAAATGTCATAAAAAGTTCACATTAATCAAGCACTTCCAAGAATAGATTGTTAGACATATCACAGATAAGTACATACCAAGAGTCTAATGATAGACAAATAAAAAATTTGACTCTAAATATATCAGTACCAAATTTGTTTATGCTTTAGAAGTAAATCCTACATATGATAAATTTTAATAACTATTAAATAGCAAAATTTCTAATTTGGAATTTCAAACTTGGCATGTTAAAGTGTGAAATTCTCTCAAGAAATGCATTGTGGAAACAAATAACATCTATTTTGGGGATCACAAAAAAAGAAGAGTTCTAAATGGTTCTCTGACAATTATCTTATTATATTAATTTCATTAAAAATATGTGTCATTCTCTGCTTGGAAGAATAGAAAATTAAATGTGTACTTCTATAAGTAATATAGAGATTTGAAGTCTGAATGATAAGAAAGCTTCAAAAATGACAAATAAATTATAACTGCAAAGAAAGCTTAATCATTTACTAATCAAAATCATTTTAGATCTTTTGATTGCATTTAAGATAATATATCAAACTTGAAAATGATAAATTTATTCTAAATACATGGTTTATACACATTTACATGATGAGATATCTAGAGAAGATCTAAAATTTGATATGTTAGCATCAAAACTACTGGAACTTTTTATGAATATACAGATCTATGAAGTTATGTTATTTGATCTTAATGATATTCCTATTATTTGGGTTTATAAAAACAAAGAAAATAGAAATCTGCAGTAATTATCATGGGATAGTATTGAAATCTACTGCAGTACAGAGACTTATTATGGAGTATAGGTTGTGTCCAGTCATAGACTGATACATTTAATGTTGTTTAGAAAAATGAAGAAATACTATAGACATATCACAAAATAAGGGGTAATTTGCATGTTGATTTTATTGATTTAGTCAAGGCATGTTTGTCTCAATTAATAATCCATTTATGATAATATTTGAATATTAAGTGGTCGTACACCAAAATGTATTTACATAACATATATATGAAAAAAATGAGAATATGCATTATTATTGCTATTATAAACCAGATATTCAAAATGGAAATTGGTGTTGAACAAGTATGTCTGCTAACTCCAATTTTGATTTCTATTTTTATGTTGATGATTGTTAAAGCCGATTATAGGAGGTTTCATGAAGTAAACATTATAATGCAAAACATGTTAGAAAGTTAAGTTACTTGGTCTAATCAAAGCCAAAAAAGGAGATCTTCGTTCTCTTGCCTTTTAATATTTGTAGCATGATAATGGTTGTGCTATTCTTGGCAATATAAAAAATGATCTATGAAATATTCTCATTAAAAAAAATCCAAGTTCAAAAAAATGAAATAATCAAATGGTTTATTTCTTGGGAGCTTTTAAAAAATTTAAACATTGGAAGTGATGGATATGGACCATGCATGAATCTTGAGCTCAGAGTTCACTGTTCTTTTATTTATTCCATGCAGGGCAAAAAAAATTAATAAAAGCTATGTTCAAAAAATATGGATAAAAAATCTCCAGAAACTTTTAAGTTGAATGATCTTAAAATTTGAGAATATGAATTAATTTGAATACCTGCATAGATTTTTAGATAGAAAGAGATTTCAATATGCTGTTTTTGTGTTTAACAAAGTAAAAAAAAATATAGTGTTATAACTACGGCATCAAAATTAGTTTGCATACAGATTTTTTATTCTGACCAATTTACTGTAGGAAGTGAAACATGGATCTTTTGTGATGTAATATCCTTTTTTAAATATATATTTAAGAACAATTTATAACATTTTAAAAAATACCATGATAATATTCCAAGGTCGATATATTTGTTTTTCAGTTTTCTGGATGGAATGGTACAGAATCTACATTAGATTAGACAGGTGAACGGATAGTACCTACTTCCTAAAAAATGTATTTTATGGTAAATCTAAGCGTAATTCTTCTATGGTAATTTAAGTATAATTTTTATGGAAGTAGCAGATTCTATTTATGTTATAAAAATTATCTCACAAGATTCTCTAAAAGATACAGTATTTATATAGCTTTCATTAGAAAAATGTAGTTGACGATAGAACTCAAAAGATAAAGTTGCAGTTAGGCAAAGAGTTTTCTAAAGTTCACAGCAGAAAAAAAAATTATAACATTTCAAATAAATACATTGAAGAACTATTGTACGATATGTGGTAAATGTATATATTTGGGCCATAGTTTGGTTTATATAGTCAATTGGCTTTTTGTCTTTTCATTTTTTCATAATTAGGAAAACCATATACGCTTATAAACACTAATGATGATATTAATGGCGAATGTATACCGTGCATTCTAATTTTATAAAAAACTATTAAGCCAAAATCTGATCATAATGATTTTTTTTGATACTATTATCTGTATTTATTTGATTTCTTATGATTAAAGATGATGTCTTGCGATGTTAGCCGAGAGGTATCGCAGCCGCCATGCAAGCAAGTAGTTGGTTGCAGACGGTTGTGGGTTCGCGTCCCGGCCGATGCTATGACATATGAAAAAAAAGATGATTTTGGTATGAGGAAAAATAAATTACAATTATCAGATGCAGATTAAAACAAAAATAGAAAGAGTTGATGTTTTGCATTTTTTATATATCAGTAAGCAGAGCGATGCTTTATTCATTAATATAATATATATATGCATGTGTGTGCGTATCTGTGACTGTGTATTTATGTATAGAAAAGATAAAATAAGCTATACTGAAGAATTCTATGTAATCATTTTCTACATACAGTACATTGAAAAATACATTATTTATTTTAAGATATGAAAGATTTTAACTACTTACATTTATTTTAAAAACTGTTTAATGGATAAATTTAAATTACAGTAAAACTTTAAATTGCATAAAATAATATTTGTAATTCTCACTAAGTTTTCAATGATCAGTTAGAATAGATGCTTGGCAATGGTAATTTTTACTATTTTATTTAGATATAACCTTGTATAACATACATGCTTAAGCAATTTTCTGTAGTTTTATTTATCCTTCTATCTATCCTAACTATCTTTCCATTGATCTATTTACCTATTCATATGTCCATCTATCTATCCCTATATTTCTTTCTAACTATCTTTCTATCCACTTATCTTTTTATGTACCTCTTATCTATCTACTTATCCATTATTCAATCTATCTATGTATCAATCACCTATTTACCTATCAACTTAATTACCTATTTACATGCCTCCTTCCTCCCTTTCTTTCTCTCTCTATATGTGTAAAACACTAATAGTGATAATCTTTTTATACATTGTTTATATGATGTTAATATTAGTCTGTCTCTTTCTTAGATTGTAAAGCAAATGCAAAACAATCATTTATATCTGCTTTCTGGGAACTTATTGAAGGAGACTGGATATCTGGGCTTGTTATCAAGTTCAATCTAAATTTTATCACTTATTAAATTTACAATCTCTATAAGTTCTAAGTAAGCAGATATAAATGATCATTTCATATTTTTTTTTACAAATTTAGTAAAAAGGCAGATTGATATTAAAACTATTTAGAAAGGTTGTGGTTTCGAATATTTTACATATTATTTGAAACACTATATATATATATTCACATTCATATTCTAAATAGTATAAACAAGGTGTTGAACAAACAATGTATTTGTGTGCCTATTCATAGTTTTAAGCTAATAAACATCACATGATCACCATTTCCTATGCTTGCTCATAACGTATAGAGAGTTTTGCCTGTTTTGATATTCATAGTTTATGGAAAGTTGACCATTCATGTGGTAACATTACTGTTATGTGATGTTAAAGAAATTTAAAAATTAACGGTTGACTGCTATTTAAGATGGTGTAAATTGTTGTAAATTGGCTATCATCATCAACCATTATCAATCCACTGCAGGAAGGTCTCTCCAAGTTCATCTTCTCTGATCTTTAGCTTCTCTTTTCCACAACACCCCTGCATATTTTCTTATTTCATCCATCCATCTCACATGTGGTCTCTTTCTGGGTCTTTTACAATCTCTTGGAATCCGGTTTAAAATTTCAATTGTCCATCTATTATCATTTCTTCTAGCAATATGTCCAGCCCATTCCATTTCAATCTTACACCTGGTTGTTGTCTTACCCATACATTGCATTTTCGATCTCTTCTTGTTACTCCCAACATACATCTCTCCATACTCCTTTGAGTGGTCTGAAGTCTCTGTATTGCTCTTCTATTAAGTGTCCAAGTCTCAGATCCATAAGTAAGAACTGGTAAAACACATTTGTTAAAAAACATCCTTTTCAAACACATAGGCATATTTCCTTTTAGTATCAAGTTATTTCTACCAAAAGCACTCCAACCAAGTTTAATTCTATATGATTAATTTCCTCCATTATGTTTCCATCTGTATTAATAATCTGACCAAGGTATTTGTAACTGTTAACTTCTTCTAATTCTTCATAATCAATCTTTATTTTCATATTTTGAGCAAATCGATTAAACATTACTTTAGTCTTTTTAACATTTATCTTTAGTCCTACTTTTCTACTTTCATCTGCTATCTCCTGCAACATTTCCTGCAGCTCTGAAGCATTATTTGCAAAAACAACTACATCATCTGCAAAATCTAAATGACTTAAATTCTATCCATTTACTTTCATTCCTTTAGTTTCCCATTTCGATCCACAAAATACTTCTTGCAGCACTGCTGTAAAAAGTTTTGGAGATATGGAGTCACCTTGCCTTACACCTTTCTCGATGTTGATTTTCTCAGTATCATTATGTAATCTAATTGTTGCTGTTGGATTTTTATAAATATTCTTTAAAATATGACAATATCCTAGATCTATATCTTGGTGATCCAATGCTTTAATCACTGAAGAAATGTTTATAGAATCAAATGCCTTTTTATAATCTACAAATACAAAACATAATGGCAACTCATATTCATTTGTACTTTCTATAAATTCTCTCAGTACCTGGATATGATCTACTGTACTAAAACCACTTTTAAATGCAGCTTGTTCTCTTGGTTGGTGGAAATCCAAAGTTCTCTGTAGACGAGTTGTAATTATCTTGGTAAAAATTTTATATAAAACTGATAAAAGGCTGATAGGTCTGTAATTTCTAAATTGGCTATAGTGAAGATTTTATTTTCATTTTATATAGGCAGGTTGAATTTTATAGTATTATTCTAGAATATTTTGATTATTATATTTCTTTTGTTTGATATTATGTGTGTGTGCATATATATATATAATTAAAAAAGGGTTTTTGGAAAAAACTATGTATTAGTCCTCCATACTAAAAAAAAAAAAACTACAACAATAGGAAAAAACATGCTTAAAACACTGTAGAATACTAGAAATGCTAGCACTGAAATCAATACTTCGGAGACTGACGCTCTACCAGTGCACTAAATCACAGGATATTTACTAAAGAATCATTTTGTTTGAAATCTTTAAAATGGTCTCTTCCACAGTCATAATCTTTCCACAGAAGTGCGCTTTAATGTTTTGATTAAATCTCATTAATCTTTTTCGAGATTCTGATGTGAAATAATGTTGCATCACTCTCTCCATTAATAGCAAATGTGAGTTTAAATTAAAGACTTTTTATTTATTAATTTGTCTAGAAAATGACTAATAACAATCAGAATAACTTTAAAACCAGCTTGTGTGTGTGTTGCTGCTTTTTGTTTCTTGTTCAACTAACATAGCAAAATTGTTGCTAATAGATGGGAGGAAATATAGACCAATGAGTCTCCATAACGTTGAAATGCATTGAATTTTCTTACATTTTGGGGATTTTTCTTCCTAAATTTCACCCTGGCTAATACTTTAATGTTATATATATCAAAATCTTATAATAATCAATAAAGCAAACATTTATAGCTTGACATTGCTTTTATGAGCTTGTATTTAAAAATATGTAATGTAGGGAGCATAGCAATAGCTCAAACAAGCTCTTAATTGATAAGTGCAGTAAGAGAAAAATATTTAAAATGTCTATCTAGAACATTTCTATCTTCAGACCAATTGGTTTTGAGCATATCGACTTAAAATCCAGCACTTATTTAATACGAAACATTTAAGTAGAAACTCTGAAATTTTCGGATATGAAAATGTCTTTAACTCCAACTATCCAACTTAAATAGCTATATGGGACTGAACCATATTCAGATCTACCATATATTAATAGCCTTAGATAAATGCAATTGCTTTTATGAGCTTGAATTTACAAATATGTAATATAGGGAGCTTGATTGAGTTATTGGTACCCTGCCTATATTACATATCAAAATCTTAAAAATGTAAAATAAAAGTTGTTGCAATTAAATTTTAACAGAAAACATTTTAATGTTCCCTGACTTTTGCATTCTATGTGTCTGTTCATTTGGCCCACACAGCTCTTTTGACACCAGAAATATGGAATTTCATAACTTGATCTATATAGGTTTATGAGAAAAAATTTTTTTTGCCAATGGAAAAAAAGCTATATTAGTAAAGACATCTGTTAATCTTATCAGTGACCCATTTAAAAAAAATAAAAATTAATTTAGATTCAGAAAACTTTTCACTTTCCAGATGGCCTCTTTCTCACATAGGTAACACTATGTAAAGCTTTTTCAATAATGTGTTTTAGTAGGCTATTTTTCATTATGAATTATCTCTTGGCAAAAATGATCTTTATAAAGGTAATCATTATGTTCTTTTCAAAAGATTTTTAGTCCCAGAAAATATATAAAGATTTTTAGTCCCAGAAAATATATGAGCAAGTGTTAATTGATTTAATTTGTAGTTATTTAAGGTATACCGATTTTTTGAATTCTGTTTAAAATAAGTGATAATCTTTTAACAACTCTTTTTGTCAAAAGATCAAAGATATCTTTAGTTATCATATAAATGAAGTCACTGTAATATAGAACTACTGACCTGTATCAGATTTTTGTAGCTATACAAGTCAATTTAAAAATCCTTAATATATTTGAATTTTACATCTTAATTTCGATTTTTAGAAAAAGACCAAAAGCTATAGATCATTAGGCAGATTTATTGCATCCTGCCAGAAAAAAAACAAATAAACAGAACTTAATCATAAGTATTGGAACCTTTTTAGAATTTATTGGCTTACTTAGAAATTATATACTTGATCTTTTGAACTTGAGGAATATAGTCTTAATCAGCTCTATTTAAAGATACATTTAAATATCAAAAGAAATATATAAAATAATATTATTATTCAATGTCTGTATTTGTAAAGCAATATACATAATTATATAACTGAATATTTGTAAATACAGTAAGTATATAAAATAATATTATTATTCAATGTCTGTATTTGTAAAGCAATATACGTAATTATATAACTGAATAAAATTTTTGTTCCACTTAGGAGCGCTTTCGATTATCCCAGTAATCTTTGTCAGGTAAAACTTTGAAATGCTAACTATTTACTTACTGTATTTACAAATATTCAGTTATATATATTTTGGTATCACAATATATTCACACAATCAAGAAAAATCAGATAATCTAAAAGAAGTCTGCAATAAATACTTCAGAACAGCTTTCCAAAATCATACCACCCTATGTGGAATTCTAACATCTACAATACACCTGAAATGTTGAAAAATAAAACATTGCATCTATAGGTACTATGTGAATGTTGGAGGATATATATTGGTGAGACCAGTCATCCTTTGAAAGGTGATTGAAAGGACACAAACTAATAACTAGAAATAAGAAAATAGACCTTTTTGAAGTAGTTGACTATCAATGAACATATGTTCAATTGGAAAAATAAAAAAATATTGGATAGAGAGAAAAAAAATGAAGAAAATTCAAACAAGCTTCTCACATGACTATGGCAAATAACCCCAAAAATCAACCCAGTATGATAATACATAATGTGTGAAAGCCACTAATTAACCCTTGCTCTAAAGAAAAAAGTGTAGAAATCAGGAGAACCCTCATAAATAAGTGTATGAAATTTTTACTGATTGTCACCTTTGGTAGACTAGCTTGGGTGATTTGAATGTTGCATTAAATTAAATATTTATGATAAGGATCTGGGTCTCCATGTTGGTCTAGTCACTAGTCAGTCCAGCAACACCTGACAAAGGGAGAAGAATAACATCACTCAATACATTGCGTGTGAATGTACTTTGAAAGATGTGATATGTTGGACTATTTCCATCATTTATGAGTGAATGTTGAATGTATAGAAAATTTTAAACTTTATTTAAACCAACCCTCATATATAAATATTTCAAATTTCTACTATATGTTGTCTTTGACAGAATAGCTCAGTTGGTAGAGCGTTTGCCTTAAATTCAATATACAAGAATCTAAAGGTGCGAGTTCAACTTCTAAACGAATATTGTCACTGTGCATATAGTCCAGCAACACCTGAAGAAGAGTGGAGAATAATACTACTCAAAACGTTGTGTAATTACTAACCTGTATTGTCTATTTGTGTGTTATTACTAACAAGTTGTTTGTATTTGAAAAGTTTAAATAAAGTTTAAAATTTTCTATACATTCAACATTCACTCATAGTCCAACATATCACATCTTATAATATACCATCATTACAAACCTTCAGACAAGTACTTTGAAAGTTTAAAATTTTTGGTATAAACCTAATACTATGTCAAACTTTAGTCATTACAAAAAAATTATGTTTAACACTGGCCAAGATAAAAAAAAAATCAATTTCCTTATGTAAATCTGAAGGAATTGTTTCTAACAGTTTGCAACTAAACACCAATTCATTCCCAGAGAACTGAGAAAATTATAGTAAGCCACCTGTTAAGAGAAAGTATAAATGCTGAAAGGTTTTCCAAATATCAAACCTTGTATATGATGTTTCTAAAAAAATAAGCTTACTGATGAAGATTTTTACAGGAGTTTGTCAAGCAGTAAAAATATTCTAAATTACATAGAAAAATAAAAGAATGTCAAAAGAAAAACTTGAAACCTGCATGAGCATATCAAAAGTTATACAGTATCAAACAACCATCCAATTTCATCTGTTAAACATCTTAATTTAAACGATTAACAGATGCTGAAATTTCTATTCTGAAAAAAGGATTAAACTTTGCTATATCACACTATCTAATATTTTTTTTATTTCATATAATGGCAGCCACTGAGAAAGTCACTCAAAAATTGCTTTTAGAAGAAACAGCAGATTAACACTAGAAAATAAAAAGAACACTTGGGCAGCATCAAAAATTTAAATCAAACATTTTCTATAATGAAAGAAAAGCTATTAAATCTCTCAAAGTAGTAAATCTATAATCATTCTCTCTGCGGACAAAGGTAATATGATAGTCATGATGGATATATCTGATTATAACAAAATACAAGTTTCTCACAGTAGGCCAATACCAAATATGGCAAAAAAATCTGATACTAAATACAGAAACAAAGCTATAAACATTATTCAGAAAGCATAGCAGCTACTTCACTGATTCAGAAAAAAAAAATTAACATCATACTTCAGCAAAATACTTCATATTTACCATCTATCTAAAATCCATAAGGACCATGTTCTTTTAAGATCTACTGTTCTAGAAATTCACCTTTCCAAAACTTTGTCAAGATTTCTGCTCAAAGTTCTTACTTTTTGTCATACAATATACAATCCTTTGCCAGGGATTCTAAGCACTTTGTAGAATTAATCAAGAAAATGAAAATGGAAGAATTAACATATTGTTAAATTTTGTTGTGGAATTTTTATTCACAAATATATCCCGTGATGAAGCATTATCTATTGTAAAAAATAATGATAATAGTTTACAAAGAAGAACAACTCTTCCTATTGATAGTATAATGGACGTATTAAAAATACTGCATAACAACAACATACTTCCAGTACAACACTGAATTCTTTTAACAAAATCAATGGATGGCTTTTGGGCTCATTGATGTCACCTCTGATTAGCAATATTTACACAGAACTTGAAATCACAAACACCATTTTATATCCACCTAAAGTTTGGATTCATCACATCATTGATAATAAATTTATTGAAATACCACATCATGAAAACTATTACAAACATTCTGGATTCACACACATTACAACATATTACCTTTGATTAAATTCATAGTAGAATCAAAACAAGATCAAAAATCAGCAATATTAGATGTTCTTCTGACAAGACTCATTCATGACAAAATCAAAACTACCATTTTTAGAAAACACACACACAGGAAAATACTTAGCATGTATATCCAATCATACCAGAAATACAACATATGGAATTATATTATCACTATGAGCAGAACAAAATAAGTTCATTCAAAATCCAGTGATTTGGGGGGAGGGGGAGATCTACAAAAACCATTTTGCCATGAAGAATGATTATCCATCAGTTGTCATTAAAAAAATCTTAAACAACAAAAGAAAACATATTCATAAATGTCAGAAATGGTAGGCAAAACTAAAGAAAATCTGCTATGAATATGACATCATAACAGCTTTCCAAAGCCATATCACACTACAAGGAACAAAAACTGCATCTATGGAATGCTACATGAATGTGGAAGGATGTATATTGGTGAGACCAATCACCCCATTGAAGAATAGTTGAAACCACAAATTGGTGATTAGAAAAAAAACCAGACATCTCTAAAGTAGCAGACCATGTATTTACCAATAATGAACATATGTTTAATTGGAGAAATACAAAAATATTGATTAGAGAGAAAAAAATATAAAGAAGAAAATTCAAAGAAGCTGCTCATGTGACAATGGTAAATGAGCCATAAGTCAACTAATTGTTGCAATACATAATGAAAGAAAGCCACTAATTAACCTTATCCTAAAGAAAAAAGTGGAGAAATCAGGAAGACCCTCATAGATAAAAGTATATGAAAATTATATTGATTACTGTCTTTGGCAGAATAGCTTAGTTAGTGGGAGCAGTTTTTTTAAATTCAATATTCATAAATCTAAAGATCCAGATTTGATTTTCATGCTATTATTGTCATTGGTCAGGTCACCAACACCTGGAGAAGAGAGAAAAATAATACCACTTGAAATATGTTATATATTAATCTATGTGCTAAATAAAGTTTAAATTTTTTTTTTAAAACATTAATATTTATTATTGGAGGATCAAAATTGTTCAATAAGTAATTAATATTTAAAACTTTCTATTTGCAGTATTTTTCTTCTTCTTCTTCTTCTTCTTCTTCTTCTTCTTCTTCTTCTTCTTCTTCTTCTTCTTCTTCTTCTTCTTCTTCTTCTTCTTCTTCTTCTTCTTCTTCTTCTTCTTCTTCTTCTTCTTCTTCTTCTTCTTCTTCTTCTTCTTCTTCTTCTTCTTCTTCTTCTTCTTCTTCTTCTTCTTCTTCTTCTTCTTCTTCTTCTTCTTCTTCTTCTTCTTCTTCTTCTTCTTCTTCTTCTTCTTCTTCTTCTTCTTCTTTCTTCTTCTTCCTTCTTCTTCTTCTTCTTCTTCTTCTTCTTCTTCTTCTTCTTCTTCTTCTTCTTCTTCTTCTTCTTCTTCTTCTTCTTCTTCTTCTTCTTCTTCTTCTTCTTCTTCTTCTTCTTCTTCTTCTTCTTCTTCTTCTTCTTCTTCTTCTTCTTCTTCTTCTTCTTCTTCTTCTTCTTCTTCTTCTTTTCTTCTTCTTCTTCTTCTTCTTCTTCTTCTTCTTCTTCTTCTTCTTATTCTTCTTCTTCTTCTTCTTCTTCCATTATTATTATTATCACTACTATTATTATCATCATCATTGTTGTTGTTGTTGCTGCCATTATTGTTGTTATTGCAATAATAATGAACATGATGATACAGTGATGATGATGATGATAATAATAATAATAATAATAATAGTAGTAGTAGTAGTAGTAGTAGTAGTAGTAGTAGTAGTAGTAGTAGTAGTAGTAGTAATTGAAAATGGTTTACTGCTTAGGCACTCACAAGAATTCTACACTGCCACACTCCAATTCATAGATTTTATGCTCTGAAGCCTAACATTCTACCACTGTACCAAACCATGTAGTGCAATAATAACAAACTAATGATTAATCATTTACAATATTATATATTATTTGAGCACTGGAAGTGAAGATTGAACTCTGCTGCAGGAATCTTTATTTTTTAAGATTATTATTTTATTACTCATTAAAATATGAAGGATATCCCAAAATAACTAAAATCGTTCTCTGGAGGGCAAGCATGCATGGATTTCCCTGCATTAGTCTGCCAGCTGTTGTTATTGATAGAAATATTGGTGTGATGTAGTAAATGTTTTTTGTTAAATGTGTCTCACTTAAAAATTGGAACAATGTGAAGTTCTGTTTTTTATTAAGGAAAAATGACAGGGAAAACAGTTATACTGCTTGAAGCAGCTTACAAGAATAATGCTCTTGAAAACACAAGTTTACAAAAGTGGAAGTGACAGATCCACCATATCCCTAAAAATCATGGTAAGTGAAGTAAGTCCAGTGTTTAAGATGCCACTGATTTTTTTTAGGAAGAGGAGGGATGCAAATAGCATTGTTCATTCAGAATTCATTTATAATGATCAGGCATTTTATCTACAGTTCTGAAAAGTTTGACATGGTGAAATAAAAACATCTGGCAATTGAAGAGTGCAAGCTTCACCATGACAACGCACCAGCACACAAAGCCTTGAGAGTGATATTTTTTTTTATTAAAGATATTATGACTTAGTTTATCCATCAGCCATATTCACTCGATTTTGCTTCATGCAACTTCTTTTTATCCCCCTCCCCCCAATGAAAAATGTCCCAAAGGAAAAAGTTTTGTAGACTTGAAAGAAGTGAATAAAAAAACAATGGAGGCATTAAAAGGCATCAATTTGCAAGAGTTTCAGGACTATTTCAAAAAGTGGATAACTCATTTAGACCAGTGCACTGCATCATCAAATGGACAGTATTTTGAAGGATATTAAATATATAACAACAAAAAAATAAATACACAATTTTTTATTACAAAATTCTGATTATTTTGGGTATCTCCTTTGTATTCAGGGTATCCTTAATGATTGACACCATAGAATTGAGTCTATTTAAAAATTTTAAAATTAGAGTTTTTAAATATTCATCTTAGAGCTTAAATTTGTCCAAGTGACTTTTATGTACTTGATTTATTTAGAGAGATTTTTTGTTTAAAAAAAATTAAAAATACCTCCATAAAAAATATTTGATATTGCTTTTTAATTTTTTCTTAGTAAATTTATATTATAGAAAAAGACTTTTAACGATATACAGTATCTACTTTGCTGGCGCATCAAACATTATTATTTAAGACGAACCTCTGAAAAATTATAAAACTATAAACATTTACTGACTACTTCTCTAGATTATAATCAATTGATACTACAGATACTTTTCTTTCACCTCCAAATAGGGAGTTAAAGCAATTGAAAAAAATCCTGGACATTAAATTTAGTAACAATGTAGCTAGATGCATATGATCTAGAGGTCCTACTATCGCATTTTTACGCACACATTCTTGAGGTTACAGCCTTAGTAAATATTACTTACGTAATCAATGTGCGTTTAAATAAATTTATAATTACAACTTTAAATTATTGTAATAGATTTCTATCTATAAGTTCTTTCCATTGACTCGTTGTAAATTGAAAGATTTCGCGAGTATTAATGCGTAATAAGAAATGTGGACTTAATCAGTGAAGTATTGAATAGCTTCATGCTCGCAGATCTAACTGCTTCAGCATCACCTATTTATATAGAAAGTATGTTGAAGTAAAGAAGGGGTTCTCTTTTCTTTCAAAATGTAAGCTTGTGGTTAAGACCTGTAGAGGTCCCTACTATCACATTTTATGCACACATTCTTGAGGTTACAGCCTTAGTAAATATTATTTCCAATATAAGATAAAAGACACTTATTATTAGCTAAACTATTTCAATAGTTCTAATTGCAATGCCATCTAGTGTTCATATGAATTTTATTATTGCTTATATTGTATCTTCTTGAATTGAAAGGAAGTTGTCACAATGCTTAAGATGCAGTTGTATATATATATGTTGAAATAAGTAATGATTAATTTGGGATATAATAGCAAAGTATCCTTAAAAACAGGTAATACAGTTGGTAGAACATTTAACTTGGGATTGTGAGGTTCCAGAAACAATTTTGGCACTTACAGTCTAGTATTCAAACTTCTCTTTCATTTAATATATTGACATGGCTGATTTTTGCTCTGCAAGATGTTAAAGTTTTATTTATTTTAATGACATCTAGATTAAAATTTCTGTTGCCGGGGAATATTTGTTTATAGGGTGGATGAGTAAACAGAGTTGGATTAAAGAGATAGACTTAATTGGATTTGGAAAGATTGAGGAAAAATATTGCTAATGTTTGGAGAGCGATTCAAGACACTGACATTTTAAATATATATGTAAAAAATATTTTTTGTATTTATTGTAATGAGACCTTAAAAACTAAGGCATACATAAGATTAGTTGGATTTTAGGAGATTTGCGAATAAAACTTTTTTTAATTTAAGTGAGAGACTGATTCATGTTGAGAAAGGGGAGTAATGTTGAGGTGTGAATTTTAGGGGAGCACGTGTTTCTCATTCTCCATTATAAAAAAGAAAGAAAAAATTTTTCTATAAAGAGATTTGGAGAGTGACAGAAAAATCATAAATTTAAATGTAGAGTAGAGGAATTGGAAGAAGAAGGAAATATGGGCTGCATGTATATATCACAATGTATTTATGATTGTCAGAAGAAATCTAGGCCTGTTTTGGTAGCATGTCCAGTATGTGATAAGGCTTTCCATCTAAAGTGCTTAAATAAGAGTAAGAAGGATGTAAAAGGTGTATGGTTATGTAGATCATGTATAAGGTTAATAAAAAGGTGAAAAAAAAAGGTTTTCCAAGTGTAAATAGTTTAAAAAGAAAGTCAGGAGAAATTGAGGAAAATGTAGACAATGATGATAGAATGGAGTATATGTTTAGTAGAGTGACAAGAGATATAGATAATGAAATATAAGTAGTGCAATGGAGATAGTTAGCAAAGAATAAGTAAGATAGATGAAAAGGTAAAGGATGTAGAAATAAAATTAAAAGCATTAGATATGAAGTGTGAGCAGATCAAGAAATTAATAAATAGAAATGATATGAAGAAATAGATATGGAAGTTCAGAAGATAGATGAAATAGGAGAAGTAAACTATGATAGTCTTGATAGGGAACTTGCTAATTAGAGGATGTGGAGGTATACTTGCAAGAGAAAATAGATATGTAAGAATCTGTTTGCCTGGAGCTTACAGATAGGGTAAAGAAACAGGGGAGTAAAGATGCTTATGTTATGGTGAGGACAAATAATTTCTCAGAGCCATCAGAGAGAGTAATGAATGAGTACAAAAAATTGATTAGTAGTTTGAATAAGATTAAAAGAAGAGTAGGAATAGTTGTATTATTACTAACATTTGACTATAAATATATGTTAGTAGGGTAGTTCTATAAATGAGAGATTAGAAAAACTATGTGATAGAAATAATTTTATGTTAGTGGATGTGTAATATTTTTTTTTATTAATAAGAGGGAGTTATATAGTAAAGGTGGATGCATTTAGCAAAACAAAGAAGTCAGGCATTAGAGGGCTTGATTTATGAAAAATATATTTTGAGAAACTTATAAATGAGGGTGGGGTCTTGAATTATAGTATTAGCAAAAAGGTTAAAGGTGAATGGGAAATAAATAAACAAAGAGTAGCTTGTCTAGATGTAAATATAGATGTGGAGAAGGAATGGGTCACTAAAACTAATAATAAACAAACTAACTACAACTATAATAGAGAGGAAAGAATTAAAAGAATTTATAAAAAGGCAGAAAGAAAAGAAGAAATTGTAAAACTTGGATATTTGAATATGCAAGGTGATAGGAAACCAGAAAAGTGGTTGGAATTAAACAAAGCAGGTTAAAATGAAGGGCTTGAGGTATTAACAGTAGTGGAAACAATTCTATGAGTAGAATAACCTACACTAAAAAATATGGTATGACAGGATATAAAGAGAAAAGAAAAAAAAAGGTGATGATATTGAAATAATATCAAAAAAATTCTTAAATACTGTAAAGTGTCAAGAACATTTGTAGTATGAGATAAAGTTAGGAAGACAAGAATGGATAGTGACTATAGTTTATATGGCCACTGGAGATAGTCAAATTATAATGGAGTGGAACAATAGTATATATGAATGTCTATTTAAGGATATATAGAATTTCAAAAAAAGGGGGAAGAAAATTATGGTTATAGGGGATATGAGTGGACATATGAAAAAAATTGATGATGTGGATAACAAGAATGGACAGCTGTTGAAAATTTTTTGTCAGAGAGTGAATTTGAGCATTGGAAATTTATCAAATATTTATGAGGGGCAATACACATGGTCTAGAAACAATATATTTCATGCAATAGATTATGTATTAGTAGATAAAGAGGGAATAAATAAAGTACAGAAACTTAAAGTTTTCGATAATGAAGAGAGAGAAAGTGTGTAATAGTGATTATAATTTTTTTATAATTAAAGAAATGGTTAGTAATATAATGGAAAGGAAAAGAAGTTATGGAACAGTTTGTTGGGAATGAACATAAGAATTGGTATGGTGAAGTAGAAAAAGTAGCAAATAGGGTTTTAGATTAGAGTATTCAGAAGAATAAAAATAATGGAAAAATTAGAATTAGTAACAGTGTAAAATAGAGGAAAAAAGCATGCAGAGAATAATTAAAAATGAAAGTGAAAAAGATGTTAATATTAAATGGGAAAACTATTTAAATAATAAGTTAGCTAAAATATAATTATATAGAGAGAATGAAATTAAATAGTAAATTATTGGAAGATATTATTATAAGTGGAAGAGATGGGAATAATTTTTTTTTTGGAAATATATTAAAAGAAGGAATATAGGGAAGAGGGAAATAGTATTACTAAATGATGAGGAGAAAGTGTATAGTTCTAGAAAAAAATTAGAGTCAATCTTAAATAAGTATGTAATGGATATAGAAAAGATGTTAGGTGTGAAGGATAGAATGATAACAATCATAAAAACACAAGTTTTACAAAAAATGAATTGAATAAGGCAGGGAAGAAGTTGAAAAATGGAAGGTAAGAAGTTTAGATGGATGGGTAGCAAAGATGATGATGAATTTGGGAAATAGGGCAAAATTAAATCTATTACTCATGCTTTAGTAAGATGGGACAAAGGATAGAATTCCCAGATAGCTGGAATAATACAAGAGTGATGCTATTATTTAAAGGAGAGAGTAAAGAACATAGAAAGAAACAATTATAGATCGGCAGTGGTAACATCAGTATTGTGAAAGTTTTTGCATATATGGTGGCTGAAAGGGTGGGAAAATGGATGAAAGAAAATAATATAGTAAGAGAAATGCAAGGAGGTTTTAGAATAGATAGACTTATAAAAGATGGTCTTTATAGATATAGAGAAGACATATGCTAGAGTGAATAGAAATAGATTATGGATAAGTTTAGTAAATTTGGGAATGAATAGGGTTTTAGGATCTTATTAAGAGATTGTATGAAAATAATTATTATATATATTAATTAAGAAATATAGAATCAGAGTGAAAAATGAAGTGGGACTAAGGCAAGAAAGCCCTATGTCACCTAGTTTGTTTTTGTTATATTTGAAAAAAAAATGGAAATAGAAAGATTAGGAAGAGAGGTAGAGATACCATTAGTAGATGGCAAGGAAGTGTATGCATTATCAGGTCTTTTGTTTGCTGATAATATTTTCTTTACACAGAAAGTAGTGAAAATATGCAAGTTGTGCTGAAGATTTGTGCAGGAGTAGGTAAAGAGATGAGGATAAAATTTAGTGAAGAAAAATCAAAAATAATGATGGTAAATACTAAGGAAATAAAAAGAATGTTTTTGGGAGGTGGGGATATAAAGTTAAGTGTGATGAATAGATGCAACTATTTGGGAATTATCTTAAGTAATCAGACGAATTGCTTGGACGAATGAAAAAAAAAATTTATAAAAGAAAGGAACTGATAAAGAAATTAACAGTGTTTTCATATAATAAATATGATGTAGCAATAATTGTATGGGAGAGAATGACAGTAGCAGGGTTAGCCTATAGTAATGATGTGCTATGTGTTAGCAAAGGGGTGTTAGTAAAAGTACAAAGAAAAGTAGGAATACATACGTTAGATGCAGATGTGTGGATGGCAAATGAGGCAATTCAAGGAGAAATGGAATGATCAAGTTTTTATATAAGAGATGCAAAAAGTAAAATAAAAATATTTGACAGATTGCAATTTTTGGATAGTAAGAGAATATAAGAGATGCAAAAAGTAAAATAAAAATATTTGACAGATTGCAATTTCTGGATAGTAAGAGAATAGCAAAAATAGTATTTAATTGGATTATGAATAAAGGGCAGGCAAAAAGATTGGTTAGAAAGATAGTACAGTATGCAGAAGATTTGGATAAAGACTTTATGACAATATACATATACAAAGAGCAAGATGATTGTGTTAGAAGAATAGAAGAATAGATGTATTAATAAAAAGATGGGGATCTGGAGAGATGGAGAACTAGTACGGAGAGTAAAAAGAACTTAAATATATATAGAAGTATATATAATATTGGATATGAGCTGATTTATGATAATAACATGAAAGATAGTTTACTATTTAAGCCTCAAACAGGATTGCTAACAACAAGGGAATATCCATATAAATGGAGAAATGTGGGAGATTTAGTCTATAGGTTATGTAATGAAGGGATAAAAAATATTAGGCATTTACTAATAGAATGTAAATGCTTACAAGCAAAAACAGCACAAATAATAAAGTTGTGGGAGAATAAATATAGTCCAAGTGATTATACAGAAAGTAGGTTATTGGTCTTTATGTTGGGATTGGAAAAAGATTAAGGGGGATCTAGATACAATAGCCATGGAGTGAACAAAAAAACTGAGTTGTTGTGGAAATGGGATAGAGCAGGATAGAAAAGAATATAGGAAAAACTTAGGGTGGGGAATGGAAAGGCAGGGGAAGGTGGTTAACAGGTTTTTCTTATATTGGTTGAGAGATTCCTGACTTCGATAAAGGAATAACCATATCACACCGCATCGTTTCTTATGAACTCCTAAGCAATAAAGCCATATGTATTTTTTTCTTAGATAATGCTTGATTATCTTACTGTCTAGACATTTAAATTTATGTCTGCGTAAAAACACAATGTATAATAATTATTATTAAATAACTGAAACATACAGGCTTGTTATATACCTGTGTTTATATATGTAATATATAAGGTATATGAGCACAGACTAACTAATGATTGCTGGTTTAGCATGAAATACGTGTATTGGTGATTATTTATCTTTTCAACATATATGTGTTCAAGCGTATCAGTGTTATGAGATAATGTGGAGAGTGGTGGATCGTGTGAAAGTCTGTGCTCATATACCCTATATATTACATATATAAACACAGGTATATAACAAGCCTGTGTGTTTCAGTTATTTCATAATAGAGATATCTGCCCATCCCTTGACATATGTATTAAATGGATTATGTCCTGTATGTGAGGGGTCAGATTGACCTTGGGTCAACATGGGTGTGACAAGAGTCTCAGCCTCAGGGTGGCCTTTGAGCGTTCCATCATCAGATTTTCAATTGGATGGACGGTTGAAGAGTTGGAGTAGATTGAAGCCTGTCTGTTAAAGTATAAGGTTTGGCTATCTTAATATATATCTGAGCACTGATGGCATATATGTGTAGAGATGGTAATCTGGACCAACTGATGATTGCTGGTTTAGCATGAAATACGTCGATTGGTGATTATTTATCTTTTCAACATATATGTGTTCAAGTGTATCAGGGTTATGAGATAATGTGGAGAGTGGTGGATCGTGTGAAAGTCTGTGCTAATAATTATTATTGCAATTTATTCGAGAATTGTTTTTTTATTTTATTTCAGAAAAAAATGACAAGTATTACTCAACTAATTCTTTCTGGATCAAACGGTTTTCACATTCCTGGCGAAGACGAACGATTTCCTCTTCTACTGACTAAGAAAACTTTATTGTATTTTGCAATATTTTATCTAGCTTCTGGCTTGAGTACTTTAGTCATTGGTGTTTTCGGCTTCATGTTAATGTTGCATTCTGCAGAGTTTAAAATGAGTTTTTTAGGTGGTCTGTATATGATTTTGACAGGAAGTGTTGGGATCTTAGCTTTTAGAAAAAGGGAAAACTATATGAAATTCGCCAAACAATTTGCACTTTTGGCGTTTTTGTCTATTCTTATAAACTCCGCTTTTTTAATTATTTTTACTAATACTATCGCTCTTAGCCGGAAAACAAATCTTTCTTTAATGTTGCTGATAATTAATATTATTTTGATCGTCATAGTCAGCGTTCAAGTTGTACTGGGCTTTTACTCCAGCGTGTCAGGGTTAAATACTATTCTAACAGCAAAAAGTGTCAAAGAACCAAAACCAAATGCTCCTGTGTTCATCAACAAACCGGATATTGGTTCAATTATTAAACAAAACAATTTTAATAAAAATGTAAAATAAATATGGTTATTACTTTTTTTTTATTTAAAAAAAATTAAAAATATAAATTTAACTAATGTTTAATTAAGTTGCAAAATATTATAAATCTAAATAAAACAGTAATCATAATAGTCCGAATGTATTTTATTGTAATTTGTAAAGAGGCCTAATTTTATTATTTAATTAAATATATTATTTTACTTTTTAAATATAAAGTTAGGTAAAAACACTGAATATACCACTGCAGAACAATTGCTTTTCCAACAGCTTCTCATACAGAAAAAGTGAAGAAAACAGTATGCACCAGATTTTCCAATTATTAAGTGATGATTTAAATAGTTATTCATCCTTGATTTATCTTCTAAGAATATCTAGATATCCATTTACTAACCAATATTAGCTGGTAATCTGTTTTATTTATGGACTGGCTAGGAAGTTTGATTAAAAAAACTAAGCTGATTAAAATTTGAAGAAATTTTGAAGTTTTACCCAGCCCAAATTTGAACTCAAATAATGGAAACTGGTTATCTAGGTATTTTTAGTTAGAATATAAAGAATAAAGGTTAATGCATTACTACTGGACCACAAACTCTTTCTGTATATATTAATATCTAACTTATAATTCTTATATCAGCTAGAGTGTTAAGATGACGTGACATGATGCACTGTGACTTCTCCTTATACGGAGTCAGGAATCTCTCAGCAACTATGCTCAGAGAAACCTGTTAGCCACTTTACCTTCCATTCCCCACTCTAGGTTTTCCCATATTCTGCTCCATATCATTTCCACAACATAATCTTTGTCAACTCTATGGTCTTCATATCTAAATCCCCCTTATCTTTTCCCAAACCCAGCATAAAAACCATTATCCCACTTTCTGTATAATCACTTTTTTCATATTTATTCTTCCATAACTTCATTATTTGTATCCTTTCTGTTTTCAAACATTTACATTAAATTAACAGATGCCTAATATTTTCTATTCCTTCCTTACACAATTTACAGACTAAATCACCCATATTTTTCATTTACATGTATATTCTCTTGTTGCTAAAGCTCCCATTTAAGCCTTAAACAATAAACTACTTTCCTTACTATTATCATACATTAACTTACACCTAATATTCTATTTACTTCTATATATATATATATATATATATATATATATATATATATATATATATATATATATAAACTCTTCTTACTCTCCACACTAGTTCTCCATCTCTCTAACTCCCTATTCTTTATTAATGAATCTATTCTTTTATCCCATTCCTTACCACTATAACACCCAACAATCCTTCTAACACAATCATCCCATCTTTTGTACAAATATACTGATATAAATTCTTTATCGAAATCTTTTGCATATCACAGTACTTTTCTCACTCATCTTGTTGCCTGCCCTTTACTCATAACCCAATTAAATATTATTTTGGATATTCTTTTATTATCCATAAACTACAATCTATCAAACATTTTCATTTTACTTTTTGCATCTCTCATCTAAAAACTTGACCATCCCATTTCTCCTTGAATTGCCTCCCTTGCTGTCCATACATCTGCATCCAATACATCCTACTTCCCTTTATACTTTTTCTAAGTAATCTAATACCCCTTTACTAACACATAACACATCATTACCATATGTTAATCCTGCTACTGCAACTCCCTTCCATATAATTCTAGCTACATCATATTTATTATATGAAAACATTGTTAATTTCTTTATTAATCTCTTTCTTTTCTTTGCTTCATTTATCAATTTTTTCTCCCATTTAACTAAACAATTTTTCTGATTACTTAAGATAATTCCCATATAACTATATATATTCACCACACTTAACTTTATATCCTGCAATAAAAAATCTACATCTTCTCTTTCCCCAGTATTAATCACCATTATATTTTATTTTTCTTTACTAAATTTAATTCCCATCTCTTTACCCACCCTTGCACATGTCCTCAGCATAATTTCCATATCTCCTCTTCTTTCTACACACAAAAAGATATCATCCACACAAAAAAAGATCTGACTAAGTATATACTCCCTTGCCACCTATTAATGGTATCTCTATCCCTCTTCCTAATCTTTCTATTGCTCTTTCCATTTCACTCAAATAGGGCCTCTTTGCCTGAGTCCCACCCCATTTTTAACTTTAACTGATTCTATATTTCCTAATTAATATGTATAGTAATTATTTTCATATAATTTCTTAATAATATCCACTAAAGCTTCATCCATTCCTAAATTTCTATTTCCTCTATCATATGCCTTCTCTATATCTATAAAACTCATATATAACTGTCTACATGAATTCCTACTCATATCCATAAGTTGTGTAACTACAAATAAACTATCTCCTATATGCCTATCTAATCTAAAACTTCCTTACATTTCCCCCACTACATTTTTCTCTTCCATTCATTTTACCAACTCTTCTAGCCACCATATATTAGAAAACTTTATATAAAACTGATGTTACCACTATCAGTCAATAATTGTTTAACTTTCTATAATCCTTACCCTTTAAAGAATAATCTTACTTTTGTTTTAGTCCAACTACTCAGAAAACTCTATTCTGTGCCATCTTATTAAAACAGGATAATAATTTTACTTTTGCCCTACACCCTAAATTCATTACCATCTCTGCTGCCCATCCATCTAAACCTCTTGTCTTTCAACTTCTTTTCTACCTCATTCAATTCATATTTCATAAACCTAATATCCCCATTACTATATGCTTTCATGTTTTCTATCACTCTATCCTTCACATCTAACATCTTTTCTATATCCATTACATATTTATTTAAGATTCTCTCTAAGTCTTTTCTAGAGCTACGCTGTATTCCCTCATCATCTAGTAATACTATCTCTCTCCCCTACATTTCTCCTTTTAATGTAATTCCATTTTTTTTTACTCCCATCTCTTCCACTTTTATTAATATCCTCCAACAATTTACTATTCAATTTTATTCTCTCTATATAATTATCTATTTTAGCCAACTTCTTTTCTAAGTCTTTCCCCATTTAGCATTAATATCTTTTTCACTGTCCTTGTTCTTAATAGCACACTTATATATGCCTCTTTCCTCTCTTTTATACTTTTACTAATTCTCATTTTTTATTACTTTTATTTTTCTGAATATTCTCATCTAAAACTCTATTTGCCACTTTTTCTATTTCATTACACCAGTCCTTATACTCATCCCCATCCAACTCTTCCATGATTTCTTCAACTTGTTGTATTTTATACTCTTCCAACTTATTCTTATCATTCATTCTCCATCCACATTTCCCCCATATTAGTGCCACCTAGTGCAAACTCTAGTAATCAAAAGTTATTAAAAGATTATGCATCATAATTCTAGCCAATGCTTTCCCATCTATTATTTCCAGACTAGTTTCTGGTTTATGACTCTCATCAGTGAAAAGCGAATGTTTTAACATCTTGAATAAGCATAAAGAAAAGATGATTATGTAATGTTTCTAGAGTGTTAAGCTAAAGCAATTTTTTTTCCTTTAATGTGGAACATTGCATTCACAGTTTTAAATTTTATTTAGATTATTACCTGAAATGTCTTATTATATTTCAGTGATATATATATATGATGAAATTATTTACATTTATCTCAGTTTATACATACAGGTTGCCACTTGACTTTAAACACCAGGAGAGAGACTGGTACATATATATATATATTTAAACAATATTTTCTTTAATAAGATGATGATGACCACTACTCAGCCCCTATTTGCAATTCCTGGCTAATTTATGAAGAACATAAGCTACTTCCAATAAATGGAGATGGAATAAATATGTAGATTAGACAATATCACATATAAAAGGTTAACACATTATAACAATAGTTTAACTACAAAATGTAATTGTTAGTCAAAATATAATTTTCTCTCTTTCCTTTTTAATAAACCCATGTATACAATCTTTTACATTATTTTAATTCACCCGCATGGAAAAAAATAATAATTATTAATAAAGTGTTCAAGATATCTTTAATTAATTTTAAACATTAATTTTCATTATATTTATACTATTAATACAGTTTTATAATTGAATACATTTATCATATAACAAACTCTGGTCTTTAATATACTTAAAATACAACTCTATGTATGGACAAACTTATAAATATATATATAAGACATTTATTTAATTCATAAGTTTCCTAGTATAAATACATGCATATACTTAATATGGGATAAATATAATCACTAAAACCTTTCTACAATAGTAACTATAGGCAATGACCATTTTAGATCTGAATCCCGATTAAATAAAGCTACATTTTAATTATAGTCAGCTCATTTTCACTCCATTTCACCCATCCTATTCCCAAATATATATATATATATTGGAGCACATATATCTTCCACATTTGAGTTCTTGATTTCACCTATGTTTAAATATAATATTTTCTCAATGACTTTGCTCTGTATATTCTGGTTTTCATAGAAATAAGGTATGCACTTATAATCTAAAATCATGTGATGATGATTGTCTGGTGTGCGACTGCATCTATATTACAGTTAACATAAGTTATAAATGCCTTTATATGTATTTAAAATTAGTTATATGTTTTATTACCATCTGCTAGCTAAAATTAAAAGCAAAATATATACATGTACCATCCTAGCTTGGCTAATTCATACACAATGGTAAATTAATTGTTTAAATATTGCCATTATTAAGACATTTTATAGCAGAGTAATGAGACAGTCATGAAAATGAAAGATTAATTAATAATACAAGCAATTCAAACAAGTATTATTTAGAGGGACCACCAATTGTTAAGTTAAAAGTTTTGTCAAAATCAAAGGGAAATAAATTTATGTGAATTATTGTATAATGAATGTGTTTAATAATAAAGCCATTTTGTTTATTAGTAGGTATCAATTCATATTATTTCTTACTGTTATCTATGCCTGTGAAATTAGATGCTTTTACAGAATCTGTGTTTTCCATGACCTAGAGAAAATACATTTAACTATCAATCATGGTATGTGACTTTGTGAGTGAAATGGTTTAATATCCTCATGGGTAAACTATAAGACCATGACCTCTAAAGGCAGATGTCAACTATGCATGCAGAAGTCTGTCCATTTCAATATATTATAATGGTATATTAATTTAATTCCATAATATGTTGAAGATTGCCAAATTGTTACTGTAAATAAATAAATAAGGAAAACACAATCATCAATATAATTCAGAATCAAAGTATATTTTATTGAATCCAAACTACATTCAGTAATTAAATACAAATGATAACCTAAATTAAAACTTAGCTATATTACTGTAAATAAATTATATTTCTTATTTTTAAATAAATATTTCTAAAATATATGTGCATAATGTATAATATTAATTTGTCCAAAAATTAGCAGAATATGTATTCTAATCATTCTTCTAAATAATTCAATGTTTACTTAAATATCTCAGGGTAAATGTAAACTAAGTATATGTATTAATGAGGTTACAATTAATATGTGACCAATAAATAATAAATGATATAACCTTTAAAAAAAGAATGAAAGCCAAGTTTAATTAATAAATGAATTCATATTTTATTTACATTAATAAGAGAACCAAAAGAAGTAATATCATTATTAATTTACAATATAATTAGTTATATTTATTATTTCCAACTTTTTACAGAGAACATTAAATAATTTCAATATTTTTATGTGTGGAGACAACATTCCTAGGTAAAATACATCCTATATTTGATTTACTTATATGTTGTTAAGTCTAAAATTGCTTATTATGGAATAAAATTTTTAAATAAAACCATGAACATGTTTTTTTAGGTGGGTGATTCAACTAATTTAAACCTAACTCCTCTAAATATTATTTACTATGACTAAACTTGTTGTATTTTGTAAAAGTGGTTTTCAAGTGGAGTTACTGGTAGACTGTTGCAGAAACGGAAGCTGTAAGGAGCTTAAGGTTAGTCGCAGTGCTTTACTATGAAGCGTTCATGTGTAGCTAAACTGGACTGGGGCTAAGGTATGCATAAACCTAGCCCATTGTGAACCGTTTTTGTAGCAGCCAGCCTGAATGAATATCGAGGGAATTGAACAGTAGTGAACTGTAGAGATAGAGTTGTTGCAGACTATTCGCTATTCTGATTACTTAAAAACATTGTGTCTTAATGTACATAATCATACATATGGATACATCAAAACTTCAAATGTATTTCTACAAATATTTATCTTCACTGTACTGTAGCAGCAATTCCATGTGCTATTGTCAATTTATCCAGTGGCTTAACTACAAATCATATATGTATACATAAGCACATACTTAACATTTGTGAAAATTTTCAATTTACAGCTTATCAATACCAAATCAAATAATGAGATATGTAAGCTTCTTAACAGTTATTATTATATAATACATCAAAAAAGAAGGCTTCATCTCTTATATATATATATATATATATATAACACAAAGAAAACAGCCACTATATATATATATATATATATAACACAAAGAAAACAGCCACTATTTATAAACATAAATATCTATGCAAGTTTAGATTACATCATCTCTAATAATTCACTAAGGAATGACTATTAATCACCAAAATTCACTCTTGAAACATATAAATAATAAGTTATCTTAAAATATAAAATTTTTACATCTATATAACCTTTGTTAAATTCAATCTCTTTTATCTGAGGTTAATTCATTCATACAACATGAATGTGCTGTATGCAATATAATTTTGTAATTGTTAAATAAACTAATATACCTGTTTTTTATATTTCCATGCTCTTGGAGAGAATGCTAAAATATACTTTCGTAATAAATAATACTAAGAAAATAAATAAATATACTACATAAAATTTTGCATTAAAATAAAAAAGAATATACCAAATTTGCACCTTTCCTTTTATAAAATACTGTTCAAAGGTGTTTTTGAATGTTTGTCCTGTGGCAATATAAAACTAAACACAAAGGAAACTGTGAAGATTGTAAGAAAGGATCCACTAACACTTAGAAGTAAATTTTTCTTTCATATGTCATAGCATCTGCCGGGACGCGAACCCACACCCGTCTGCAACCAACTACTTGCTTGCATGGCGGCTGCGATACCTCTCGGCTAACAACGCAAGACCACTTAGAAGTAAATTTTAAAAGTTCTTTCAGTCTGTTGTCCATAATAGTTGTTTACAGATAATAACAGCAACTTGATTAAATCAATCAGCTTGGGAATCTGAGATAAATTCTGTAGCAGTTGATTTTTGAGTATTTCTTCTCAGGATGTATAGTAGATTATTTTTAAATATATAGTTCAAAGATGTTTTATCATGCCAGATAGAATATTGGCGGAGCTGTTTAATCATCCATATTTATCAATTGCTTACATAATAAAAGTTTATAAACAGATCAGAAGTTAACAATAGCAGTTAACAGTCAAAGTAATCATTTTTGGACATTTTAGCAATTATTTATCACCTCCAAATGACTTGGAATTTCTATAGGGCTTTCCAAACACAATGAATCATACATCACATAATTGAAGTGAAACCCACATATCTGATGTTATTTTTTTCAAGCATGGAATTACTTGTAGATGCATACTGAAAATAGAACACAAAATATTTATATTTAATTAAAAAAATTAAATAATCTTAAATAAATTAAATATAAAAAAATAATAAGCATTTCTCCATTATTTTAAACCCTCATGGGTACTTGAGTACTAAAGCTGCAACATGGAGCATATATTAGACCTTTATATGCCTGTTCACATTCATATCAATCTACCACTGATAACTTTGTAATCTTGTAATTTGACCAAAATAATGTGTACATGGATCTTTCTTTGGCAAAAGTCAACAATTACAAAGTTATTGTGAAGTTGATATAAATATCAACAGCCACAGTAGGTCTAATACACGCTGTGTTGCAGGACTAAAAATAAGTGAATAATAATAAAATGTAATATAGTTTAAATATATTGTACACCAAATGAACAATAAATGATTTTGATTTTTAAGTAATTTGCATAAAAATGAAACCACTTGATTGCAAATTATGTGGGGATTTTCATAAAACTGCTATCGTTTTTTTTTATAAAAAAGTTAAACCCAAAACACAATGAAAATGACAACAATATGACAATGGAAAAAATAGCTGTTGTCAGAAACAAATCTGGACAATAACTGAAAAATGGCGGATTATTTCTTTCAATATGATGTCATCGCAACATGACACATTTATTGTGGGTGTGAAAAGGTCTATCTCCCCTACCTTGCAGCTTTAGTACTCAAGAACCTAATCATGCACACACATCCTATTATTATTATTATTATTATTATTATTATTATTATTATTATTATTATTATTATTATTATTATTATTATTATTATTATTATTATTATTATTATTATTATTATTATTATTATTATTATTATTATTATTATTATTATTATTATTATTATTATTATTATTATTATTATTATTATTATTATTATTATTATTATTATTATTATTATTATTATTATTATTATTATTATTATTATTATTATTATTATTATTATTATTATTATTATTATTATTATTATTATTATTATTATTATTATTATTATTATTATTATTATTATTATTATTATTATTATTATTATTATTATTATTATTATTATTATTATTATTATTATTATTATTATTATTATTATTATTATTATTATTATTATTATTATTATTATTATTATTATTATTATTATTATTATTATTATTATTATTATTATTATTATTATTATTATTATTATTATTATTATTATTATTATTATTATTATTATTATTATTATTATTATTATTATTATTATTATTATTATTATTATTATTATTATTATTATTATTATTATTATTATAATTAAATGATTATTAATATTATATATTACTAATTTCAATGTCTTGTATATTTGCTTTATTATTGTATTTTAGCTGCTCAGGTAAAAACAAAATATTAACTATAAATAAATCAATTATAAATATTTTAAAATGATTCTGTCCACAACTAAATAAAACTGCTACATTACATTTTAAACCTATAACTATGATATTATTTTGATATCAATAACTTTTATAAAAAAAGTATCAAGGCATTTTATTTATTGATTAGCTTTATATCATACAAATAAATATTTTTAAAATTACAATATTTTTTCAAAGTCTGTACCAAATCTAATCATTACAATATATGTATTAAAATAAAGATTTTCACAGGTAATAAATATAAAAGATATATTTCTTAGGTTGAAGTGTGACTAATTAAAACTAATGTTACATCAATCTTTTGGTTGGATTATACTTCTCAGTGTGTTTATCTAGATTTTGTAAGTATGATCAGATAAATTATAGTATTATTTTAACTTCCAATGGATGAGCCAAACATTTTACTTATTACTAGATCACATACTTCCAGCGTGCACTACCATATTTGAATGCATTGCTTCCAACTTTGAATCCAAAACCTTCAATGATAAAGTCAAAAGCCAGAGTCAAGTATGAGAATGGGATTCAGGTGCAATAAAATATCTATAAAAAAAAACTAATTTTTCAATCTAACAGCTGATTGAAGAATATCGCCATTATAGAAATTAAATTATATACAGAAAAATAAATTTAATTTTAAGTATACAGTTTATGGAAATAGCACATAAATTACACAAACATGTGTGTGATCAGGTGGGTCAGCAATATGAGATGGCATTGAGTAGTGGGTCATGTGAAAGTCTGAGTTCGAATCCTGCATGTATTACAGTTAACAATTATAAAGTTTGTGGATATATTATGCTAATTTTGGCTTTCCAAATTTGAATTTGTTTTATAATTTGGTGAATATTTGTATTATCTTTACTCATTAATAAGTTAGTAAAATTTTGGTACTACTAAGATGATAAGCAAACTATTTCCTTCTTTTAGTTGTTAGTTTATTATTTTGGTCATGTGTTAGTTAATAAATGCATGTTCTATAGTTATGTGTTTGTTGTATAATTCATTCTTAAGAGAAATATACTTGTGGTAGTTATTACTCTCTAGATTCTGACCATTGTGTAGTACATTCATTTATACTTTGTGCCAAACATAGGGCTAATAAATCTATACTTCTGAAAGAAAAACTATAATCATGATAAACTTATGCCTCTGAGATAATTAATATAATACTCAGAATATTATATGTGGTGATACAGTTTAAAAATATAGTAGTAATCCTTAATATTTTAAATGAGTTTATTAAAGAATTCAGTTATAATTAAATTAATACATTGTAGAGGGATGTACATCTAACGTCAAATAAGTAAAAAGTATGGAGACTTATCGTGGAGTTTTTGGGTCCAGTTTAGGTTGGAATCTTGTTTATAAAGTAATTTTTAAAATGCATTAGTAAAAATGCAATTCATTGAAAAAGAAATGTGGAAAACTTACATTTGACAATATGGAATGAGGGAGTGTAAGTCAAGGGCATTAAAATTATTCATTTGAAAAAGAAAGTCCAGAAGTGACATTTAATAAACCAAGCATGGTAATAAAATATATAAAATATCAGAAATTTGTTTTAAAAAAGATAGGAAAAAAAAAGAAGAGCAGGTATTTAATATTGAGATGATGTATTGACTATTTAATGGAATGGAAGATGGATTGGAGAAAATAAAAGAGTAGCAAAAGAGAAGAAATAAATAAAATGGAAGATAGTTTAGAGAAAATGAGAAAACCAAAACAGAAAGGATGAGAAAATGTAAGACAAATTGGAGATATAGGTAAAGAAACAAAAGCAAAGGGATGAGAAAATGGAAGAGAATAAAAATGAAATTCATAAAGGAAAATAAAATGAAAAAAAATAAAGAATCATATTAGAAAAGTTCAAAATGATTTAGAATTTTTTTAAGGAAGATACAAACAGAATTGTAAGAAGAAATACAAACAGGTGAAAGATGTATAGGTAATTGATTAAAGAGGATACAGGGAAAAATAAGTGAGCATAATAACTTTAGAGACATTGATAAAATAAGCTTGAAGTGCAGGAAAAGCATATGGATTTGAAGGAAGTAGAGTTAAAGAAACACTTTGATGATCAAATAGAAGTAATAATTAAGGATATTTATTAAAATTAAAGTTAGAGTTAATATGAAGAGAACAAAAATTTGATTCAAAAAATAAATTTATTTCATGAAGAATTAAAGAAAGATTGAAGGAAGCCCAATGAGAAGAATCTCAGAGCAGTAGGAAGAAAAGTTATAAGTTTAAGATAGGAATAGAAAATAATGTAAAAAGTTTAGAGATAGGATACAACCACTTTTCCAAATTCAAACTTATTAAAAAATAATGGATTCAATCAAAATTGTGATGATGATATGCATTATAACTTCTTATAAAGTGTAGATAAAGATAATCATGAAGATGGAACAACTCAATTTGGTATGCTTGAAAAGGTATAGGTTGTCAGGTGAGTCGAACAATAGCAAAATCTATTCAAATAAGGGCTTTTAAAGATTTTGTAGTAGAAAACCATTAATGCATTTGGACAGTTTGTAGGAACTTTTTAATTTTCATATATTGAAAGAAGAAAAGAAATTAGCAATGGCATTTAATCATTTACTTGGTGTAGCTAAGAATTGATGGCACTTATTAGAAATAAACTACAAACTTTTGGGGATTGCTACTTGGACATTCTGTATAGTTTTTTGAATGGAAAGCTATAGAACCATGAAAAGTATCGTATGATTCCAGTGGAAACTCATACACAAGTTTTCTACTTTCAGGTTTTTTAAAGTGAGATCTCTCAAATTATTAAAATATGTCATAATATTCCATTAGTGGTTCTAGAAATAATGCTCGGAAATAGCAACTGTATCATTAAGGAGATGTCAGAATTATTGGCAGTAATGAATAACATTTTTTTTTTTGTTGAAAAATGATCTAAGAGGATTTTGAACTCCAGTAGACTATTTAAATACTGCTTACTTTTATTTTTATATATAATCAGAATTAAATTTCTCATAATCATGTATCGATTAGTCATAAGCAGTAGATCGATCATTAAAACTTGTTTTTTATTGTTTAATTAAAATTTGAAAATTGGCAATACGACAAGGAAAATATCAGCAGTCCAAATGTCTGAAGATTCCTTAATGAAGATAGGATTTAGAATGTAAACACATTTTGATTTCCTGCATTATAATGGCAATCAAAGATAAATAGTTCAAAACACATTATCACTATTAGACTGGATATCATGTGTCAGTTTAATAACTTTTTTATTTATTTTTTGAAATGTTTTTAAACGTTTTAAATTTGTTTCGATTCCCATAATGCCTTATAAATTATTAATAATACCGTATATTAGAAGACATTAAAAACAAGAGATAGCTTATAAAACATATTTTTGATTGATGTGATATCACCATGACATTCTGATATCTATAATTACTCCAATGTATTTTTAATAATTCATGCGCTAAATAATAGTAGTAATTCAATTTATTAATCATACAGTTCTACGACATTAGGCAGTAAATTTGCATCTTATATTTAACAATACAAAAAAAAAAAAATTTAAAGAAAGAAAAATACATATATCATTATGAATATAAGCCTATAAATAATATTTTTATCTAAAACAATAAGTGTATTAAAGTCTACATCAAAAACATCTTCGTTAATAAAATCCAAATTATATGTTTTAAAGGCAAGCGAAATAAAGGAGACGTGAGTACGTCAAAGAGCCATACTTAATATAAACTAGAATAGGAATTCAGATTTTATATACACAGTTTATTACATCTGAAATTATATGAGGTAAAATAATTTTATTAGTAACAAGAAACATTCTGCAGATTATAGTTTGAGTAGGCAGAGAAACAGACATTAAATCTAAAAAGCAATAATTCATAACATATAAATAAAAAACAAAGTTAAAGCTAATACAACTCCTTGTTAAACAATTTTAATTTCAATTGAAAATTTCCTCTCGTAATATCAGTAGATGCTGAATGCTATGAATTACGTCTGAGCTCTATTAACTAATTTTAAATATTGCTACAGAAATTGTCAATTAACTGAGTTAAATGTCTCAACCAAACCAATAGGAGCAGTATTTAAATCTTGTCTTTGCTCACAACATTTATTTTTGACAAAAAACCATTTTGAGTTTTTGGTTTTTACTTATCTATGACTGAAAATCTGTTATTATAAACCCTGTGTGGTGGCGTTGTTGGCAGAGTGTCTGACTTGGGATCAGGAAGTCCCAGGATTGGTTCTGGTGGTTACAGTTTTGGTACTCAAACTTTTTATAAACTTCTGAGCAGTAAAGGCATTACCATTTTTTTTTGTTACTGTAATAAATGAGAAGTATAGGATAATTAGTATACTCTCTTATCTTTGCTCTTAAAAATTTGTAATATAAAAAGTACTTTTCCAAGAATCCTCTAAAAGCTTTTAATAGTTATGATGCTAATGTATCATTACCATTTTTTTAAACCTTTCCATTTTATCAGGATATGCAGCCTTTCCATTTTAGAAGTGCAAAGAGCTGTTTCATGACTTCAAGCTGGATATCAGTGCCCAATCTAAGTGATTAGGATAGGATAGATATATAATTCATTAAAATCAATCATTTAAATTTTTACATTGTTCTTTATAAAATAAAATAAAAAGGGTACTTATGTATTAGACCGGCATTAACAAGGCACATATGTATTAGACCAACAATAGTTTTCTGGTCTACTGATCTTTGAAAATAACTTTCTGACAAACTTAATTTATCAATTAAAAATTTATTTGGAAAAATGACAATCCTATATATTTTAATGGAAATGAAACAAATGTCTAAAAACATACATTTACATTTTTTGTGAAAAATTATCTTCCACCAAATAAACTCATAAAGATTTATTTTTAAAAATGGCCATCTATATCTTTATTTACTGGAAATGAAACAAACACTCATTTATGTTTTTTTTTTTTTGAGAAATGATCTTCCACCAAGTAAACTCTATATAAATTTATTATAAGAGGTAAACAAACCAAAAAATAATATATATCTTCATTTATTTTCTTAGAAGATCGTACATTTATTTGTTGCCAGTGGCTTTCATCAGCATCGGACTAATACGTAAGTGCCAAAAAAATGTAATCAAAATACTCCCTCATGTTTGAGATAACACCATTGCTACAATTAAAAAAAGCCATATTCTGATCTAATCAAAGTTTCTTTCATTTTTCGTATTAATAATGTTGCTTTCATTGCAGCAAAATAAAATTTAAAATAACTATGGTTATATGTGGGATTCGAACTCAGACTTTCATACGACCCACAACTCTCAGTGCCATCTTATATCGCTGACCCACCTGATCACACACATGTTGAAAAGATAAATAATCACCAATAAACGTATTTCGTGCTAAACCAGTACTTATCAGTTGGTCCAGATTACCAATATAAGATGACACTGAGAATTGTGGGCTGAGTGAAAGTCTGAGTTCGAATCCCGCATATATTACATATATAAATGCAAGTGTTAAGCCTGTACAACGTATTAATAACTATGATTAGAAAATGACTGCAGTTTTAATCATTCTTATATTTAATTGTTAATTTCTAATTTCTGCCTTTAAATTCTTACATTGTTTATGAAGTTTGGTAACCATTTTTCCACTCTTCAAGCAGAGAATTCATTGATAAGACTGAAATTTCTAAGATTCCAGTTTTATCGTTCTTAAACATCAATGTCACTATTGTATTTTTTCATTCGATAACTTTGCCAAATATATGCTTCTTATGAATTATTTATAATAATTCTGTCATTTTTTGAAGCTTTTTCATTCTTTATAAAGTTATTCCCATACTATGAAAACATTTAAAATACTTTTCATTTTAGAAACTGTTGAAATTGTAAGGCTTTATTATTGCTATATAGTTCTTTGTAGAACCTCCCCCCTCCAACCATTTCATGATATCTTTGCCTTTATCATTATTAGTGCTATTTTGTTCTCTTATGACTGAAATATAAGGGCCTTGTGATATTGCCACGATCTGGATTCAAATCCAGATGAAAAAGAATAATTTTAAATAGGCTGGAAATTTTTAAGTAAGCTTGGACTTTTTTTCTATATCTAATCCACAGCTAGCTAATCTAGTTATCAAGTTGTTTATTATTAAATGATTACTCTTAAAGGCAAATTAAAAAAATTATCTTGTGATGAATTGTTCTAATATTATTCAAGCAATAGAGAGCACAGCAGTTATAATCAATTGATTAAACTGAGTTCATGTTTGATCTAGAAATATTTAGTTGTCGAATCCCCGCCCTAAATGGAACAGGCGTATATCTACCACTGTTACTTAAAGAAAAAACGCTAAAACTTCATCAAATGACAAGTGATTTATTTCGTCTGTTATGTTTTAATTCCTTTCTCTCCCCCCATCTTTTTAAATCCTCTTACTTAAAAAAAAGTAAAACAGTATACATAGTGTACATGAATTTTCTTTTCGAGATACTTTTGCGCTAAGACTAATGCGCATGCGGTTTTCAGCGTCTGCTTCGAAAGTAATTTAAAATATATATCTTTCAATCTCATTTTAAAAGTAAGTAAAACTTATAGTAAGAGTTAATAAAAATATTATGACCTTTGTCTTTTTTAAATGTATTTATATAAGATTCTGTCAAATTGTTTTTATTCTTGAAGAAAAAAAAGATTTGATGTGTAGACTCTCTGATTCTATTTTTTATGATATTAAAACAGTTCTATTTCATGTATATTTTGAATTAATTCTTAAAAGTCGTTTTTATTATGTGCATGAAAATTGTATTTACATTGAGATACCTTTTAAGATTTTTTTGTATATTTATAAATGGGAAATATTGCAAAGCTCGTGGCCTAGAATGGACTCGAGGATTAAATAAAAATCTTTAGTTTGAATTAAATGGAACTTTGGTGTGATGCTCAAACACTCTTTGGATACTTAAATGTAGACCACATTTTAAAGTTCTAATTTTTGAAATAAAATATTGCACTGTTCATTGTCGTAAATTTTTTTACGAAATTCAAATTAACACGTGTTTAGTAGTGACGTCAATGACAACTTCATTAATTAATGATTTTACAAAAAAATAAAAAATGGGAAAAATTAATAAATAGCATGTGACTTTCTGCTTGCATTTAACATATGTTGCTAATAGCAACTATTTCCCCTTTAAAGTTATTAAAAAGTCCCAATTTGGAGATGGGATTAGTATAGCACTGAATATGAGTAGTGAAATTTACAGTAATCTCTGGAGCAGAATAAAGAGATTTGCCCCCCTCCCCGACCGCAAATACAATAATAAGATTACCAACTCAGCTTTAATTCTTATAGCCACGTAATAAATTTATAATATAGATTTAAATAATAAAATTAAAAAATAAATTGTACAGTACTAAGGACTGAAATTTAATGGCTTTTAATACATAGAATTGCTCTATCACTATAAAATGATTTATTTTATATCGACCGAGCCATTTAGTAAATAAAGTTGCTGCAGTGTTTATTAACAACATTTGGTTCATTAGTCAAGACTGGAAATTACATAAAATGTTGAAGGGTGTGTGTGCAGTATTTATTTCTAAGATTTGATTTAAGATTCTACATTTGCATGAGCTTGAAAATGAAACAGAAATGTGTTTTCCCGTGAAAAGTAGTACATATATAAATGAGCTTGTGTTTACATCTGGATTGTAATGAATTTCTTTGCAAATTTGCTGCATCTGTTAATTCTTACATAGATCAGGAACAATAATGCAAATGGTCATTTATCTAGTAAGTTAAGGGCTGCTGAAATGTTTATTAACAGCATTTGATTCGTTAATCAAGACCGGAAGTTACGTTTGGTGAGGGGTAGGGACTATATTTATTACATATATAATTGTATTTATTGAATTATTAATCGTGCTTAGCACTTAATAATAGTCCAATGGTAAAAAATTTAAGTCTAAAAATCTCTTACGCTAAAATTAGCCAATAAGAGTGGAAAAACTATGAAATAAATGTCTATGATGGAAAATTATTATAAATCAAAGATATTTTTAGCAGTAAAAAATTACTTGTGGATAAGAAAGCTACAGTCATTTTCTAGAGTTCAGGGATTCCTTGATGTTTTATAAACAGATGTGGATGAAAGTGACACTCAAGTTTGGATTAAACAATAAATGTTTCAATATGAAATTTAAAGGCAATGATCATCAAACTATAAATAATGATACTGATCTTGTAGTTTTCTTTATATAATTAATGAACAAAAATTTGTATAGAATAAATTGCTTCTTATATTAATATATATTTTCCATTTGAACTATTATACTGTGTAAAAACTCCAGATCAATCTATTCTATGCAATGAAATCATATAAATAATATAACCTCCATCTATGCTATTACAATCAGTGCAAATATTCTTGCTATAGTATGGAGCACTTTAAAAAAATTCAAATTTCCTTTGGAGAGGCTCATTACTATGACAATTTAATGCAATGATAGATAGAGGAAAGTTGAAGGATGTCTACTCAGACAAAACAAAGCTGAAGACATTCCACTATGTTCCAAAGAATTAAAATGGGAAATTGAGATTGTGACTAAAACTATAAATTTTATTCAATGCAGGAGATTTAACTACCACCAATTTGCACCATTTTTTAAGAATTTAGAATTTGAATTCAAAGGACTTCCCTTATTACACAGAAGTTTCTTGGTTATCTTTCCACAAAATCTTAAATTTTATTCAATGCAGGAGATTTAACTACCACCAATTTGCACCATTTTTTAAGAATTTAGAATTTGAATTCAAAGGACTTCCCTTATTACACAGAAGTTCCTCGGTTATCTTTCCACAAAATCTTAAAGGTCTTTTATTTGCTTATAGAAGAAATAATTATTGTTTCTTGAAATCAAAGACCAAGATGAATCAATTTTGAAGGATTTAACAGAGATGCAAGATTTGGTATTTCTAGTTAATTATTCCAACCATCTGAACAATTTTAACATTATATTATCATGAAAAGGTATTAATAGCAACATATACAATAGCAGTGAGGATTGCCAATTCCTCAACAAGCTTTATGATAAATGCTTAGCCAGAGCCAGCACTTAAAATATCTGTCAGGAACCCTCCCCCCCAAACCCCTGACCATGTTTTCGTGCTTTGGCACTCCTCAGAGAGGTGTCAAAGCATGAAACCATGGTCAGGGGTTTGGGGGGGGTGTTTCCTGACAGAGATATTTTAAGTGCTGGCTAAGCATTTGTCATAAAGCTTGTTGAGGAATTGGCAATCCTCACTGTTTATAACTTACAAGCTTAAGAGATAGGGTCATATGATCTATGACTCTTATTTTGACTATTTATATACAATAGCAGTTTTGTATAGAATTGGAAAATCATCAAAAATCTGATACTCTAACTTATTCTCCTATGTATGAACAGTTCAAAATGCACTGCTAGTAGTAGAAGGTCTGATTCTGAAGTGTACATCCTTGAATTTGTTTCAGTTTTGGTATTTCTGGCACTCAAACTTCTTACAAATTCTCAAGCAATAAAGCTATTTGATTATTTATTTATTTATTTATTTATTTAATTGTTCAAAATCTAACTTTGTACTTTTTAACAATATTGCAATAAAATTAAAAAGATTAAAGATGAATTCAATAAGTGCTTTGAAGATGTCAAGAAGGAATAAAAAGATAATTTTCTCTATTCATGGGAATTTTTCTTTCGAAATCGAACAAGTTCTTGTTTTCTTACACATTTAGGGGATTTGAACTCAGATTTTTAAGCCACTTCAACCATCCATACTATCTCATACTACTGATACACATGACCACACACATGCCGAAAAGATAAATAATCAGCAATATATATATTTTGTGCTGAACCAGCACTCATCAGTCGGTCCAGATTATCATCTCCCATACATATATATACAATCAGTGCTCAGTTTATATTAAGATAGCAAATCCTTATACTTCAATGGACAGGCTTCAATCTACTACAACCTCCAACTCTTCAGCCATCCATACTATTGAAAATCTGATGATAGGATTCCTAAATCCCATGCTGATGCCAATATTGTTATCATGTCCATGTTGACCTCAAGTCACTCTGACCCCTCATGGATAGGACAGTATCCATTTAAATACAGAGAAGAGAACTCATTGATCCGCAGAATGATTCAATTGTAAGCTAGGATTCCAAAAATGTATTCTTATTTAAGTTAACAATATCCCAAAATTAAAAAGTTTTTCATACAATATCCATAATACTTTGGAAGTATATACTTACATAAACAACTGTTTCCATATATAAAACTTAATAAAATAGTATATTTAGTCAAGACTAACCAATGAATAACTTTTTGCTATAATGACAGTCGTATTTTCACAATCGTTATTTCTAAATCTTAAGAAGTTATCTTAAAGTTACTGGCAAAAAAATATAATAGATCAGCACTGTTTAAAATTTAGCAATAAATATTATAACCTCTATTATATATTATTATCATTTATTCAATAAATTATAATTATATCAATAATTACACATGTTCAATATTCATCATCATCATTTTCAATCATTATCAATCCTCTGCAGAATGAAGATCTCTCAAATTCAGTGCATTTTTTTTTTATCTCTAGCCTCATTTCTCCACATCCATCTGTCTCACATTTGGTTCCTTCCTAAGTTTTTTATAATCTATTGGAATCAAGAGATTTTGTTCATTATTATTCCTATATATTTCCTTTTATTTATTTATTAGTTTATTTATTAACTTAAAAGTCAGAATGAGCAACAATATAAATGCATATGGCTGAAATGAATTTGATACCCCTATTTTAGATCATTATTTGAATTGTAAAGAATAGCACATTTATCAGAAAAATTATCTTCGTTGTGTTAATGACATCTTTGTATATGTTCCTAGCCTTCGTTGTGTTAATGACATCTTTGTATATGCTCCTAGCCCCACAATTTCCCAAATTCAAGACCTCATGCATGCCACATCGCTCATTCTAATCTGTGAAACCAAAGACGCTTCAAATGGAATTAAATACCTTGACCTCTACATACGATGTGACTTCACATCCATGAACTATCAAAGGATTATTGAACCCATATACGTGCACAGTTTTATACTCCCCAACTTGCATAGACTGCTCTCTCACAAATTAGCTAGACTTAGAGCACCCCTATACTATAACTTCCTTTTATATATGTTCAAATCACAGAGGAAAGATAATATCAGAACATATTTATCAGAATTATGCAGTGTGGAATCTACAGATCCAGCTCTCCTACAAACCATTAGAAACTTTTACCACAAAATATGACCCCCCACAAACTTTAAGCCTTGGATTTTCATTCTCTATAACCTTTACCTAACCCATCGCATCTCTAAAATTATCATTCCCAATCACCAAATAGCACTATGTACTTCCCCTCCTCAACAACGCTTACTTAATAACTCAAATAATAATTTTTCCAGCTGTTCTCCATTCCCAGATTGAATACAAAATGAAATGCCATAACCCCATCTGCCCCATCCTGGCCAATCTCTCTACTCGCATTGCTCAACACACATCTCTATAAGAAATCTAAAATCAATTCTGATACTCATTCAATTTTTTCAAACATTTTTTTACACTTGGCCACACCTTTGTTCTCTCCTCTGTCAATATTGTTTGCACCAAGCACAATGAGACCAAGTGAAAAATTAAGGAAGCATGGTACATCTCTAAAGACAAATACATCATTAATAAGAGGGAATCCTGCGTTTCCCTTTTTAAAAAGTGGTCTACTCACCCATTATAATGGAATATGTAAATTAAATGTTAATTAGCATAAATAATATATATACATCCTCCTCTTCTCACTACAACCATTGCTACGTCTATGAATGATACCAATTGAAAGCTATCTAAGCACATTCAGTTAAATTATTCATTAAAGCTTTGCTCCATATATCTTTTGCATATATTTATTTAGTTATAGTAGTGAGAAAGATGAAATTCATGTTTTTGCTTTTAATCAGCTCAAATTTAAAACTCAACCATCAAACCTATATTACATCTTGTTGCTTACTTGTACAAAGCTTTCTTTAACATTAATAATATTTATTAGTTATTCATTAGACTAAAAATTCTACTTAATGAATAATATTTCTGTAGTGTAATTTTCACTACACCACTCTCACATGCAGTAGGAATTGGTTTTTATATGCTTTTAACACGTTGTGGAGGGGTGTAATCATAAACATATGATCAAAGACATTAAAAGTTGCACATTTCATGCTGCTACTAGCACTCATCAGTTGGTCCAGACCATAATCTATTATACATATCTTTATCATTGTTCAGTACATATAGATAGCCAATTACTATAATTTAATTGGTGTTAAATTTACTGCTGTCACAATTTTGACATAAACCACTTGATGGAAGTATATTGATAATCATGTCTTTGGCTATATGTCTATGATTACACCTTTCCACAAATAGTTAAAAGTGGATAGAAACTATTCCTTATTTTGCATGAGAGTGGTGTAGTAAAAATTACACTATAGAAATATTATTCATTAGGTGGATAATCTTTAGTCTAATGAATGACTAATAAAAATTATTAATATACTTTCATTAAGTGGTTTGTATCAAAGTTGTGAGGGCAGTAAGTTTGACACTTATCAATTAAACTGTAGTAATTCCCTATCTATATATACTAAACAGTGATAAATATATATGTAAGAGATTGTGACCTGAGCAATATAATGAGTGCCAGTTCAGCATGAAATGTGCATCTTAGAGATCATAAATCTTTTTCATTCATTTTTGATCATATGTTTAAGGTTACACCACTCCACAAGATGTTAAAAATGGATAAAAACCAGTCCCTACCTTGTCATGAGAATTATGTAGCAAAAATATTTGAAAGACTGAATATGTAAAAATAAATGCAAGAGGAGAAACATTGGCTACAAGCTAACACAATGCTTTTATTTGTCAAATCCTTTAAATATGCATAAAGAATTTGAATTTTTAATATTTTTTATATAACTTTGCTGTTAAATCATTGCCTTGGTTTTTAGTAATTATTATTAAAAAATTAAGGTATTTTATGAACCAGTGCATTTCAGAAACTTCTGGATTATATAATAGTTGTCTGCATAAAATTCTGGATTTAGTAGCTTTTAGAGAGAAAGGCTTCAATATACACCTGCTGCATTTAATTAACCAATTAAAACCTGAGTATTTCCTTATGGTGATCTAATTCTATTACTTAAATTAATTATATATAACATTTAAGCTGCCAGAGCTATTCAACAGAAAAGAGACATCCATACGAAATAACATTTTCATTTCATTTACGAAGGTTTTCATTATTCCAGAAATACCTTCAGTTTACCAAAAAGACTCTGTACTTCAAAAAAAAATTGAAAAGCAGACATGTAATTTATTATTAAGGTACAAGTATTGAAAGTGTAAGTGGATACATTACAAGTAAAAAAAAAAGAAGAAGAAAAACAACATTGTGGAGAGTGATGGATAGATTGATCATATTGGCAACATTGGTTATTCAACTTAAGATGGAAGATACCAAATGCAGATAATCAGATTTCTGTACGAACAAAGTCCTATTTTAATAAAGAAATAAAGGACTTTTATTTAGATATATAGGATGCTTTTGATCAGATCAAATAACATTTTAAAATTGTCATGGGATATTTTAATTCTACAGTTGCTTTGGATAAATTTGAGTGTGGAGATAATGAGAGAAGAAATAAAATTATGGAATTTGCTGGGAAATAATATACCATAAATCTAAAGCAGAAATAGACATTGATGCATCCAAATGAAGGTGCAGCAGATGTGGATAACATTTTAATGGTAGAAAATGCACGTTTTAATACTATCGTGTACTTAAGAGAGATTTTATAGGAAGTGATCATCAATACATAAATGTAAAAGTATATATATTAATGCAAAACCAAATGAATAAAAAAACAACTGATACTCTAAATTATTGTACAGATATCTGATATTAATCAATATATGCAAAAGGAATATGAAAGCATCCCTTATAAAGAATATTTATACTTATATAATTCTATAAAATAGTATGCAAAGAATTGTTGACATGAGAAAATATAAATATATTGGCAAAAAAATGCAGAATAAAAGTCTTAAAAATATAAAACAACAGCCTAAAAAGAGAAAAAACATGAATTATGTGAAAGAATTCTTTAAATAACTATATAGTAATTAAAAACAAAAAATAAATACATCCTATAATTACACACAAATAAATCTGAATAATGTATCTTTATATCTGTTGCCCATGAAAAACATTTTAATGCATATATAGGCTGCAAAAATGAGGTTGCTATTAACTGAAAGAAGACCCTTTGATTTCTTTATGATACTTTAAAAAGTCCAAGGAAGGCAAATTCCTAATGTTTTATCCATATTTTCTGGTAGTTATAATTGTTTTTATTAAAACAAGCAAAACTCTCCATAGAGTAATTCCTGTTTTAACAGCTTGAGCAAGCAAAAGAAATGGTGATCATGTGATGTTTTTATTATGTGATTATTTACAGAGATAAATGAATTAATTGTGGATTATTACCAATATATATCAAACAGCAAAATGAGTTTATTGCTGTTTATCTCTGAGTTTAAGACAAAACAATATAGGGGGATGTAAAGTTTATAAAGTGTTATATCTTGTAGTGAACCTACGAAACTAAATTCTTATAGTCTCAAGAAATAATAAAAATTATCCCTAAAATCAAATAAAACTATTTTTCATTCATATATATTTTTATTATATTTAAGTTTTCTATCCAATGGCATATTATTGTAATTAGGCAAAAGAGTGCTTCATTTAAGCCAAAGCAATAATAACTCACAATTGATTACTTTTTATGTTGATGCCACTATCAACACAATTTATTCTAATATCTCAATATTTTGCATTACATTATAAATTTTACACCACACACGTGTGCTCTCACATTATATATGATATTAGGTAACAATATGCACACATAGGGTGATTATATGAATAACATTTTTTCACAATTCTATAAAAAAAAGTCTCATTTTTAGATTCCTCAATTTCAAATTTTTAAGACAATAAAAATCCATTTATCTCGTGTCATTTTTCATTTTATCACCTACCTTTATAAGCATTATACAAATTTATAATGAATTAGCTTGTCTAACATATGTCTAAAATAAATTATTAGTATACCTACACTTCAGGTAAAACTTTATGCATAATATGTCAGAGAATTCACTTATGTTGGTTGCTATCCAAACATCTTCATCATTGTCATAGTACAAAAAGTATCATTACTTTTACAATGCCTTCAGACCCACAGACCCACAGACACTTATAGGACTTACAGAAATATAAACAATGAGATCTTTATTTTAAAAATCCCTGCACTAAAAATATTGTCTGGGCTTTTCATCATAGCTCTGCCTATTGTCAGCTAGGGATGAGTTTTTTTACTAGTGGATTTTGATGGTAATGAATATAATTAAGAAGACAAATCATCAATTTTAATATTAGCTATTGTCATTGAAATGATAATTGTTGTCTCTTTTACATTACATGTACGTCTATGTTTTCATTCTATTATTGAACTCTATCTTCAGATCTTCCATTTTTAGTTTTCAAGGTGGTCCCATGAATGTGTTGATAGTAATGGTATTTTTTTAAAAAATTCTGAATCCATATCTGTCTTTTCATTCTTTCGATCCGATTCTTTCATACATACAGTATAGGAGATGAGAAAATATAGATAAGAGATTTGTAGGCTTGTCCAAATCTATTCCATTATAAAAGTGATTCAATTGCTTTACTGAGTTTCTCAAAAGACAGTGGCACTGCAATTTGTGCTGAATGTAAGATAATGTATATAGTTTTACGTTTGTTTTTTTTCTTTACTTTAGCAATACAAATTGGATTTTTTTTATGCTTGTAGCTACCGATCAGTATTTTATATGTGCTTTTCATTGGATTTTTTTTATGCTTGTAGCTACCGATCAGTATTTTATATGTGCTTTTCAACTGCATTTTTTCTAATAATGGTAATATGTTAGGGTCATTCAAATTTCTGATAACTTCTCAGATTTTTGCATGGGCATTTAAATGAAATGCTATAATCAATAAAAAATATTTACTGATACCCTTTTCTTATTCTCGGAATATTTTAGTAAAATAGCAGCAATCAACAACTTGTTTCCCAAGCATGTCTGAAACTAGTCTGTATATTTGTGAATTCTTTTTTTAAAGACGATAATGCTCAAATATGTACTATATTATAGTTTTCATATTCTAATGTCTTTTTTTTTTGTATAGGAATATAAATTGATTTCTTTCCATCTACAGGCAACTGAATGATTTTCCAAACTGATGTAAATTGATCAGCACTTATCTAAATGATTTTACTTTTGTATTAATTCTTAGTTTTAAACTTTTCAATTTATATTATATATATATTAATTTAGAATGAACTTGAACTCAGTCTTTCAAGCTCTCTACAACTTTTCAGTCCATCTTATACAACTAATATACAAAACCATATGTAAAAAAAATGAACAACACTATAATTGTATGTATGTATATATATATGAAAAACAAAACAAGTTTTATATACGTAAAAACCTGCTATCGCTTGTATTAATGATCAATAGATGGAGCTTTACCAAGACCTCCAAACAAGCGTATTTGTTTACATAAACATCAGAGTCAATATTCACTGTCTCTTTCATTTTGCTCCACCCTCAGATCAGCTGATTTACTCTCATCAGTGAAGGGATAGGAGTTAGAAACTAGACCTAAATATTAACTTCAAGCATTTATGCAAAACGTTTCTATCAGTTTGCAAGCATGAATTTTTTAGACACCTAAATGTCTTCAAACTCAGCCTATCAAATTAGATAGCTATGTGGGTCTGATATCAGTTCAGTTTCTCCAAATAATCAAAGCTTCTGCAATCTATATCATTGCAAGAAAACTTTAAAGGTACATTTACGAAAAACAAAACAAGTTTTATATACGTAAAAACCTGCTATCGCTTGTATTAATGATCAATAGATGGAGCGTTACCAAGACCTCCAAACAAGTGTATTTGTTTACATAAACATCAGAGTCAATATTCACTGTCTCTTTCATTTTGCTACACCCTCAGATCAGCTAATTGGGAAAAAAAAAAACTACTTTAATTTTATCTTTATTTTTTAATAATTTTCAAACCACTATCAAAAGATACTATATGGGTCTAGATCAGTTCAGTTTCTCCACATAATCAAAGCTTCTGCAATCTATATCATTGCAAGAAAACTTTAAAGGTACATTTATGAAAAACAAAACAAGTTTTATATACGTAAAAACCTGCTATCGCTTGTATTAATGATCAATAGATGGAGCTTTACCAAGACCTCCAAACAAGCGTATTTGTTTACATAAACGTCAGAGTCAATATTCACTGTCTCTTTCATTTTGCTCCACCCTCAGATCAGCTGATTTCAAGCTGATTTGCTCTCATCAATGAAAGGATAGGAGTTAGAAACTAGACCTAAATATTAACTCCAAGCATTTATGCAAAACGTTTCTATCAGTTTGCAAGCATGAATTTTTAGACACCTAAATGTCTTCAAACTCAGCCTATCAAACTAGATAGCTATGTGGGTCTGATATCAGTTCAGTTTCTCCACATAATCAAAGCTTCTGCAATCTATATCATTGCAAGAAAACTTTAAAGATACATTTATGAAAAACAAAACAAGTTTTATATACGTAAAAACCTGCTATCGCTTATATTAATGATCAATAGATGGAGCTTTACCAAGACCTCCAAACAAGCATATTTGTTTGCATAAACATCAGAGTCAATATTCATTGTTTCTTTCATTTTGCTCCACCCTCAGATCAGCTGATTTCAAGCTGATTTGCTCTCATCAGTGAAGGGATAGGAGTTAGAAACTAGACCTAAATATTAACTCCAAGCATTTATGCAAAATGTTTCTATCAGTTTGCAAGCATGAATTTTTTAGACACCTAAATGTCTTCAAACTCAGCCTATCAAACTAGATAGCTATGTGGGTCTGATATCAGTTCAGTTTCTCCACATAATCAAAGCTTCTGCAATCTATATCATTGCAAGAAAACTTTAAAGGTACATTTACGAAAAACAAAACAAGTTTTATATACGTAAAAACCTGCTATCGCTTGTATTAATGATCAATAGATGGAGCTTTACCAAGACCTCCAAACAAGCGTATTTGTTTACATAAACATCAGAGTCAATATTCACTGTCTCTTTCATTTTGCTCCACCCTCAGATCAGCTGACAAATTTTTCCCCAAAAAAGGGGAAAAGAAAAAAAAAAAACCAAACACCAACACCCCCCACTTAAAAAACTTTATTATTTTAAGAAGAATTTTTTAAAAAAGTAATGTCTTCAAACTCAGTCTATCAAACAAGATAGCTATATGGGTCTCAGATCAGATATTCAGTTCAGTTTCTCCACATAATCAAAGCTTCTGCAATCTATATCATTGCAAGAAAACTTTAAAGGTACATTTATGAAAAACAAAACAAGTTTTATATACGTAAAAACCTGCTATCGCTTGTATTAATGATCAATAGATGGAGCTTTACCAAGACCTCCAAACAAGCGTATTTGTTTACATAAACGTCAGAGTCAATATTCACTGTCTCTTTCATTTTGCTCCACCCTCAGATCAGCTGATTTCAAGCTGATTTGCTCTCATCAGTGAAGGGATAGGAGTTAGAAACTAGACCTAAATATTAACTCCAAGCATTTATGCAAAACGTTTCTATCAGTTTGCAAGCATGAATTTTTTAGACACCTAAATGTCTTCAAACTCAGCCTATCAAACTAGATAGCTATGTGGGTCTGATATCAGTTCAGTTTCTCCACATAATCAAAGCTTCTGCAATCTATATCATTGCAAGAAAACTTTAAAGGTACATTTATGAAAAACAAAACAAGTTTTATATACGTAAAAACCTGCTATCGCTTGTATTAATGATCAATAGATGGAGCTTTACCAAGACCTCCAAACAAGCATATTTGTTTACATAAACATCAGAGTCAATATTCACTGTCTCTTTCATTTTGCTCCACCCTCAGATCAGCTGATTTCAAGCTGATTTGCTCTCATCAGTGAAGGGATAGGAGTTAGAAACTAGACCTAAATATTAACTCCAAGCATTTATGCAAAACGTTTCTATCAGTTTGCAAGCATGAATTTTTTAGACACCTAAATGTCTTCAAACTCAGCCTATCAAACTAGATAGCTATGTGGGTCTGATATCAGTTCAGTTTCTCCACATAATCAAAGCTTCTGCAATCTATATCATTGCAAGAAAACTTTAAAGGTACATTTATGAAAAACAAAACAAGTTTTATATATGTAAAAACCTGCTATCACTTGTATTAATGATCAATAGATGGAGCTTTACCAAGACCTCCAAACAAGCGTATTTGTTTACATAAACATCAGAGTCAATATTCACTGTCTCTTTCATTTTGCTCCACCCTCAGATCAGCTGATTTCAAGCTGATTTGCTCTCATCAGTGAAGGGATAGGAGTTAGAAACTAGACCTAAATATTAACTCCAAGCGTTTATGCAAAACGTTTCTATCAGTTTGCAAGCATGAATTTTTTAGACACCTAAATGTCTTCAAACTCAGCCTATCAAACTAGATAGCTATGTGGGTCTGATATCAGTTCAGTTTCTCCACATAATCAAAGCTTCTGCAATCTATATCATTGCAAGAAAACTTTAAAGGTACATTTATGAAAAACAAAAACAAGTTTTATATATGTAAAAACCTGCTATCGCTTGTATTAATGATCAATAGATGGAGCTTTACCAAGACCTCCAAACAAGCGTATTTGTTTACATAAACGTCAGAGTCAATATTCACTGTCTCTTTCATTTTGCTCCACCCTCAGATCAGCTGATTTCAAGCTGATTTGCTCTCATCAGTGAAGGGATAGGAGTTAGAAACTAGACCTAAATATTAACTCCAAGCATTTATGCAAAACGTTTCTATCAGTTTGCAAGCATGAATTTTTTAGACACCTAAATGTCTTCAAACTCAGCCTATCAAACTAGATAGCTATATGGGTCTGATATCAGTTCAGTTTCTCCACATAATCAAAGCTTCTGCAATCTATATCATTGCAAGAAAACTTTAAAGGTACATTTATGAAAAACAAAACAAGTTTTATATACGTAAAAACCTGCTATCGCTTGTATTAATGATCAATAGGAGCTTTACCAAGACCTCCAAACAAGCGTATTCATGTAAACAAATACGCTTGTTTGGGGGACTTGGTAAAGCTCCATCTATTGATCATTAATACAAGCGATAGCAGGTTTTTACGTATATAAATCTTGTTTTGTTTTTCATAAATGTACCTTTAAAGTTTTCTTGCAATGATATAGATTGCAGAAGCTTTGATTATGTGGAGAAACTGAACTGATATCAGACCCACATAGCTATCTAGTTTGATAGGCTGAGTTTGAAGACATTTAGGTGTCTAAAAAATTCATGCTTGCAAACTGATAGAAACGTTTTGCATAAACGCTTGGAGTTAATATTTAGGTCTAGTTTCTAACTCCTATCCCTTCACTGATGAGAGCAAATCAGCTTGAAATCAGCTGATCTGAGGGTGGAGCAAAATGAAAGAGACAGTGAATATTGACTCTGACGTTTATGTAAACAAATACGCTTGTTTGGAGGTCTTGGTAAAGCTCCATCTATTGATCATTAATACAAGCGATAGCAGGTTTTTACGTATATAAAACTTGTTTTGTTTTTCATAAATGTACCTTTAAAGTTTTCTTGCAATGATATAGATTGCAGAAGCTTTGATTATGTGGAGAAACTGAACTGATATCAGACCCACATAGCTATCTAGTTTGATAGGCTGAGTTTGAAGACATTTAGGTGTCTAAAAAATTCATGCTTGCAAACTGATAGAAACGTTTTGCATAAACGCTTGGAGTTAATATTTAGGTCTAGTTTCTAACTCCTATCCCTTCACTGATGAGAGCAAATCAGCTGATCTGAGGGTGGAGCAAAATGAAAGAGACAGTGAATATTGACTCTGACGTTTATGTAAACAAATACGCTTGTTTGGAGGTCTTGGTAAAGCTCCATCTATATATATATATTATTAACATTGTGTTAGATTTGCATAAATGCAAAGTTGAATTAAATGCAATAAGATAGATGGATGATCATGAATAAATGCGAGTTTTCAGATCAAACTGGTCCCATTTAATATGCATATAAATATTGTAATATCATGCAAATGTAGAGATTCGGATATTTTTAAATCTTGAGACTCCTTTGATCAATGAAGGTTGTTCATTTAATACATATAGAGTGAGAAAGGGTTGTTTGGAACGTTTGTGTACTGGTGGATAATTGCAATATAATCTGTTGTGAGATAAGGAAATTGCCTCAGTTTATTGCTTAGGCGGCATAAACAATTTGAGCACCAGAAATTGGGCAGATTTGAAATTTATCATTTCATAGATCATGAACTCCAGAATCTGTCATTCTGCCACTTCATTACAACTTCAATTTGTAATTGTTATTTCTTTTTACAACATAACCATTTATCATCATTATTATTTCCGACTATTATCAATCTACTGAAGAATGAAAGTTTCTCCAAGTTTATTCTATCTTTTCTGATCTCTAGCCTCTCTTTTCCACATTATTCCAGTCCACTTTCCTTATTTCATCCATTCATCTCATACATGGTCTCTTTCTTGGTCTTTTCCAATCTCTTGGAATTTAAGATTTCAACTGTTTATCTATTATTACCTCTTCTGCCAATATGTACAACCCAATTCCATTCCAGATCTCTTAATTTTTTTCAATGACATCGGTAATACTTATTTGTTCTCTCACGTATGTAATTCCATTTTTAATCTTGTTACTCCTATTATGCATCTCTCCATACTTTATTGAATGGTCTGAAATCTCTATATTGCTTTTCTATTAAGCATCCAAATCTCAGATCCATTAATAAAAACTGGTAAAACCCATTTACTAAAAACTTTCCTTTTCAAACACATACGTATACTTTCTCTTAATATAAAGTTATTTCTACTAAAAGCACTCCAAACAATTTTAATTCTAAGATTAATTTCATCCATTATTTCCATCTGCAGTAATAATCTAATCATGGTTTTTGTAATTGTGAACTTCTTCTAATTCATCATTATCTAGCTGCATTTTTCTCTTTTGAGAAAATCCATTGAACATGGTGTGCATATACATGTTAAATTCTGTGCTTCAAGGCAGATGAAACAACTAGATTATAGAATACTATTACCGACTACATAATTAGTGGTAATTTATCAATCTTTTTTTTTCCATATGTCATACCATCGGCCGGGACGCGAACCCACACCTGTCTGCAGCTTGCAAGGCGGGTGCGATGACCTCTTAGCTAACAACGCTTGACAATTTATCAATCTTTGTGACTCTTTTAATCATTTTACTACAACTTATTTAAAATTGAACTTTAGTGTGTTAATGGTCATTAAATATCAAATTGGGAACTTAATTGTCAAGGTAATCTCATCAAAACTTTTTTTAAAAGTTTTGTGATATAGCCTCTATATTTTTTTATCTTCTTTTTTTAATTTGTTACTTCATCTTTTCTAATGATATTTCTAACAAATTTACTCAAATCTGGAACTTTTTGATTTTATAAATCTTCTGGAAGACTTGTTATTTTTTTTTCAAGATGATTTCTATTTTCACTACTTTTGCATATATTTTATAATGTTGCGTTAAGTCTTTTTTGTCTTTTGGAATTTATGATTTAGTTCTGCTTCAATTTATATCTGTTTTTAAATTTGGTTTTCCTTTACCTTTTTGCAATTACTATCTGCATCTTAAAGTTTGTTAAGAAATAATTTAAAGTTTGTAGTGACATTTTAAATTTTGTGATCCTAGAATAAAAGTGTGTAACTCCTATCAACTGTTTTCCGAAAACAGTATCAGATATTGGACAGTGTATGTATTGGATAACAATTCTAAATCTGAAATAGAACTGAATTAATCTTCACTTTCTCTAATTATTAGATTGTAAGGGAATTCAAGCATCAATATTTGGAGCGGAAATATTTGTTAATACCTACTGCTGACTTTATATATATATATTGTGCCCTTTTCTATAGGTCAGTAATAATTCATAACAGTCAATTACTAAAAATTTTAAATTTAGAATATGTTCTTTTAATATGGTAATTGTATTAAGTCAATTATATCTTTAAAGTACAATTTGAAGCTAAAGAGAATACGTAGTATATAAAATCATTTAAAAGTAGTTAAGTAAAGCTTAAAATATTGTTGCATATGGTTGTAAAAGCTGGCCATATTAAATAACACAGCTATAAATATTAAAAGTATATTTAATAAATTCCATTTTAATAGTTTAAAAACTGATAAGTTAATAAATACAGTATTTAAATTTGTAATCATATTTAAATAGTCAAAATTAATATAGTATATTTTAAAATAAACTTTATGATGGTGAAAATTATATCTAATTCTATATTTTCTAAATTGTTCTTCCAAATTTTTTATAATTATTTTATATAATATAATAAGTGTATCAATTTTATTAATCTGGGCAGAGAAATAGATTGAAAATCGTCTGTCAAAGTTATTAATCATGTGACTTGTATATTATATACTTTTACACACGCTTGTTTGAATTAATAATAAAGTCTAAAATATTTTAAAAGTTATATTATAGAATTGGATGGAATTATTGCCTATCATAAAAGTAAATAGTATTAAACATTAAGTTAACTATCGTATGTAATGTTTTAAATAATGTAATAAAGATGAATACATTCATAATATAAAAATTAAATATTTTATTTAAATAAAAATAGATAAATTGAATATTAAGAAATGGAATAAGTTATTAAATGTTATTTTAAATGTTTAAATAGTTTTAATAAAATAATAATTTATTCAAAAGTAATATTTTAAATAATATTTTAAGTTCATTACGTCATAATTTCTAATTTTGAAATTTAATTCTACTATAAACTAAAAATATGTAAATTTGTTCTCAAGCAAGTAAGAATTAACCAATAGGAATAGGTATTCTTACAGACTATAAATATCGTAGTAACTAAGTTATCGGGGGAGATTAATAATGTATTGAAACTGGAGAAAGGTAAATTATAACTATCAAAAAGATAGTATTTTAAAATTTTTATTTTAGTCAATTTTTTTTTAGTACTTTCTTATCGTTTTATTTGCAAAAAACTAATTGATAATTTTTAAAAGTATTTTTTGCAAAAGAGAGTTTTAAAATATAATAATTTAGAAACTTCGTGGAAATGATTTTCTAATTTTTTAAAGTACTTACCAGTCGCATTTTATCTAAAAATTTAACCTAAACTTCGCAATAAAGGATGGATATACTACGAAATAAAATGGATATAAGTTGTAATGCTGAAAAAATATTTGAAATATTTATTGATACAGCTTTATTAATATTTCACTGAAGAACTGTTTTGGTACATAAAAAACCACAGCTCGGACATCATACGGAGTCTAATGAAAAAATTGGAGACGCATTATTATTTATAAGCCTATCCAAGATTTATTTTTAAAATAGTAATAAGACAATTGTATATTGCATAATTATTTTATATAATATTATATCAAAAGGAGTAAAATGTTATATCCTTTCTGAAGGTAACATTTTTTTTTTATTTTTAAAAGAGATTTATAAAAAATACCAAACGAAAGTTTAAATGTATCAAGAAGGAAACATATATAAAAAAGTGAACACATAGTTGAATAAAAGATGGATCCATGGAAATACAAATAGTACTTAAAAGTTTATCGAATATTTTTAAAGTTAAATTAGATGGATTGATGCATCGGATACGCAGAGAATATTGGTAGAGAAGATTAAGAAGCTTCACGGGATTAATTAATATTATGATTTAATAATTATCATCCTAAATACTAAAACCAAGGATTATTTTCTATAAATTTTACTAAATGGATTAATAATTATTTTTATTTTAAACTTTAACGCGCTTGGAGGAGAACATTTTTAAAAAACTCTAGAGAAAATAATAAACATTTTGGACTTATCAGGAACTATCGTCAAGAAAATATGTAATTATAGTTTTGATTCCTTTTATTTTGTTAACCTAGTTTAAATCTAAATTTTTATATAAGATTAGGAAAAACATAAAAACATTAATTTATTAATATTAAAATTTTATAATATAACAATCTAATAATTTAGCTAAAAATATTTTAATATAAAGTGTATGGGTGTGAATTTTTTTTTATATCTGCAATGCTCAAGTGGATAAAGGAAGCCTACTGAACACGATGACTAGATAAAGGTTATTGGTAATAATAATAACTATTGATAATTTATAATGTATATTTTTTTTGTTTTCTTTAGATCATCCATAAATTGGAAGAATGAAGTGTAAAAGTTTTTTTTACTTATATGTACCGCATTTCATACAACATTTTAAAAAAACATTATGAGATAGGATTGATTTGAAAATATGCATACGACAATTTTTTTTTTATTAGTGATATAATCCAACATAACAAATAATTATGTGATTCTTTTAAAATTTTCATGTTATTGGATATTCAAATATTGTCTAAGTAGATTGTATATGATTAAACATACAGAGCAATGAAGTAAGCAACTTTTCTTATGGAATCGTAAGATTGTTTAACTATTAATGAATTTTATTTATTGTTTTGTAAATGCAGATAGTTATTTATCGATGTAAGATGTGGAAAATCTTGAGAAATAATGTTGAGATAGTGGCTTGGAAGTACTTAGTGAACAGGAAACCAAGATGATGTTTTTAAGAAATAGGATGTTATAAGGAATGGAAATAATATTTAGTCTTTATGTGAATATCAGCATAGTTAACAAAGCCCTATGACTGATACACATTTTATTTGGACAGTGTTTATATTTCTTTAAATATTTGATGTTCTAATAAAGCTGAAGAAATAGCTTTAACATCGTCCCTGTACTAGAGGATATTAGGCAGGTAAATGTCATACCTCTTCACACTGTGCCATGATTTTGAGATATGTTAAGAGTAATACTCTAGCTTTCTTCCTTAATCCTATGCATCTGTTTTCGCTATCTTTATTTCATGTAACTGCATCGTTTAGTAAGATATGTTTAAGAGAAATGATAAATAATTTAGAACTTAGGTTATGCTATCGTTTTGTATAAGATTGGTTTATTTGCTTAGAAGGAATAGGACGTTATAACTTAAAATTGAAGATCCAAAGTATCCTAAGGAAAGAAAAGAATCATAGAATATATTTTGAATTTTATTTCGGAAATGAAATATAAACTTTTTTAAAATAAAGTATCTAAACAAAGATATTTTCTTTAAAGTGATAATAATTTTAAATGCTTTAGTATTATTTTTTTTAAGAGAAAAATAAGTATTGCATATTTTTAAAATACAATAGTACAAAGTAAATTATGTAAACAATATGCATAGTATATTTTTTGTTTATTGATTAACAGAAATATATTGATGATTACACTTATATCATACTAAAGTAAGGCTTAAAGAAGAATATATTATGATTAGTAAACATTGTGTGATAAATACTAAAATCTAGTACTGAATTTTGGATAATATTTTGTGTAACATCTTTGACTTTGCAAGATGAAATTTTTTTTAATATTTTGAGAAATCCATACTCATTATAAAATTTTGTTTTCTATAGAATGTTTTCTAAGTATGAATTTTTTAAAATAAGATAGTTTAATAATATTAAGGATAAAATGCTGTTGCTAATAAAGTAGATAAATATATTTGTAATAAGTTAACCATAATGAGAAACCAAATAGTAACATTTTTTTTAAATTTTGTCCTAAATCTAAATAAAGATATAATTGAAATATAAATTATTTTTTTATAACCTGGTAGATCAAACTGTAAAGTAAAAAAGTTAAGGATATCCACTGTAAATAGTGTAAATAAATTGTTTATTTATTTGTTGTTAGTAATAAACTTTGTTAAATTTTGTTATTTCAAAAATTTTGTGTCCGAGTTATTTATTTCTCCACATCGCTGCATGAAATCACGATATATGCATAATAATTGAAACAAATATATAATTTTGCACAAAAAGATAAATAGAGAATTATTTTAAGAATTTTAAATATTTTATTGGTATTCATTATAATTAAATAATCATAATCTTACATTATTTTATTGGTCATAAATCAGTTATCACAATATTATATTAAATTATATGCTATCAGTTGCCACACATATTTTGTTTGTCAGATTATTAAAATGCTACCACGTATTTATTATATCATTACATGAAGATATAAGATCATATTATATTATTTCATTATTTTATTATGGTAATAAAATTATAGTAAAAAGAAAAGATATACAGAATTAGTTAAACAATGAAGAATATTATTACTGTTATTTATTATTATTAGTTTCAGTGTAGTAGATTATGACATAAAATCCCTTCTCATATTTTACTACCGTATTTTTAAATTAACTTAGAATAAACTTTATGAACCTGAGATTATTTTATTTGAGCTAGATTATTATTAAATAGAAGATTAAGATTTAATTATTAGTTTAATCTTAGTGAGTAGAAGTTATTAAAGTCGTAAGAATACTATGAGTTTGTTATTTGAAATAGTAATAAGGGGGGATAGTGTTCTTATGCCATTGAGGTAGTATCCTGTGGGATATTGGCTCAATGTAATCTATCTTGTCACCTGTATTTTCACTTCAAGTCTCATGAAAATATTAAATATTTATTTAATTTATTTTTATAAACTGGACCTTATTCGTATTTTAAATTTGAGCTAGTGAAATATTTTAATTTTAATGCTGAATATTTTAGTTATTAATTATTAACTGAGATAGAACCCGTTTTTATTTTATATCATATATTATCTGGAAGTGAAGATGCACGAGATACAGGTTAGTATATATATATTGTAACCTAATTAAGGTATGCCAAAAGATCCTTTGTAACACAAATTAGGTTAGCTCAAAGATCTGGTATATTAAAGTAATTATGAAATGTCAGAATTCAAACATTATTAAAAAAATTATGAATCCAAAATATTCAGTATATTATTATATTCAGCTTAACTTAATGAAGAGGATCAACTGGATCAAGTATATTATTTAATCAAGAAATGATTCACATATAAATATTTATTTTATCTCAAAAGATTCCAATATAAATATTTAGCTTAATAAACAAAAAATGCATTGTAGATTTTTATATCAAAAGAAAAGCATTATTTAACCTGAGTAGTGGCTATTAAACCAAAGATCAGACTGAGTTATCTATCATATTACGGGTCATTGGATGAAATGAAACATATTTCTATCATTAGATTTCTCAAGATATCCCACTATCAATAATTATAAGCAAATTATTAATAACAAGTATTATAACTCAGGTATAAGGAAATCACGTGAGGTGAGTACACTAGTAATTCAATAAAATATAACTCAGGTATACTGGACAGTAGATTTTATCCACTTTCATTTCTTGGTTTGATGTTAAGTGCATATTTAAACAAATACCAAGTGAATATGGTCTAGCAGGGCGCCACTAGATTATTTGAATCTAGACACAGTTATATCTAATAATCTTTCACATGTACCGGGTTTGAATCCCCTTTTGGTACTTTATTTCTAATAAAACTGGGAGATTTTGCTTTTTGAGCCATATCACTATACGCACTAATATTTAGGTAAAAGTAAAACATCTTTAAACCAAAGTGGAGTATATTAGACATAAATCATTTCTTAGATCTTAGCATAACAAATGTGTTTCAATATTTTTATAAGTTTACTAGCTCAGATTATATATAACTAATTTAGGATGGCAATTCACTCATCCTTGCATGAAATAGATGATGGTTATAATAATACTAAGAAATCACTAAATATTATGAAATTAATATTTATTTATGGCCTTTAAACATTTAAATAGCTCATTAATTAAAACGTTGATGACGATGATGATGATGATAATAATAATGATAATGGCAATGGTTTCAACCACAGCTTTAGGACTAAGCCTAAACATAAAACTAATTTTTATAAAGAAATTCATAATTATTGCTTAATTTTAGCATATTTACTTATATCTTAAATAACTGATATTCAACCACTGATGATGATGAATGATCACACTTAACAAAGACTACACTTAATGAAATATATACACCTCGTTTAATAAAACAAACTAATATTTATTACTGCATTTCTAACATATACATAAAAATTTCTAGACATACATGAAAATTGACATGAATAATAATAATAATAATAATTGATTATATAACAATCCTCAGATTAATTTCAAGTTCTTCCCCCTTTCCCTTCAAATGTATATTGTATTAAGTTGGATGTCACATTGACCATGATTTTCACTCCATGAGAAAAGTATTTCAAGAAAAAAAAATATCCACTCATTAGCACACATACTTTATAAATCTAACATGTAAGTAGAATGTTAAAAAAAATGTTAATAGAAATTAGAAAAATCAAGTTCTTAGAAACGAGTTTTAAATCATTATCTCCCCCTCCCTTCTAAGCACTGAAATCTATACTTTCTCAAGACAAAATAATTTAATATTTTAACACCACCTATTATTTCACATTCACTCACAATTATACACATATAAAATATTACTATGTATGTGTGTGTTTTATCCCAAAATAATAATAATATATTAGTTAAAACTAAAATCATAATACCATAAAAAAAAATTATTTTACACATTAATATTTCATAACTGTAAAATTAATAAACAAATAAATTTTGATACATTCAAAATCATTTATGTAGTTCAAAGCTATTATTATTAAGACATTCTTGGTTTCAATCGATCTGAATTGTCTTTAAAAGTTCTTTAAATAAAATATGTCACTTTATTACTAAATTTTTATTAATACTCTGATTTCATAAAGAAAATAGATATAAAAGTCATATTACCAATCCAAGGGTTCAAACTTGTCTTGTATAATGTCTATACTTGGCAGCAACAATTTCTGTGTTCTTTGGAACAATCACTTTCTTGAAGTATATAATTATTTGATGATGAGGATCCTATTGAGGTTATTTGCTTTAGTGGATAATTTGGAAATCATTATATCAATTTTTCTTCTCTTCCTGTCAAGCATTATTCTTTTAGTGAATGAAATACAGCAGTTGTTTTCACATTATAAATTTCCTGGATTTAAACTCAGTTGTTGGAACAATTAATTGGACTTGATGATTAATATTTATCGGTAGATTAATTCATCTTTCATCGAATGCAGGTGAATGCTTTCTTCCTTCTATTAAAAACATCTTATTTCTCTGGTCAGTTGAAAGGTGTAGAATATTATTTTTAGACAAAACATCTTTTCTTTCCTATATGATGTGCAGCTTCCCAGATGGTCAGGAAAAGATGGGACATACATATAATTTTTCTAGCCAGTCATTTCTTATATTTTCAACATTCAATTTAATAGTCTAATAATCTGAATCATAATCACAATAACAATAATAATTCAACTGATTTTTTTCAGACAGCTTTTATATCGATTGTTGAGCCAACTCAACCAATCAGAGATAGCGTCACTTGCTATTTTTGGACAAATTCGTTTTAATTAGATCTCTAATTTATTTTCAACTAAATTATTTTTCAACTGAAAAGTTTAATCCTTTTTCTAGACACTTTTGTTTGGAAGGAAAGAAAAAAATAGACCCAATTCCCTTTCTGTCCTTTCACGTATATCTGTAATATTTAAAATTGGATTTTCCTTCCTTTAATCTTTAGGTGAGACAATTTCAAAATCAGACCTCACAGAAAGTTTAAGCTCCAAATAACAAATAATCATTTACAAAAACAAAACTGCTATAAAAATAGATACCTGATTCAACAGATATTCTCTCTTAACACAAAATTGCAAAAAAAAATAATTTGACAGATTTAACCCTTCTAGTACAAACTGTTGAATAAAAAAAAAAAATTTAACAGATTTTCTCAATTTTCTTTCAATATTTAATAAATAAAAAAATGTAGTTTATGTATGTAATATATCCAAGCATACACACTGCCATTATTCCAATCATTTATAAATCTGGCTGACTAATAATATAAATGCTAGTTCAGAAATTATAACCCTAACATTTAAAATCAAATCCTTAGCTTTTAAATCCCAATTACAATTATAGAAAAGCAAAATAGAAACAGAACAAGATATTAAAATTGATCAGGCATAGGTTAGTTTTAAAGAAAGTTAAAGTGTTTAATATTTGAAATATAAAACAATTAAATAACTTACACATACATTGCCTATATGTATGCATTATAACTTTGCTTTTTAACAGAAAAACTAAATATTAAATAGTTTAAATGTGTGTATTACCTTTCTATCAACACACAAACAAATAAAGCATATAATTGTTGACCCACTCTCTGTTTAAAGCTTTTAGGACTGGATCTGGTAGGGTTTGAACTTGGATGCCCTACAGCTTCTGTTATGGTTATATAAAAATGTGATGATGATTTTTGTTCACTTTCTCTCATGCACATTACTATAAATTTAGCTAGTGACTAAATTGTAATGGCACAATATATATATAAGACTCATTGATGCTTTTTGTTCCTCAAGTAGAAGAGGAAAAATTATGTAACACTTTATTTTTGGTCATGGCATTTCCTTAAGTGTACTAATTTGTAGCATATATAAAAATCTAACACCAAATATCAAAGTAATCATTTCTTTTTCAGTTGCACATTTCATAAATTTAAATCATTTTTGGGTTTGCTAAATAAATTTATTAAAATAAAAATCAGAAATCAGCCTTTGGCAGCATATAAAACATACACTTTTGTAAAAATTATTTTTAATTATGTAACCAATATGTATTTACATAAGTTTTTTTCTTCAATTTTTTTTATTACAAATCTAACCATTTTGTGATAATAATTGTATTTCTCTCAACATTAATACTTACTTTATTTAATTATTTAAACAGCTGACTAATTATTAATGTAATCATTGTATTCTATATGATATCAGTATACTTTAAAAAAAAAAAACTAAATTGAGTGAAAGTGGAGAAAACTATCACGAATAACAATGTTTATTTGTTATACCCCATTGTCTAAATATTTCACCTGTCTTCATACGGACAGGTATGCATTTTTTTTTATCTTTTCCTCTCATATTTATTTTTAATATGAATTTTAATTCCCCATTTATAGAGCAAATATTAATTTTTGGATTTTATTCCTAAAAGTAGTAAGTATGATGCTCAAAGTTACATTGACTTATGGTTTCTTTCAGTTTTATTGAGGTTTATACAAATGTGATAATATGTTGGACTATATACATCATCTATCATTGAATGATAAATGTCTAGAAAATTTTAAACTTTTCAAATACAAACAATTGTTAGTAATTACACAACATTTTGGATGGTATTATTATCTACTCTTCTTCAAGTGTTGCTGGTCTTCCCAGTGATAATACTAGTATAGGGGTTAAAGGTTATACCTTTAGATTCTTAAATACTGAAATTTTAAGACAATGCCCTGATTCCTTAAAGTTCAATATTCATGATTCCTATGCTAATATTGTCAGTCTGCAACACCTGAAGAAGAGTGGAGAATAATACTATTTAAAACACTGTGTAATTACTAATCAGTGACATCTATTTATATGCTATTTCTAACAGTTGTTTGTATTTGAAAAGTTTAAATAAAGTTTAAAATTTTCTAGACATTCAACATTTAATGATAGATAATAACATTTGTCTAAATCGCATGTTGTTATTAAATTAATAATAATTGAAAGGTTGCTAATCTTTCACATGCGCCTACTGTTGTTTCTCAGACAGCCAATCAGATGTTAAACAGCGGTCTGAAGAGCGATCAGGCCTTGACACATGACAGAGATTTTGATAAGAAAAGGATGATACCAACCTTTTCTCTACTTAACTTTTTTTTTTTATATCTTCAAACTTTCAGGTCAAGATGCTTAAGACTGACTTATATATATATATATAGTTAAATAGAGAAAAGGTTGGTATCATTCTTTTCTTATCAAAATCTCTGTCATGTGTCAATGCCTGATTGTTCTTAAGACAGCTGTTTGAAATATGATTGGCTGTCTGAGAGACAATGGTAGGTGCATGTGAAAGACTAGCAACCTTCCAATTATTACTGACAGATAATGGAAATAGTCCAACATATTACCACATCTTATATACCATCATCACAAACCTTCAGGATTTTACAAGAATGATTTGTTATATGGCTTATTATCTGTTCCAGGATAATTTGTCTTATTACTAAGACTGACGTTTTTCATCTCTTAATGAAAAAATATAATGTCCATGATCATATAAAAAATAAAATGGTAAAAAATTGGCAGCCATTCTTCTGGTTCACTTTTTAAGTCACTATTGTTCAATATGATTTCTTTATCTTTTTTTTAGCATTTCAGCATGGATTACTAAACATTAACTTATGAGTAAATGTTCAATTCCTTTCTTTACTATTTTAAGCTTCTTTATATTCATATTCCACACACACCAAGATCTAGCAATGATTTTTTTTTGACATTGGATTTTACTTTCTAACATCAACTAGATTTCTCATGACTTTAATATGATACATGGACTAGTTGTGTTTGTGAATTTATTTGGCTCTTTCTTAATTGTAAAATGAGGGCTTTTTGACACACCAAGAATTCACAATCTGAATCTTGTACTATTTGTAATTTATTACACTGTACATGAGAATTGTATACATTTGTTTACCATTGCAAAATGATATTTTGTTGATTAATAAACTTAGTTGATAATATTTTTTATCATTGCTTTTCAATATAGATATAAGCAAGCCATTAAAAAAATAGAACAAATATAAAAAAATTAGATGAACAGAAAAAATACTAAATACTATATATAATTAGCTATTGATTCAATACAATGAATATTTACTATAGTATAAGGGGTTTGTACTTAGGATTTTTAGTCCATATTCATCCTCACTCCATCTCAAACAACTGATACACACGACCACACACATGTGATAAAGGTAAATGATCCCCAATACATGTATTTTATTCAGAAGCAGCACCCACCAGTTGGGCCAGATTATAATGTCCCACACATACATACAATAAGTGCTCAGCTTATATTAATATAGCATTTTCTTAACCTTTAATGATCTGGACCAACTGATGAGGGCTGATTCTGCATGAAATATTTATATTGAGGATCATTTATCTTTTTCACATATGTGTGGCCATGGTAATTGGTTGTTTGAAATGGAGGATGAATGTAGACTGAAAAATCCTAAGTTCAAATCCCTCTATTAACTATAGTAAACATTCAGTATAGTGAATAAATAGGTTAATTACATATTGCCTTGGACATAGGTTACATCATAGTATAATTCCAGCCCATCCCTCTTCTATTAATATAAATAGATACATAATAGTGCAATAATATGAATGGTTAGATTGACATAATGTCTACATGGATGTGACTACAATGTCAAATCCACCAAGGGCTTTGAGTGTTCCATTGGTGGTTTTTCAATAAAATAAATGGATGAATAGTTGGAAGGGTGAGAAGATTGAAGCTTGTTCATTAAAGTTTAATGAAATACTATCTTAATATAAGCACTAACTGTATATATGTGTGGGAGATTATAATCTGTCCCAACTGATGAGTGCTGGTTCTGCATGAAATACATATATGGTGGATCTTTTATCTTTTTCACATGTGAGTGGTCATGTGTATCAGATGTTTGAGATGGGATGAAGGATAAATGTAAACTGAAAATTCTGCGTGCAAATCGCTCTATTTACTAAATGCAATATATATATATATATGAAGTTTCAGAATCATTCTATAGAAAAATAATCAAATAGTTTATTGATTGGAAGTTTATAAGAAGTTGACGCACCAATAGTGACAAAGCCTGACCATTGTCCACAAATCTTGACTCAGCTCTAGACTGCCAGTCTATCCCTGCAACATATCGGGCATGGCAAAATCTTTCTATAAACTATTGCTATAGAATGCACAATCTACTATAATCAAACGATAAAAAGGATTCCATCTAGTTATGGCATCTTAAGTTTGCCAAATATAAGCTCCTTAGTTGTGAAGTCATTAAGTAATATTTACCCATATAATTCAAATGTTTTGTTGGATTTTTTTCTATGTGTGAAGACAGATGAAAGACTATTCATGTGGAGAAAAATTATTAGGCAAATAGTCTCATAGATGAACGGCATTCAAAATTTGTTGACTCTTTTTTAATAACATGTATGTTTTTTTTTACTTAGATAATAAAAAAGTGATTTTTTTTACTGTGAATAGTAGTTTCAATAATCATCAGTCAAGCATTGGTGGTTGAGAGGTTAGCAACAGCTGCTTTACAAGCAGTTGTCCCGAGTTAGCGGGTTTGCTTTCCGGCTGATGCTATGACACATGAGAAAAAAAAATCATCAGGAATCTGGATCTATTGATCTTTTTTTCATACAAATGGAAATATCTAAATATATATATTCATGAACATATTTACTTAACACACGCAAGAATGTATATGATAAACAAAAGATAAATGGTAGACAAAACGATCACAAATAGCCAGGTTTCCAAACGAAGTCCCCAAAGCATTCCGCCATAGAGAATATAGTGAATTAAGACATTATTACTAAGATGATCAGCCATTGTTTTGGTAGTGTTTTTTCCCCTCAATTTTCTCCCTAATTTAAAAATGGCTAGATACTTCTTGAAAAAAAAAAAAATTTAGGTCATGGAAAGTATCTCGTCAAGTAGAACCTCCATCACTCACCACAGAGTAATAGTAAAGAAAAAATAACTCACTAGGTTTTCCAATCGCTAGATGGTATAGATTAGAATAGTTTTCTATTTTATTTCATCCTCTGATTAATAGCAGCTAGTTCCATTTATCAACCATTATTGGATAAACAGCTTAACTGGCTATGGGCCATGAAAAAAAAACAACATTAAATCCTGGTAAGAACTATTAACCTTTTTATATATAGCATACATCTATATATACAATGTAAAATAATATTTAATAAAGTGAAATAATAAACTTCCTCTTAAAGCATTTATATTGTAAAATTTTGATACTAGAGGGCATCACAATATATAACTACTACTTTTTAAGAGACAGTTTTATCAATCCAATTTATTATATAAGCACATACATATATATTAGACATTAAAACATGATATTCTTAATAAGACTTCTAAGCTATTGCATGTTCAACAAAAATTTATAATCAAATCACACACATTCATATATATATGTCCTAAATTCTAACTTGTCTTTCTTTTTACAGTGAGCAATCCAAGATTTCAAAAAGAGGATGATTATTCTCCTAAGTATCCCTTCAACAGATTGACTTCAACAACAATATCTAAAGTATCAGCTTTCCATGGTATCTGTGGCTTGATAATAACTATATTTGGAGTTGCAAGTCACCTTTTGGAATGTGGAATGGTTGTCTTTATTGTTTCTACAATCCTTGGATGTTTATATATTTTGCTTTCATCTATAGGAGCTTGCTTAAGAGTAGATAATGAAGGCATAGCAAAATCTGCAACATATCTAGGTTTCTCATTATTATCTGTCTTAATATCTGTGGCTTTGATTTGCTTATCTTCAGTAATCTTGCTGTCACAAAGAAATCTTTTGCCACATATAGACCGGAGTCTAGATGTAAATGAATTGGGAGTGAAAGGCTGCATTGCAATTTCTGGGATTTTGTTGGTAGTATCTCTTGTAGGATCAATTTTTTCAATTTTTGTCTCCGTAATGATATGTCGTGTATTAATCAGTCAAAATTCAAGACAAAAGGCATACATTAATACACGGAAACCTGAGGTAATTGAACCTAGTTCATCTCAGAATCCACAAAATACTAAAGATAGCAAACAAGACCAGAGTTTAACATTTCAGACACTTTCTGGCACAGTGTATTATGTACCATCAGACCGGTATATTGTACAGAATTAAAATTAATTTCAATTAAACTATCAACTATTTATTAATTATTAGTTTCTAATGATTGTTTTTTCATTTAAAAAAATTAGCAGTATTTGTAAAAAAAAAAAAAAAAGTATTTTATAAACGTATAATAAATATTTTCATACTTGTGTACATGTAGAATTATGAGAATTCAATGGGTGGAGATTTGAACACATTGTTTAGTAATATTTCATATTTTGATAAGATTTACACAAACCTAATGTGTGGACATATATATAAAATCTTTTAGTGATATATAAAACTATAAACAGAATTCACTATTGCCTTTCAACTTTCTATGTTGTACTCATAGAAGCCATTCTCTGCTTGATTTTATGTATATAGATTCTCAATAAGTTAATGTGAATAAACAAAGAATATGGAATAATGTATTGAAATAGAGAACGATTTTTCCTATTCCAACAAGATATGAGTTTAAATAAAATATCATTGAGGATGAACATCAAAACTTACAGACATTTTTTAATTTTAGAGGACCAAGCAAGTCAGAAAAGTCATAAATGATACTGTTTGCATATCCACACTAAAAGGTGGACAAATCAAAAATAATAAATTATGAAATGGAGAAGGATTTTGTTAGCCCAATAAGGCATGGGTTTAAATAAAATAGCAGATTGACCATCAAAACTTAGAGACATTTATAATTTATGAGTGCCATCCAAGTCAGAATAATAATCATGAAATATATTTTATGCATATTCACAATCAACTCATTCACTAGACTGGCTATATGATAAGTATAACAAATACAAAAAATTATAATATTGAAAATAAATAAATAATAAACAATTGCATATAATAATAATCAGAAAATAGAAAATTCTTTACAACAGCTATATAAATATCAATTTTTTTTAATATACATAAAAAGCCTTTTCCATCACTTGATTTGGTGCCCTTTTCAAATGTTAATAATCTATTATGTTAACATATTATTTCAGACATAAAACCATCTAGTGTTCAATAATGAAATTAAAACAAAGAATAACAATATAAATCATTAAAAAAAAAAAAAAAATCAAAACCTCCATATATAAATCCAGTAATTACAAAATAATTAACTATATCATAAATTGATTTTTTTTTAATGATTTAGATTGTTATTCTTTGTTTTAATTTCATTATTGAACACTAGATGGTTTTATGTCTGAAATAGTTCGTTTACGTAATAGATTATTAGCATTTGAAAAGGATACCAAATCAGGTGCTGAAAAAGGCGTTTTGTGTATATTAAAAAAATTTGATATTTATATAGCTGTTGTAAAGAATTTATTTTCTGATTATTATTTTAGGGAAGAACAGCATAAAGATATTTATTCATTTACAATTGCATACACACACATATATCTATATATTTGAACAGGAGACTGAAATCCATTCTTCAATATATCTGTTGTGTTTTTTTTTCTTTTAGAGAGCTTAAAATACATGTAATCTAAAATTTCTTTAATATCAAATGTCTAATTATATTTTCAGTAAGGAAATAAAAAAATCTTTTAAATAAATCATGTATGATCTTTTTATTACCACCCATCTTTCACACACACTCATATTTATAATGCGTTTGTAATGATAGCGCATCTTATATTGCAATCATTTATTATAGAAGCTTGCTTTTTCACATGTATTACAAATTTATCTGTTGATACAGATGCACCTATGAACTTAATCAAAACTTTTCAATGACTTTTTTAACCAAATCTAGTGATGACAATAATCTTTCTTGAATTTAAACTCGTGAAAGAAATCACATTTTCACTATTCTTTATTATATCCGTCTCTACCATATTAGATTGAATTCTAATAATGTAAGATGAAATATATATCTATAACACAGTGAATAAACAACTAAAATTCATAAGGTATTCATAAAAATATTTACTCTATAATTGTTTTTCTTGTCAAATGTAGTGACTCTTGTCAGTTAAACTTATTTAAAAATAATTTTCATTTTATAGGATTCTCTTTTATTTAAGAAAATGCCTAACATATGCCATCATTATATCTTCTAAATCTGATATCCAGTTCTTTAGGATCTTATATAGTAGTTAAAATAGTAATGTATCTTAGTTTTTAATCTATAATAGAGTAGTCACATGACAATTACATCTAATCATTGACATAAACATTAAACTTTTGCTTTTTTTTTCTTCATATGTCATAGCATCTGCCGGGACGCGAACCCACACCCGTCTGCAACCAACTACTTGCTTGCATGGCGGCTGCGATACCTCTCGGCTAACAACGCAAGACTAAACTTTTGCTTTTGGATTAGAATATTAAAATAAAACAGTGACATATAATTGTACCTTTTGTTAAAGTAAAGTTTTTCCTGTTCATGATAGGAGTTTACACTAGATAATATGTATAAAAAATTAATATTTTTTATGGTGTACCTATTTTTAGATTTGATCTATACCTAGAAATATAAATAAAAATATTATATCACCACAATATTTGAATGTTTATAATTAAGTATATACATATTACTCTATGAAAATAAATGTCATCTATTATTAAATATTTAAGTGTGTAATCAAAAGTATATTTTAATTTGAAAATATTATTAGCAGACTTAAAACATTTGTATAAAGATTAATACATATATAAATAATTATTTGACAATTTACAAAAATTATCAAAAGAAAATTAATAAATTGCATCTTTGTAAGATGCTATGCTAACAAGATAAAAGAAATGAGCAAAACTATGATACCATTTCTTATTAACTTTTTTTTATTCATAAAGTGCACCATTTTTTAAATTTAATTTTTATACAGTTCTAAATTATTTGTCTTCACCAAATCTTTTATTAAAATTTAAATCAGAGTTTCAATAAGCATTTTATTCACTATTGACAATTTATTATACCTTATGGCAGGGGTGGGCAAATAGTGGCCCAAGGGCCATATGCGGCCCGCTAAGAGTTTCTATGCAGCCCACCAAGACGATCAGAAAAATCTGCCTTGAACTGAGATTTCCTTCCTGTGCACGACCGAAGATTCGTCTCGTATTTTCCACTAGGATGGCCACGTCAATACACATGCACAATGTAGATATGATGCAGTTGATCTGGTTAATTTCAATTTTGTCTTTGCATTAGCAAATATATACATTTCCAACTTTAGTGAAACCATGAACCCTCCGAAAAATTGTAAAATCGGTGATGAATGTTGAGTGTTTAATGAAGAATGGACAAACAAATATTTCTTTGGTAATACAGGGAATAAAGCAGTGTGTTTATTGTGACTTGAAAAAAGGTGCGGCCTTCCGCTAACCTTCAATTTCACAATGTGGTTTCAATGCGGCCCTCCACCAACCTCTGTGGCCCCCAAGCCAAAACAAATGCCCACCCCTGCCTTATGATCTAAATTAGTTGTTGTCTGCATAATAAGAAGGCAAATTATTTTATTATTTAGAATATCTAATTCTTCACTGGGGGGGGGGTCAAAATAATGAAGTATATTGTCTTTACAACAACAAATAATAACGTTTTATTTGTAGATCACAAAAAAAACAAAACAAAGTAATTTAATTGCGATTATAATATTGCCTCTCCCATCAATCTTCCAGTGTTTAGAGTTTTAAAAAAAATAAAATAAAAGGAGTATTTTTTTGATTTGTCTTAAAGTATCAATATTATTTTTAGAAATATTATTTTTATTAATTTGGGAATTTATTTATTATTATTTTATTACTATTATTTTTTAAAAAATAACTTGCTTAATATGTGTATATTTTTATATGTACTCCCACATTCCCATATTTTCTAACTTTTTTTTACAATTATATTTATTTTTGTAGTTAATATAAATAAATGATCATTTAATTGGTTGTGAGTGTTATCTATAAAAAAAAGAATATGTTTTGATTTATCTTTTAATTTCGCCATGTACATCATAATGTTAAACCAGAGGATGTACATATATGAGGAGCTATATGATCAGATGAAATAGTGTGTCTGAAGCTGACATGCCACTTAAAGTCATAAAGTTTAAGTCTTCATTTATGCAATTTCATAGTTTGATAGAGTAATTAATTAACGTAGCTTATGATTTTATTGATCTTTGCATTCAAACTTGATATCCAATCTTTTCTAGTCTTTTAAAATTTCTGGTATCTAGCGAATATATCCTGCCATTATCCCATTGAACAAATCAATCATGAACTTGGAATTATACATTTAATATGCATATACTTTATTAAACAAAGCAACTAAAATGATACTAATTAATCAAACTATAATAGATACCATCTTCTTAGATTTTTAATCTTCTTTATCCTTCATTTACCTAAATTGTTTTTTATGCTTCTATCTTCCCCATTCTTGAATATATTATTACCATAAGAACTATTTAACAAGCTAAATTCATTGGTAATTATAAGATCTTTTAAAATTAATATGTACAAAGCCATTAGTCATTACATGATCTTATCTTAGAAATTGCTAAAAATCAGCATTTTTTTTTATTCTCACTACATTTGTACCATAATAATTTAAGCTGATAGAAGAAAAGTGTAACATATTCAAAAAATGTCCAAATGCTTTCTTCTAAAAAAAAAATTCAAAAAACTCCTCACTAGTCAAGCATTGGTGGCCGAGTGGTTAGCACAGCGGCCTTACAAGCAGTTGCCCTGGGTTCACTTCCGGCGGTTGCTTTGATGCATGAGGAAAAAACTTCTCACTGATGAAAGCTATAAACTAGAAACTAGCCTTGGGATATTTGATATGCCAACACTGGATGAGGATTTATTTAGTTCTTCCATCTATCATTAATTACTAAAGCTTACACTAGATGGCATAAGAATAGAAGAATCTGTTAACATGTATTATTTAATTCTCCCTGGATATCTAATTAAACTAATAGAATAATATAAATACTAAATTAATAAAACAAAATAACTTTAGTAATAACAAAAAAAAAAAAGAATTGAGATTATATAAAATTTTCTTCACGAAATATCATAAATATAAGTGAATCATATTTAGACATGGGTTATACAATTTATACTACTTGTCTACTACAAATTATCATATTTGACTATTTTTACATACATATGCTTATCATAACTTACTGATAAAACATCATAATTTCAAATATTAATTCATAGTTTTACATAAATATTACACGGGAGACTCTAAAATAACCAGAATTTTGCAATAAAAAATTGTATACTTATTTTGAGGTGTTGCAAATTGAATCACTTTAAAAAATATAGTCTATTTAATACAATACACTGGCCTAAACCTGTTTGTCACTTTTTGAAGTAGTCTGGAAACACTTGCAAAGTGATGTGTTTTAACGCCTTTTGAAACCGAATGGGCACCACTTTGAATTTTAAGCAATTGGATTAAGATACAATTTACACAATATCTTCAGAATTAATGCACTAACTGTTAATTGCTGTATGTGGTTAAAAGAAACAAATACTATGGAATGTCATAATGCTGAGAAAATATAGTTATTACTTTTAAGAAATATTAGAAAAATTAATTTTTTAATACTTTTACAAATGCTTATTTTGTTATAGATTTACAAATTCAAAATTCTGAGAATTAAATTTTAATCTGATCCTTTTCTAAGCATCTTAATCAAATTCTTTATGAATTTTTTTTTTAAAAGGTATATAACATGACTTACCTGAGATATTTCTTAATTATAAAACATCAAAAATAAAACATGCTGAAAAGTTTCATTTTTGTAGCTGACCCAGATCTTGTCCTTATAAACAGCTATCTGTTGCACATATGATTCTTTCTAAGGTATAAAATAAATAATATATCACAATAAGTATTGCATAGCAGATATTAGGCAATTAATATATATTATGGAAAAAAAACTTTAATTAATTGTAATTTATTATAAAAATGAAATTAATTATAAAATAATTGCAAAAAGTAATATATAATATAAAAGAGAAAAAGTGACAAAATGAAAGACAAAAGTTTTTTTAGGGTATACGTATATATTTCTACACATAATAATTAAACAAGAAAAATAAATTTCCAATTTAATGCAACATAAAATATTAGTGAAAATAGAAAAAAATAACCATAGATTACATAAATGAATCACCATTATACAAAGCAATAATCATTCATCATCATAGATGATCAACAATAAAAATAGTCAATCTTGTGACTGAATTTGAAATGGGTCTACTAGAGTCCAGGCTAATTATTTAACCCTTGCCAGCTTGGGGCATATTATTTGACCACTAACATGGATGCACAAACTTAAGTACTAATCCATAAGAATATAACCATTAAAAATAATGTTGGGCCACTAAAACATACTGTTCATCGTTAATGTTCTGGTCAGTTAGTACCGTTAATGTACTGGCCAACTATAAATGTAATTTTTAAATAATTAAAATGAAATGTAGTATATGAACTTTAAAGGATATCCCCTGTGTGCTATCCAGCATATGGATGACCATAACACAACATGAATCCCTTTTATGTAACAGACCATTATGCATGAATCCAGCTCAGCAAAAGCTATGTAATTGTTAGTGTGATCCAGAGATGTAATACAAACATAATATTCTAAAACTATTTAGGATTGAGTAAATTTACTGGAATAACTTTAACAATAAAATATCAATTTATTAATAAATTAAAATAAAATTAAGTCGCTATAATATGACTATACACATAAATTAGGCCTTCTGATTTTGATTAATATCAAAAAGAAATCCACTATTACATTATAATTTACATAACTAATAATAAAAATATGATTAATTTTAACATATATCTATCTACATGACACATCTATATAAACCTACAGATGTACTATACCATATGGGAATTGTTATATAATAATAAAAATAAAAGCTATCACATTTTAATCATACATAAATAATGATTGTTTTACATATATATGTGGAAACCAATGGAAATGTGTGTACACACTGATGTTTATATCATATTTTAATTTATCAAAATAATAAACTTATTAAAAATATTGTATTTTTCAAAATTCCATATTGAAAATATACATAAAATTCACACATAAGTGAGTATAAATATATATAAAATAGTATGAATCAAAGTTATTAATTCATTATTTCTAATGGTAAAAAAATATATTTTTTTTACTTTTTTAAAAAAGGTAATATTTCTTCTTTGACAGTCTTTCATAGTAACTCAATATAACTGTAAAACTTTAAAAACTCTCTTCTAATCTTTTTTCCAACCTTTTTACAGTCAGGGTGAAAAAAACACAATAATTAAAAGCAAATTTTCTTTATCTTAATTGAAAAAAGTTAATGACTCTTCAATTCACTTTAATCCTTTGAAAAAAAACTTTGTAGAAATTTTATCAAAATATGTTATACAAGCATTAATTAAAAAAGTTTGTTTTAATCAAAATAGATAGTAGGATTTTATAATTATCAGTATATCTATTATAACATAAAAACATGTTTGTTTTAATTTCAAAATCAGAATTAATAAAATATTAATTAGATCTATTTAAATGTTTAATTTATAATATTTTTTTTTAAATTTAAAATTATTTAATTTTTAACTGTTATTTCAGTGCAACATAGAAAATATTTACAAAATTTTTTAGTGTTTATTTTTTCTTTTCCTTTCAACTTTATATATATATGCATACACAATACTATGTTGTTGTATGCCATGAGGCACATAACTATCTCAATATATATATAATATTTATACTGCAACTGATATAAAATATTTATTTCATATAAAATTACAATTGGCTAAGTTTTAAGCATTTGGAGTATATGTATTGGATCACAAGCAGATATTCTACAAAACAAAATGAATCTGCATTCTACAGCACTATAAATTATTTATATAAAAATATTGCATAATTGCAGGTGATAAAAAATATTTCTGAAATATATTTACAATTGGCTAAGGTCTAAACCTAAGGAATTACATATATACTTATTAGAACATAGTCATTCTACAATACAAAATAAAAATTTTATTCTACAACATTATAAATTATTTATATTAAAAAAAATATGAAAAATATTAACTTACAGTTAGTGGAAATTATTTTTTCTGCAGTTTTATATAGTTTCAATTACTTATATTCTAAGTCCTCTGATTTCAATTCATGCATATCATTTGGTAATACATCGTCTATTCATCCACACCACCCGATGGCGCTGTTGCTAGTGAAAAACGAATAGATATAACATTACCGGGCTGTTTTTATTTTGTAATGTTTGCATTTTTTTTTTGTTTGGACTTTTTTTTGTGTGTTTTTTTTTGGACGCGTTTTATGTATATATATATTTTTTAAAACAAATAAATGGATTTTTTTTTAAAATAGGCTTTTTAAAACATTCATCTTTTTTTTTTTTTTTTATAGTTGTTAAAAAAATTTGATTCCGGTCTTTTTTTTTTTTAAAGTAACTTTTTTTTTTTCAAGTCTTTTTTTTTTTTTTGTTTTTTAACAAACTTTTTTTTTTTTTTGGTCATTTAATGTGTTTTTATTCACAAACAAATACATCAAAAATTAATTTATATATTTTGAATAAATTTTGGGTATTTACATATTTTTTTTGTGTTTTAAAAACAAACAACCCAAAAAGACAAAAACAAAAAGAATAACAAAAATAGATCATTTCACTGCAGTAAATGCATTTCATCTAAGAAGGCACAGAACACGTCTTGTTTTTTTTTCAGACATCACAGAAATTCAACTATATACTTATCAAGATCTTCTCTTCTTGTGCATCATGTTCACTTGTTTTGCCACTTGAGAGAACCCCAAAGACATTCAATGTTCTGGGTATGCATGCCAGTGTCAGGGTCCACAAAATTGTATTTGTGATTTACTGTCGAGTGGTGATATCTGGAAGCCTCCATTTTACAAGTTCTGTATCCTTTCAAGCAATCAGAATAGATTCTGGAACCAGGCATGATGTTCTCATGGATGGACTGCATAAGGATGTTGGCAGATCGGGAGGCTACAGATGCTACAAAACAATCGCCTGTCTCATGACAGACACCCCCGAAAATCCATTGTTGCAGAAGGATTCTGCCCTGGTTGTTTTTCCGTCGACTGAACATTGTCTCATCAACTTCCACTGTCATACTGGGACCACCGATTCGGCAACATGGATCAGAATCAAGGCTTTCTCACCAGTTCTCTAACAGCTATTGTCACGTGCCTTACTGCATTCTCACACATTTCTAACTCATATGCAATATGCTTTACTGTGAGCCCATCCCAGCTCCAGTAATAAATTAGCTGTAACACTTTCAAAAAAGACATTCGGCAGCCCTCAAACCATGTTCCATGACGAATAGAACACCATCCACATTGCTGCGATTCACATTCCATTTGAGATGTTTCACTATGCCTTACTTTCATTAAACAACCACAAATGCAGTTCTTCTGGGTGAGGAGAGGGCCACTGCATCTGCTTCTGTAGTAGGAAAATCTACAAATCAAAATGCCGGATGATCATCTGTCATTAAACTGTTGTTTTGATTTCGATAAAGTATCGAAAAGTGCGAGACTTTATCGTGAACTTTGCCGAATCATGATTTACACTCATTTCGTGCATTTGGACACCTGAGGACGAAAGTAGGGGTGTTTGATCATTAGTTACAATTTGTAGTAACACATCAATTACATTTAACAACCCCTCCCCCCAAAATTCTAATATAATTTTAGTCATTACAACTAAACACATCTTCTTATCATACGTTGTCGAATAGTCAAGACTAATGTCTATAGAGAAAGTCCCATACTCATCGTAAATAATGTTCACATGCTAGAGATGTTGGGGAAGAGTGCACTTCAACATCTTGAGTGTTTGAACAGTTTACAGGCCGTAAAATAGATGAGCAGCTTTGTAAACAGCATATTTGTGTAATTTAGCATACAACAATGCCATCGGGCGGTGTGGACAAATAGATGATGTATTACCTATCAGAATAATAAGCTCTATTTTCAGCAAAAAATCATTGTTGTTAATTGTTTTCCATGAAGGTGAAAAAAACTCAAAGAAAAAAACAAAAACCTTTCACTAAAAAGTTAATAAAAAATAGAATTTTTAAAATACAGAAAAAATGAAAGCACTGTTAGAAAGATAATACAATAATACAAACGATGGTATATACCATGTGTCTGTACTCCTTACTGTTTATGTGAAATCATGATTTAAAAGTCAGATTGGTTAAAATGCTAACTTAAGTTGCACTCGAGGGGCAAGGACTTGAGTCTTTAATCCCTCCATCATTCCCCCTGCCCCCAGTTGTAAGCCACTACAAAAAAATTGAGACATTTTTTCATTGGAAAGTTTTAAAAAAATTGCATGAAGCAAGATTGAGTGAATATGGCTGATAGATAAGCTGTTTCATGCTGAATTTAATTTAAAAGTTTCACACTCCAGACTTTGAGAGATCACTGTTGGGGTGAGCTTGCACTGCTTTCTTAGCCACAAAATGAGACATTTACATTTTATTGCATTACATAAATGTTTCAGAACTTGCAGATAAAATGCCTGAGCATTATGAACTAATTTTGAGAGAAAAATGCTATTTGTGTAAAAAAAAAAAACAGCATTGTTTTGACTTTGGACTTGAAATGATTTTTAGGGGTGAGGTAGGTTTAGTATTTTAATTAGATCACTCATAAACTTGTGTTTTTATGATATCAGCTCATTTGTAATATGTTTCAAGCATTACATTTTTTCTTGCTGTTTTCTGTAAATGAAACTAGAATTTCACATTGTTTGAACCTTTCGGCCATTATAAAAAAGTTGCCAAATACATGAAATGCACTTTACAAAAAAATGTGCTATGTGGTGCCACAATTTCACATGGTGATCTCATTTGTCAGATTGATGCAGAAGGGTTCCTGCAAAAAGTATGTAACAGCAAAAGTATATACTACAACAGGCATGCAAAAGAAAGAATAATTCCAATTATTATTTGCCCCCCCCCCCATATATGAATTATTAATATTTTGCCTAATATTTCTTTATCAAATGAGTACAATCACTATTTAAATTATTATAACATATAAGTTTAAATTATAGTGTGTGTATCTTTATATATATATATATTGTTGAATTAAATATTTCCATGGATCATTATTATAATAAAGATTAGAAATGAGGAGACTATATCCATGTAAACAGAGATAGCTTTTAGATTTTGATGTTACTAAGAAACTATCAGTTACTACTAATTGACATTACCTGAGGCTAAACAAGTTTTCTCATTAACCTATAATAAGTTTTTGTTAGAATTTTTTGGTTGAAATAAAAGATATAGATATTAAAGTCTGCTGTCTTTCACACACTTTGAAATTTAACTTCACATGCAGTTTGAACGAAGCAGCGTAGAGTAAACTTGGAGCATCAGTAACCATAAATAAAATCTTCTACATGATTATGGATGACTCTGGAGCCCAAAATCCATAGATCTTAGCTCCAGCTATAACATCCAGTGACTTTTTATTAAACAATTCAAAACAAAACAACACTCTCCATATAGTAGTGCCATCTTGTGCTAACAAGAGCAATCAATGGATGCCAGAAGGCTTGTGCATAAAATCCCTATCTAGTGCCTACTCATCCAATATCCCCAGACTAGTTTCTGGCTTATGGCCTTCATCAGTGAGGAGCCTTGGATCTGAGAGCACTGCACCTAGATCTTAGGATCTATTGCAAGTTTAATAACAATTATTGTGCTAGTATGAGACAGTGATCATGTGATGTTTAGTGGTTTTTGACTTTTTATTCCGAGCAATAAATAATTTGATTATTATTGTTTATCTGAAAGTTTGTGGTGATAGTATTTTAGTTATAATTATATATAAGATTATCTCCATCATTTAAATATTTTCAAAAAACTTCAAACTCCATTTTAAACCTTTCAAATACTTTCAAATATTAATAATAGCATATAGATTGGTCTCGGCTTCGGGGTGGCCTTTGAGCATTCCATCATCAGATTTTCAATTGGATGGACGGTTGAAGAGTTGGAGTGGATTGGAGCCTGTCCATTAAAGTATGAGGATTGGCTATCTTAATATATATCTGAGCACTTATGGCATATATGTGTAGAGATGGTAATCTGGACCAACTGATGATTGATTGCTGGTTTAGCATGAAATATGTATATTGGTGATTATTTATCTTTTCAACATATATGTGTTCAACTGTATCAGTGTTATGAGATAGTGCGGAGAGTGGTGGGTTGTATGAAAGTCTGTGCTCATATACCCTATATATTACATATAAAGACACAGGTACATAATAAGCTTCTGTGTTTCAGTTATCATATAGATTAGTATACAACACAACATTTTTGGTGGTATTATTTTCTCTTGTTCACGTATTGCTCACCTGAACACTAGCATGGGAATTGTATCTGGGACTTTTAGATTCATAAATATTGAATTTAATGTGACATTATAATCAACTAGGTTATTCTCTGAAAGTCATCAGTAAATAAACATTTTATATATTTATGAGATTCATCCAGATTTCTTTTTTTTTCATTGATAAAATGATGATTTTGTCAAAAAAAAAAAGGCATATAAGAAAATGTCATACAAACCAATATAATATTAATATATCTGAATACAACATATATAACAGTCTATCACTAGCCAGTGATGACATATATCTTAGATTAACTTTTTTAAAAAAAAAACTTTCACATAAATAATGTCTGTTACTACACTATTGCATGTGAACATTAATATTTCTAACAAATCTCAGAGTTTATATAGCATTTTGGGCATTGTATATGCTAATAAGTATGTAAAGATTCCTTTAAACTTTATATGTGTGGCTAGCATAATATCACAGTCAACAAAATAACACTTTAATCCGTATTATTTTTCTAGGCTTTGAATATCATATAGTAAAGTTTCTTAAGATATCACTGAACACAACAAGGCATTTTGTGATTGTATCCAGTCCATATCTTATAGCATATAAATAAAACTGTGAAAAGATTGGGAGTGAGCTTTAGTAAATGTTTAAAGACAAACAATATTTACTTAACTAAGTTCGTTAAAATATAAAGACAATTAGATGATTGAAATTAAATTTATGTAACCATCAATAAATCAGAATGATGATGATGATGATAAAACACAAAAGTCATTATTTAAAAAACAATTAAATAATTTTATTAATACGTTCTTTAAATAAATAAATTTGTTTATAAGAGCTGTAATAAAAGAAGATCTCACAGGTAGATGCAATGATGTGTAACTATGTGCTGCTTACTCAAATACAAAATTATTAAAGATTGCCGATAAACAGGATTTAAATATATCTTTATTATAGTAAAGTCTAAAATATAATAATAGAATTATTTATATTTTATAGATCCTAAATATTTCCCCTATTGGGACATATTATCAAAATGGTATCTTCTTAGTTTATCCTTTTATCTAGGTGCAACATTTATTTCTCTCTCGATAAATATAAATGTTAACATGGTCAATTTATATACCATTAAGGTCCTGAACGATGCATTCTATATATGACCTATAGTTATGGACTCACTCTTTATTTCTTATATTCTAATCTTATTACTACAAGTACCTTTTAAAGCAATATTTATTTATTCATTTATATATAAGTACATAAGAAAATAAAATATATGTTCTATAAGATGAGCATATTCAAGAAGAGAATTTAATGATTTTATTATCTAACAATAATAACTTATCTATAATAAAAACAATGCAAACATCTTATATCAATTTAAATATTGAAACCATACTATCCGGTCTTGTTTCTTAAGAACATGGATCAATATTAACACATGATTAAAATATTACACAAAAAACATAGTAAAGAAACAAATCATACAACCATCATTATCTATGAAAGTTTATGAATAATTTAATCCACTTTCTTTATGTGCACATTTTTATGTAGTTTCCAACAACATACTTCCTTTTTTACAAATATACTCATTATTTTAGTCTTTTTATATATATATATAATTCCACTGCCAAAATTTTTATTGACAGGTGAGATAAGATCATTTTAATTGTTTTGCTTCATTTAAGGCACAGTATTTTATTTTAAAAGCAATATTGTTTATCACAATTTTTAAATCCATGACAAAGAGTAGTTAGCTTTTAGATTAATAGAGCAATTATATTTCTGGTTAATTGTACTTTTAAGAAATAAGGTATATTATTCCATTTTCAATATCCCACAGGATTAGTTTTTAGAAAATTAGCAAAAATACAACCCATTAAGTTAAATCAGAATTTTTGCAGGTGTGTTTAATTAACTATTCACATAAAACTGGAAAACAAACGACAAAATCGGATGTAATTAACATAGCAAATTCCAAAACTATTTGAAGACTCTAACATTTGGATATATTTTTAAAGAATTCCAAGATTAAAATTATAATTTATCGACTTTAGAAGGTAAGCAATTAATTATTCTGCTATTATTAAGTCATGTTTGATGATCATCATCATAAATGTTAGCATCTGCCTCCGAAGGCAAATGTCCAATAATTCTTTTTCAGACAGACATACTGAGTCAAGTAATCGTAATGGCAAATTGAGTATTTAAAACTTATACAGTTTACCAGATGAATTTTTATGTTAAGAAAACCCCGCATTTCATTAAATACTTGCTTTTACATTGTATGACATGTGACTGAAAAATGACATAGATTCGAACTCCTCTTTTATTCAATTACAATTTGCATGCAAAATTTTTATCATGTTGGTACAGCAGGGGGCCCCAACCCTATGCCCGCGGGGACCATGGCGCCCACAGACCATTTTACAGGTGCATGCTGCCATCCAAACATGATAAAAAATTATTTATCTGATACAAATAATACAGATCTCAACTGAGTGACAACATCTTGATGATTGCTTACGAGCAGGAATATCACCATACTCCCCTAATTATGAAGCAACTGCCAATGAAGTGCAGTGCCAAAGATCATATTGATTTGTAATATTATATATAATTTAGTAATTTACATAAAAATATAAACGTTAATTATATGTTAAAATTTTATTTTTGAAATAAATATTTTTTTGTACATTATGTGTATTATTAACAATATCCTATTATAAATTTATACTGAAAAAATAAATTGCGCCCGCCACCTGGCGGTATTATAGAATGTGCTCTTAAGTGCAAAAAGGTTGGGGACTCCTGTGGTACAGCAACCAATTTCATCCGGATGATAATGCTCTGATTGTTACTTTCTGCTTGGTAAAATCAGCCATATTATATCACATTTAAATATATAAAATATTTTGAAATAAAATTATTATAAGACAAATTTACAATTATTTACCATTAACTGAAACACACAGGCTTATTATATACCTGGGTTTATATATGTAATATATAGAATACATGAGCACAGACTTTCACACGACCCACCACTCTCCACACTATCTCATAACACTGATACACTTGAACACATATATGTTGAAAAGATAAATAATCACCAATATATGTATTTCATGCTAAATCAGCAATCATCAGTTGGTCCAGATTACCATCTCTACACATATATGCTATAAGTGCTCAGATATATATTATGATAGCCAACTCTCATACTTTAAAGGACAGGTTTCAATCTACTTCACATTCCAACTCTTCAACTGTCCATCCAATTGAAAATCTGATGATGGAATGCTCAAAGGCCACCCTAAGGTCGAGATTCTTGTCACACCCATGTTGACCTAAAGTCAATCTGACCCCTCATACACAGGACATAATCCATTTAGTACAAGGGATGAGCAGACATCTCTACTATGTAATAACTGAAACACACAGGCTTATTATATACCTGGGTTTATATATGTAATATATAGGGTATATGAGCACAGACTTTCACATGACTCACCACTCTCCACACTATCTCATAACACTGATACCCTTGAACACATATATGTTGAAAAGATAAATAATCACCAATACTCATATTTTATGCTAAACCAGCAATCATCAGTTGGTCCAGATTATCATCTCTACATATATATGCTATAAGTGCTCTGATATATATTAAGATAGCCAACTCTCATACTTTAATGGCCAGGCTTTAATCTACTGCATACTCCAACTCTTCAACTGTCCATCCAATTAAAAATCTGATGATGGAACGCTCAAAGGCCACCCTAAGGCCGAGATTCTTGTCACACCCATGTTGAATTATTTATTCTTATTCTGATACCAAAATAATATATTAATACTAAAAATGAATAAGATTTAATTTTTTAAATTGACTGTTTTAGTAATCTTTAAGATTTTCTGTTATTCTTATGGCTTTATATTAAATATATTTTTAATCTCTAAATAATATGATTTTATTATAGATAGATATAAAAACAAACACATACATGCTTTTTGAATGTTATATGGAAGTTAAGATTGTTTACAAGTGATTTTAAATCGGACATAAATCACTGAATTTATGAGTATGTTGTGATCTATTTCATTTTAATAAAAGGCATAATAATAAAATATGCCTCAGTGTAATGTAGAGTCGGTAAATTAATTTTATAAATGAATATTTGCCAAATTTTGAATTTAACTGCGATTTTACAATTTCGATACATTTTTAGCCTTATTTTAAACTGTGTTCGCCATATTGGATATTTTCTAGCAACACTATGCTCATAAATATAACGTAACTTGAAAATTATAATTATTAAAAAAATTAAGCTAGTTATTTTTAATATTGGACCAATGGGGTTACAATCATAATATATATGTCATTAAAAACCTTGCCACAATAAACATAAAATAAAAAAGACTATGTTGATTTCAAGAAATTGTCAACTGTTAATGAATCGGCAATCATCAAATGTTAAAATAACAGAATTGTGGGAGAACTAAACTAAATTGAACTATGGGTATTGTGAAAGGAAGTCTCATTTTGATTATTCAATGTTATATAGTTGATAAAGGCCACAACATGTACAGTATAATCGAAAATACTTATAATAAAAATAACTATAATTTATGTGAAATTTTACTGTATTTTAATATATATATATTGAACCGGATACTTTATCCGATTCAAGAGTTCTATCATGTAGATTTACAAAAAAAAAAAAAAAACCAAGTTTTAAATGTGCAATAACACACATACCTATTTATATTGAAATCTTATATTTTTCATTTTCAGTTGATTTTAGTGTAACAAAAATTTTATTTTTATGACGCTTGTTTTCTTTTAAAATAATTAAAAGCAAGCAAAGTTTAATGAGTCTTCATATAAAAGTATTTTATTTAAAAAACTAAAAAAATTTAATGTTGATTTATTTTTGAAGCTGAGATTTAGTTTGGTATGTTTTTTTTTTTTGTTATATAAAAAATAATAATAATAATTTTGTAAAATAAAGCCCTGTAAGATATTGTTTTTCTAATTAGGATTGAGTGGGAGATAGAGATTTACCTTGGTTGAAAGTTGCAAAAAAAGAAGATTGCGTGGGAGATAACAATGTACATAAAGAGCTTTGGGTATTTTTTATTATTATTCAGTGGTCAGTTTATTGAGAGACACTATTCTCGTCATTCAGTTGTTTTTTTTTGATTCTGATTGCTCAACTTTAACGATGCAACAGTTCAATAACAGCTAAAATCTGGATGAATCCTCAATAACAAGAAGCTGAATAAGTGATTCTAATTGTTATTTGATATTTATTCCACGAGAATCACAAAGTTGAATTTTCGTTGACTGACAATAATTCTACGATTTACTGAGATAGTAGCAGTCATTCAGATGCCATACCTATAATATATGCCACGAGATAGTAGCAGTCATTCAGATGCCATGCCTATAATATATGCCACGAATAATCTCCACAGCATGATCGCTGAGCCTTTCCAAAGATGAACCTCCGGAGCTCCAAATTGTGACTTCAATCATGACCTAAGTGTCAAGTCCAGAACGGATCCTTATAGTGCCCCCATTTTTCTGAACCTGTGGTAAATGACAGCCATTATATATAACTATAAACTGAACTTTGTGTAAACAGCAGAAATTAATATTACCTCAAGGTAACTTACCTTTCCATATCAAAATCAGGGCTAAATCTCTAAGTCTCTAGCAAATCTCAGCTTAATCTTAAAAGAAATTATATTTATGATGTGTAATCTATCAATTTAAATATTAATGTATTGGTTTTTTTTTTTTTGTTTTTACATTAGAATCTTTGTAGCAAGATTTTCCATCTTAAAATATTACTTATTTGAGAGTTTGGCGAGTGATATTTTATATGCATAATATTTTCTCAGTTCTATGATTAACCATTTGATAAATACTCAGACCGACTTTAGTAGTTTTCTTTTATTTATTTTTTTTGCTTGTTTGCTTTATAGCTAAACTTAATCAAACTTAGTTTGCATTTTCTGCAGATGGCTGATGGTTTAGAGAATATATTTTGTTTCCTTGGTAGAGATTTAGTTTCTATAATTCAGATTACGTAGTTAATAATATTACTTTTTTTGTGTGAGACTAACCTTGGCTCATTTAAACGTACTTGTCCATTAGCATTTTGCAGAATTAGGACATTCTTGGTTCCGATGTTTCCTTGCCGGATTAAGAAAAGCTCCTCTGCACTATTCCGTTTTTCTCCACAGGCATCCATCTTACTAAATCTCTATAGGGAAAAGGGAATTGGTTGGGTGAACCGCTAGCAGGAAGATATAAGCCCTTATTGTGTTATAGATGAGAAATGAACTTGTCTGCCTGGGTATTTAACATATTAATGCTCACATATGCTCAATGTTAAGATCTGCTAAGAAAATATAAATTGTTTTCATGTTTATTTTGTTATTATGTTTAATAAATTTAAAATGTTCTTGTAATTATTTTGGCTGACATTTGTCTCAGTGTTTTCTCAATTGTCTGAACAACATCCATGAGCTTTTGTTCTCCCTGAGTTTAGTCCGGCACATTCATGTTCGTATATTCTGCCCACCCTTAAAATAAATGTCTAGTCCCGATTTTTGGACTAGTGGCGCCCCCGTGTCAGGTTATATGAAACTAAGATCTTTCATCCGGTATAATATATTGATTTGAATATTATATATACACCATGGTAAAACAATTCCTTTTAAAACTTTAACAAAAGAAAATAGAAAAAGCCTTAATAAGTCAGTTTGATCAACCTTCTGTATTTTTATTTCTTTTATAATTAGTAATTAAGCTATTTTTATAAGCTTATTCATTGTATGAATTTATTTTAAAGTAATTAGTTTTATTTTGTATGTGAGTTAGGCACATTTTATAAATAAATGGTTATTACTTTATAAAATCAAGTTGTCAATGCTATTTTATATTTTTCATTTCAAATGGTTAAATTAATGAAACACTTAACCACTGAGCAAATGTTATCAGGAATTGGGGAAATAGTTAAAATTGGTCCATTCATCCTTTTTCTTCTTTTCACAAATGAAAAGATGGTAGTTTAATAAAGACTGCAAATGCATGCCTTTAAAACAAATTACTTCCAAGTAGTAACCTTCTTTTAAATCCCTAGTGTTGACTTTTGTGGAGGTGATTGGGAAATTTATTGTATTTTAGGTAAATCATCTCCATTTCTTATCTATATTCTATATAATTCTATGAAAGTTACATCAATTATTTATATTTAAAGGTAGTCTCTTCAGGTTACTGGTACAATATTATAGAAATAATCAATCCTTGATGATGATTATACAATAATGTGGAAAGTTGGAAGTAAACTGAAATAAAAAAATTGTTCATAAAATTATAAAAAAGCAAGAATTGAAAAGACAGAGTGTGTTATAAAGATTTGTTTTTAAATTAATCTTTCACTAAGGTTTAATATTTGTGCCTGGAATAGGAATGATAAAATAATATCTAGTGTAATTATAAATTTATTAAATGCACATTGATTATGTAACTAATATTTACCGAGGCTGTAACCTCGAGAATATGCGTGTAAAATGCGAGTATTAAAGTGTAATAAGAAATGTGGACTTAATCAGTGAAGTATTGAATAGCGTCACGCTCGCAGATCCGCTTCAGCTTCACCTATTTAAATATAAAGTAGGTTGAAGTAAAGAAGAGTTCCCCTCTTTTCTTCCATAGCATAAGCTTGTGGTTAAACATCTGTAGAGGTCCCTACTATCGCATTTTACACGCATATTCTCGAGGTTACAGCCTTGGTAAATATCTAGTGTAATAAATAATGAATAATAATCATTCGTGTATTTACTTGAAATAGATAATGACAAAGTTGAAAATGGAGAAATTTTAATATTTGTACATCAAATTGTTATAATTTAATGTAGTAGAGATTTATTTTTAATGGTCTTTTGTAAAACTTTTAAAATACTATTTACCTATTTTATAATTTAAATAAATCAGTCTACAATCACATTAAGAAGTACAAAAAATCAAAGTTTATAAAAATGAAGTCTCTGAATGCTTAGAACAAACTTTCATGCTTTTTTCTTCAACACATGATTGTAGCAAAATAGAAAAATAACTCGCAACACATATTTTAACTGAACTAGATCTGTTTTGATAGATCAAAATCAACCATTTCTTAATAGCCATTTACCAGGCTATATATATTGTAACTGCCCCATCGCCGGCTTCCATACCGAAAGCCCAGTAAAGTCACGTCCTTTATATCTGGACGCTTTTGCCGTACTCCTACGGTGACATTCTCGTGTTTTGGTTGATGGTTCACTTCTATGAACCTGCTGTGTTCTTGCATCTGGGGAATTACATAATGTTCTGTGAAGATAATTTCAAACACATATACACGTACGCTTTATTTATTTTATACGTAAATTCGGATTGAATCCAAGTAGTAGGCACCAGGAGAACTTTTATAAGAGTCCGCCATGTATGTGCATAAGCTCACTCAACTATATCACAAAACATGCCCGTGCATCACTCCAGTCGGAAGCAAGAAACGAACACAGCCAATATCACCTTTCAAATTACATCGTATATGTGATCTTTCAATCACGATCAATCAGACTTATCATATGAGGGCCCGCCCTATATCCCACAGAATAAATTAATCAACACTTAATATTAATCTAAGAAAGCATAATAAACATAAATATAATCAAATCCCAACACCAAAAATATCAAATGCATTCATTCATATACAAACAAATTTGATCGCTCCAGCACTCATTCCCTATTATATAAATTTATGTTGAAATTCCAAGCAATTAATAACAAAAAATACTAGTTAAATAAATGTTTTATTTTAATCTGTTTAATAACAATTCATGCAGGTATATGACCGGCAAGCCGAGATAATTTAAATATAGATTTCAAGGTGACTTCGCACATATTTTAAAGAATGTTAATCTGTAGGCAAACTTATTTGGTTAGGTTCTCTAATCGTTCATTAATGGTCATGAGTAACTTTATCATTTTAGCTTAATGTTTTAATAGTTCTTGTTTTTAAAGTTATTTTACTTTGGTGCATAAGTGAATACGACAATTTAAAGATAGCTACCTGTGGAACATAGAAAGACTGTAAGAGGGATCCTGAGCGATGATTTCTTCTTTAACGAAGCATTCTGGCAATTTGCAAGGTCTCAAAAGCGTGTGTGGTCCTTATGTGAAGTTTCTCCGGTGTTACGAGCATCCTAGGGGCAATCAGCTGAGCTGGACGTGGAGGTCCGGCGGTCAAGCCGCGAATTTTAGGTTCAGCAACGCATCTCCGTTATATTTCTACACGAAAGTTAGATTTTATTTCTTCTCTAGTTCTAATTTTAATAATAATACTTAAAAGCGCTGTCCGGCCTTTTTGATCTCTTCCTTCTCGCCCTTACACCTTGAATTTTTTTCACCCAATCACTCCCATGCACCTGTGAGTCCCTTCATCTTATAAGTCCATCGAATATTAACTCAATTCAGTGATTTCTGGGATCGTTTGCACCACTTTGGAATTTAACTCAATTTGACCATTTTTCCAGGTATTGTTTCGCTGGAGACAGAAGTCTGAGTTGTACAATAGCAGTGTACACTTTTTCTCACCTCTGTTTCTAAATTTGGCTTATTTTATCTAGGCGTACCAACGCATATCCTGCCTATTGTTTCAATTTCTCTAATTTTACATTTACTAATTACCCCCATTTAAAATAATTTTAGATCGCTTGGAATTTCAGAACATATTGCAAATTAATTAATTCATTTTCCCCTTTTGTTCAAAATGACTCAAATGATTTAATAAAAATGTCAAACTTGCGTTCAATCATTCATCTTTCTTTATTTAATTAAAAAAATGCAAAAAAAAACTTACAACTAATGATTACAGATTTATTCTTAAAAAAAAAACAAAATAATAAAAAAAACTCTTTTACTTTTTTATTTCAATAAATTTGACAGGTACTCTTATATAGCTGCGATCATGCTTTAGAAACGGCTGTTTCTCGTTTATTATTAAAGCAAGACTGCTTTTTTAAAAGTTTTGTTCCTGTCATTCATTTCGTCAATTGAATATATGTTTAATATAACCTCATATGCCTGGGTTCAAATCCCATGTAACGCTATTTCGTTACAATATATATATTGTAATGGGATATATATAGATACACATTACATTTAATTTTTTTTTGTAGATATATAATGAGTTAAATGCACAAATAATGAGTTATTAATTTATTAATAAGTTTCGTTTAAGTATTGAAAATAGAGTAAGGTAAAAGAATTTATAGAATCGAAGCAAAGATTCAAATCTTAAAATAAAATAATAATAAAAACCTTTTTAGTTCTAAAAATAGCGATGAGAGTGATTTCGTAACAAAAATAAAATTACAGTCAAGCGTTGGTAGCCGAGAGGTGAACCGCAGCCACCTTGCAAGCAAGTAGTTGGTTGCAGATGGTTGTGGGTTCGTGTCCCAGACGATGCTATGACATATGAAAAAAAAAATTACAAACAGGTCCTTAGGGCAAAATAATCATTAAAAAGATTATGAAATAGCTAAGAATCAAAAAAAAAGAAGCAAAAGACTAGCTTTTCTTGCCCAAGATATATATGCACACAGACCACAGAGGAAAAATCTACTTACCAAAGAACCAATGAAATACATTTATGAAATATGTCAGATAGATCCGAGGATTCCAAGATAAGACACTTTGGGACTATAAAAATAAATATTCAAAAGAAATCAGAAGAATTTGTTTGTCATTGTGGAAAAAGAAAAAAACCTAAAAGTGGATCAAATTAGGAGAATTGTTGTCATTGCCACAATGTAATTTATTTAATTGTGCTACCCTGCTTCCAGTTGGCTGAAGGCAGCTTTCATCTCCGTGTATCCCAGGATTGAATCGCCAGAACCGTTTTCATAAATCTTCATCACCCGCAAGAAATGGCTCTTGCATAAACTCAGGAGATCTTCATCATGAGGGAACTAGCCTGGAGAAAGGAAGGAAAGTATAAATTATTAATGATAGAATGAACTATAAACTTTCTTTGATTTAAGATCTCTGAAATTTATTTTCCTTTGAATATTAACTATTAAGTGATATAATGAATTATAGACTTCTCTGATGACCAAATCTGAACTTTATTTTCATAACTTTACAATGTTAAAAGTCTTTTATCTAAAAGTTAAACATAATCTTCATAAAATATATATACTCATTTTAATACTTAGTGTAAGGCCTATTGGTAATATGGCAGGAGATTGTGTCGTAAACGTAAATTTGGACTTATCTTAGAGTGCATACTGCAGTCTCATGCCATGTTATAGAATATGTATTAATTGTATATAATCACTTTCATCTATAATATAAAAAAAAATAAACATTTAAAATTAATATATATAAAATTGGTGTAGATGGTTATGTAATATCACAAGTTTGTGTTGGCCTGAGGTTGGTTCTGGGATGATTGTTTGTAGTTAAATCAATGTTGGTGGGATGGATGTACAGCTATGTCATGTCATAATATTTTTGAGAGGCACACTGGATTTTCATTCCTTTGTGCCACATTGGCATCATTATTAGAATGCTGGCCAGTGATAGCCAGGGTATTAGATGGCTGCAGGTAGAAAATTCCTGCCCCATGTTTTTTTATTCATTCCAGATTGGGACTTAATGATGGCCAAGACCGCAATCTCTCTGCTATGGAACACTCTGTTGTGATACTTCTCCAGACAGACATTCGTTTCTGTACTGAACGAAGAACACAAATTTCTTTGCTATAATTTTCACGTATGCTAACATCTCATTGTTGTATTAATAACAGCGGCATATCAAAAACTCAGCATTGGTTTGGATGCAAACTATTAGTCTGGTGCTGGGATTTGGGTTGGATGATCTTATTGGTATCAGGTAGCATGTTGCACTCTTAACATGAATTTAAATATAAAATTGAACACATGATTTGTGCATTATTTGATGTTAAAATAAGTTAAATACGTTAATCTAAAATTTTTAAAGAATAAATTAAATTATTAATAAATTATTAAATTGTATTAAATTTAAGTTGGGCGTAGATGGCTGCATAGATTCATTAAAGTTTGTTAGTTTAAGGGGATTTAATTTTGGACTACTTAGGTCATAGTTGAGTCAAGACTGGTGGAGGGATGTATGGATGTTTATATCAATGTAATATGAAGGGTGTTAGCATGCATGACACCATGCACAAATGAATGCATGACCCAGAGGTGTAGCCATTATGTGGCAATGGATGTGGATGTATTTCTCACACTACTGATCTCCTTTCACTCCATGGATTGAGACTATAAGTCAATGAAGACTGCTCTCCCTCCATATTGGAGCATTTCATTTTGTTTATTTATCCTCTCTGCCAGACAGATGCATATTTCTGTACTGGATGAAGTCTGTATATCAAGAAGCTAGCAGAGTTAGCTATGAACTTTTAGCCGGGGATTGGTTGTTCTGAAAGTTTTTAATTGTGTAGTCTAGGTAACCTATCTATGCTCAGCATTCTAAAATATTAATTTATATAAACTGTCCATCTGTGCAAATTATCAAGAATAATAGAATTCAATCTAAATAATGTTAAATTAATCAAATCCTCAAATTGTTTTCTTTATTTTTGTGCATAATAAATATTTGTGTTATTACTGGCAGTGGTTTATTTTATTATTATTTTTTCTTATTAAAAATATATTTAAAATTTTATATTGTTAAATCTCAACTACTCCATGAGTTAGGGTCTAGGGCGTATCGGTCAAAGTAAAATGGATTTTTTTTTAACAAGAAGTATCTGCCTACATTATAAATTTTCAGGTTCAAATGGCCTGGTGACACCCTGTAGAGCAGGTAGGGAAAGAGTCAATTCGCTTGATGATATATATTGGTATGGTTATGTGTCTCAAGGCATAGAACATAGTGTGTGTACATGAAGTAGAAATAAGCACAGACAAAAAAATTTTGTAGATATTTTTTATATTACACTGGAATAACAGTTAAAGATTAAATAATTTGGAATTTAAAAATGTTTAATTAATATTTTATGTTACAATAGATATAAAAAAATCTTTTTTTAAAAAAAAAAGTAATATTTTTTTTAAAAAGAAAACTTTTACTTATCATAAAAAACAATAAGAAGCTAATTAATAGCTTTAATTTTGGACAATCTATTTTTTGTATATACACACATACTCATGCATTTATGTATTATTTAAAATGAATTGAATTTCTTATAAATCTGTGACAATTCAAACATTAATTTTTGAATTATTATACAGCATGTCTATAATATATATTATAACAAGTCTGATATATGGCACACAATAATAGGTGTGTGTGTGTACTAATATATATATATATATATATATATAGTGCCATTACAATTTAGTCACTAGCTAAATTTATAGTAATGTACATGTAGGAAAATGTAAAACAAAATCATCATCACATTTTTATATAAAAGGAAGTAGGGCATCCAAGTTTAAACCCTACAAGGTCCAGTTCTAAAAGCTTTAGATAGAAAGAGAGTGGGTCAACAATTAATATTGTTTGTGTGTTGATAGAAAAGTAATACACACATTTAAACTATTCAATTTTTAATTTTTCTTTAAAAAGCAAAGTTGTAACGCATACGTATAGGCAGTGTATGTGTAAGCTATTGAATTTTTTATATTTCAGATATTTAACTTTCTTTAAAACTAACCTATGCTTGATCAATTTTAATATCTTATTCTGTTTCTATTTTGCTTTTCTATAATTATAATTGGAATTTAAAAGCTAAGGATTTAATTGCAAATATAGGGTTATAATTACTAAGCTAGCAATTAGATTATTTTAATGTCAGTTTATAAATAATCTGAATGAGTGTGTGAGTACATTGCAAACATAAACTACATTTTTATTTATTATATATTGAAAAGGGTTAAATCTGTTAAATTATTATTTTTTATTACATCACATAAATATATCTACATTTATTAAATATTGAAAGAAAAGGGTTAAATCTGTCAAATTATTTTTTTTTACAATTTTGTGTTAAGGAAAAAAATCTGTTGAATCAGATATCTATTTTTGTAGCAATTTTGTTTTTGTAAATGATTGTTATGTTATTTTGGAGCTTAAGCTTGGTGGGAAGTCTAATTTTGAAATTGTCTCATCTTAAGATCTAAAGAAAGAAGCTCAAAATTTGAAATGTTACCTAGGTGTAAGATAAAAGGATTAAAGCTATTTTTTTCAAAACAAAAGTGTCTGGAAACCAGGTGTGATTTTACTTAATGTTCCTAAGAAAAAAGATTGCACTTTCTAGTGAAAAAAGGGAAAAAAAAACGAATTGGTCAAAAATAGCAATTCACACTATCACTATAATTGGGTGAGTTGACTCAAAAATCGGATATAAAAGCAGTCTGGAAAATCAGTTGAGCTATTAGATTATTGTTATTATAATATTTGTGATAGAGACTTTTTAAAAATTATTGAAACTAAAGCAGACAAACATTTTTTAATTCTGCTAGATAACCTTTTTCTTTTAAAAATCATTTTTTAATATCAAGTTTTGAATGTTGAAAATATAAGAATGACGGGGTAGAAAAATTATATATATATATATGTCTCATCTTTTACCTGACCGTTGCGGAGCCGCAGATCATATAGGAAGGAGATGATGTCTTGTCTGAAAAATAATATTCTACACCTTTCAACTGACCAGAGAAATAAGATGTTTTTAGCTGGAAAGAAGAAAACATTCACCTGCATTCAAAAGAGATCAGAAAGATGAATTAATCTACTGATAAATATTAATCATCAAGTCCAATTAATTGTTCCAGCAACTGAGTTTAAAACCCAGGAAATTTATAAACGTGAAAACAACTGCTGTATTTCAGCCACTAAAAGAATCATGCTTGACAGGAAGAGAGGAAAAATTAATATAATGATTTCCAAATTGTCCACTAAAACAAATAACCTCAATAGGATCATCATCATCAAACAATTATACACCTCAAAAAAGAGATTGTTCCAACATAAAACGGAAATGGTAGCTGCAGAAATATAGACATTATACAAGACAAGTTTGAACCCTTGGAAGTTTGTCACAAAACAAAGGATCGGTAATATGACTTTTTATATCTATTTTCTTTATGATATCAGAGTCTTAATAAAATTTTAGCTATAAAGTGGTATAGTTTATTTAAAGAACTTTTAAAGACAATTCAGATTGATTAAAAACAATAATTTCTTACCAATAATAACCTTGAGCTTCATAAATGATCTTGAATGTATCAAAATTATTTGTTTTTTAATTTACAGTTATGAAATATTAATGTATAAAATAATTTTTTGTATTATTATTTTGGTTTTAAATAATATTTTGTTATTATGGAATAAAACACACACATACATAATATTTTTATATGTGTATAATTGTGAGTGAATGTGAAGTAATAAACAGTGTTAAAATATTAAATTATTTTGTTTTAAGAAAATATAGCATTTCAGAGGTAGAAGCGAGGGGGAGAAAATGATTTAAAACTTGTTTGGTAAAACTTGCTCTTTCAATGAGTGAATATTTTTTTTTATATGAAATACTTTTCTTGTGGATGGAACATTTTAACAAATCGGTTACCCAATTTAACCTTTTAACCGCTAATTTTATTATTGGTTGTATCAGATAAAAATCAAATCTTTTAATTGGCCAACTCACAAACTGAAGACAAAGCCTATTGTTAAAACATATTCGCCTATAATATTAAATTCAACTCAGATACGTTTATAAAAAGTATATTATTAATTTTTCAGGTTATGAAGAGAACGAAAGTTCTTTCAAAAATAAATTGCTATTTATTTATTCTAAAATATTCAATATCGGCAACATAAAAGCTATAATATAAACAAAAAGATCGACTTTTACGTTATAGAAAAGTAAATATTTCTTTTTACTACATCTTCAATATTTTTACTAAAATCTTCAATATTTTTCGAAAATAATTTTGTTTTTTTATTATTCTCTCTGAAAATACTTTTTAATTTCCATAAATATAATTTTATAATAATTTAAATCGTATTCGAAATGAAAATCTCAGCGTTTTTCTTTATTTTCTTTGATCAGGCAGTTTCTTTGTTCTTTCCAGCCAATCAGAATGTCTTTTTCGGCTGAGAGCATGCTAAGAACCAATCACAAATAATGTTCCTTCTTTGTTTAGGTTTAAATGCATTTTTTTTATTTTTTACTTGTAAAATAAATCGGAAGATGGCACCATCTTACAGAACTTTTAAAAACGAATTCAATACGTGTTTAACGAATATTTTCGTATAAAAACTGGCTGAGTTAGAGTGATGTCAGATGTCGACGAGGAGCCTCGTAAGAGGCGGGGAAAGAGTTAATACAATATACTTTTGAAATACATTTACGGGAAAGGGGGAAGAATTTAAAATTTAATGTTATGATTTTAAAACAGTCGATTATGATTATTGTTAATATAAATTTTCATGTAAATATAGAAATTTTTATGTACATGTTAGAAATGCAGTAATAAATATTAGTTTATGTTATTAAACGAGGTGTATATAGTTCATTAAGAGTAGTCTTTATCAAGTGTGATCATTCATCATCAATGGTTGAATATTAGTTGTTTAAGATATGATTAAATATGCTAAGATTAACAGTAATCATGAATTTCTTTATAACAATTAGGTTTTATGATTAAGCTTAGTCCTAAAGCTGTGGTTAAAACGATTGTCATTATCGTTATCATTATCATCATCATCAATGTTTTAATTAATATGTTTAAAGGCCATAAATAAATATTGATTCCATAATATTTAGTGATTTCTTAGTATTATTATAACCACCATCCCATCATCTATTTCATGCAAGGATGAGTGAATTGCCATCCTAAATTAATAATCTGAGCTAGTAAAACTTATAAAAAATATTGAAACACATTCGTTATGCTAAGATCTGAGAAATGATTTGTGTCTAATGAATTCCACTTCAGTTTAAAGATGTTTTATGTTACGTAGGTGTTTACTTAAATATTAGTGCATACAGTGTTATGGGTCTAAAATCAAAATGATACATTTTGTAAGAAATAAAGTACCAAAAGGGATTCAAACCTGGTACATGGAAAAAGTTATAAATATAACTTTGTCTAGATTCAGATAATCTAGTGGCGCCCTGCTAGACCATATTCACTTGGTATTTGTTTAGATATGCACTTAACATCAAACCAAGAAATGAAAGTGGATAAAATCTACTGTCTGTATACCTGAGAAGATATTTTATTGAGTTACTAGTGTGCTCACCTCACTTGATTTCCTTATACCTGAGTTATAATAGTTGTTATTAATAATTTGTTTATAATTATTGATATTGTGATATCTTGAGAAATCTAATTATAGAAATATGTTTAATTTATTCCTAATCATTTTAATATTTATGACCTTATGGCTATATAGCTACTATCCAGGAGTATGTTTCCTTTAATCCAATGACCCTTAATATGATTGATAACTCAGTCTGATCTTTTGTTAAATAGCTTATGCTCATGTTAATATAAGTTTAAATAAATTCTGATCAGTTTCATTAAGTTTATTTACAACTTGTTTGAATTAATATTTCTAAAGACTACTTATTGAACACATTTATTTACTTACAATGTTGATTTCATTTATTTATTTAGTGGCTTATGCTCAGCAAGTTGCATATACAATTCTTTGCTCTTTGATATATATTACAAAAATTTTATTCGTTTATTAAGCCAAATGTTCATATTTGAATCGTTTCATAATTATTTAATACATTTGGATCGTTTGATCATCTTTATTAAGTTACAATTGAATCTATAATATTTGAATTTCACTTTAATAATGTTACAATGGTGCCAAACATGGGGCCATGATATATTACCATATGTGTGAGATAAAAGATAGTCTATAGAATGATGGGAGATGTGTGGTTAAAAAGAGAGAATTTTTTTTTTAGTAAAATTTTTTTTTCAGTAAAAATTTTTTTTGTCTTACAAAATTTTTTTGGTCATACAGTTTTATTTTACATTTATATATGATGATGTTTAATATGATTTAATTTTTCATTGATGATGATAAAATGGGTACAGCCATAAAACAGCTTAGTTTTTTTTTTTATCAATTTTGAAAATAGATGAATATCACAACAAAGGTGAAATAAATAATATAATTTTTTTTTTGGAACATTAACATGATTTATTGCCAAATAGGCATAGTAATCGTGATGAATTATGGAATAGTAGTCTCATGTGTGTTTGGGGAGTTCATTTTGTAAAAAGTCTATGATTTTGGAGGTTGGATTGGATATTTGATTGTTGGAGTTTGGTTGGTTAGATTGCAGTTTTGATGATAAGTGGAGGGTTTTGTCATTGCCTTGAGAATGCTATGTATTCGTGTAACTCATGAAAGATCAAACCCATTCACTGCTCCAACACAATTTATAAGTTATCTTTATTTTATCATGAAGCAGTTAACAGTGGTCCTGCCATTATATCAGCCTATAAGTCTCCAAGAGAGAGAGCATGGCATAGTTTTCCAATCCAGTTTATATGTTATTCTTATTTTATCATGAAGCAGTTAACAGCAGTCCTGCCATGATATCAGCCTATAAGACTCCAAGACAGAGAGCAAGGCTTAGTTTTCTGTAGTCCATAATGAGCAGGGCATTCCTTGATACTTGCCACATAAGACTCCAAGAGAGAGAGCAAGGCAGAGTTTATCTATTTTAGCCCCTAAGACTTAAAAATACTTTTATTGCAACAGAGTTTGCATCATTCAATCAAGGGTTGTGGTAGTTAATAGTGATCGAATTGGGATGATCTTCTGAATGCTCGTGATACATTGTGTGATTATATTGCTGTGAATGAATTTTTTTAATTATCTCATGATTATGAACTGCTAGTCATTCTGTGGACTGTCAATATCTGTCGGATCTCTAGGAGAATAGATGAACGTATAATTTGGGCTATTGCAGACAGACATGCACTATATAGATTATTGTTGTGTGATTCATCAAATAATGATATTTAAATATTTTTTTTGTATTTGTAATGCAGGATAAGGTGAAAAGCAAATCAGTCAGTTAGTCAGAGATAGGTGTCAGACAGAAAAGGATATGCAGGTTTTTGGTGGTCGGGGAAGCACAGATGGGATATGTATTGAAATATATTAAAATTTTAATAAAATGAGTAAAAGTGAAATGCAAATGATAATACAGATGCTTAAAAGTATGGTAGAGGATGATAGAATCTGGAGAGAAAGTTTAAGAGAAGATGGTAAAAAAGACATAGAAAGTGTAGAAAGTTTAAGAGAAGAGGATAAGAGGGGTGAAGATGAATTAAAAGAAAAGATCAATAGCTCTGTTGAAAACAACAGTAAAATTCCTATGGCTTTGGAAAATAAAAATAGAAAAACATGGAAAAAGTGCCTCAATTCCTGGAGATGATAATCTTTATACAGAAGAAGATGGAGAGGTTGTAATTGGAGTAGAAGTTACCATAAAAGCAAATGGGATAGTAGAAAGTACTGAAGATATTCAGATTTGAATAAAGAAGGAAGCACTATCAGGTGTAAAATTGACTGAGCTGATGATAGATTGTATGTATCAAAACATACAAGAAGATTATAAAAATTCCAAAAGAAATAAGAATAATAAAGAGTTAAATACCTCTGAATTTAAAATAAAATTCTATTATGAAATAAAGATTTTAAAAGGTCCAATAAAAATTAATATTTTGATTTTAAAATAAAAGTGTTTTATGTTTAAAATAGAACTGATAATTGCAAATATTTCTATTATCTATTCTTTTTGAAAAATCTTTTAATTAAAACTTGTATAAAATATCTTTTTTAATTAATGCTTGTATGCATTTCACTATCTAAGTAAAAACATGTAGGTCACACCTGTGGTAAAATTGCAAAGTTGCTTTCAAAAGTAGCTTTTAATTAAAAGGGATTTGGAAGGATTAGTGATCATTTTGAAATATAAGAAAAAAAACTTTTTAAATTAAATGTGTTATCGCTTCAAATGAATTCTATAAAAGGGCTGATAGAAAAATATCAGTTTAGATTGACTTGTAGCTTTTGTAATAGCTGGCCAGAAGAGCCTGGTTTTAATATTTTAAGCAGATGGCCAAATTGGCCAGCTGCAAAGTTTGGATATTTTTTTTAGAAGTAAGTTCTTGTCTTAATATTTTTGGTGAAGCAGTTAGTTAATGGCTAGCTGCAAAGTGTGGTTAAAATATTTCATGAAGTTACCTGCAGTTTATAGGTAACTGTACCAGAGAGTTGCCCAATAAATCTAGCTGCAGAGATGGCTTCCAGAATTATACAGAGGGCTGCTATAAAGTTATAAGAATGCAAGGATGCAGCTGCCCTAATTTACTGCTGAAGTTTTGAATCATGAAGCAGGCCCACTTCTATATTGACGGGTCTGCTTAAATATTGAAAAGATAGTTTGCTAGCCTGAAGTCTGCAAGTCTGAGACAGAAGGGAAGCTAAATCAAGACCAACTTACCTAGATTATAACTTCCTGATTATGACTTTCCTGAACTGGTCCCCATCAAGAGAAACCATCAATTGATAAAATAGTTATACATATGCTGCTGTGCTTATATCCAAAGAAGCATAGATAAATATATATACAGTGAGTTGTATTTTTTTAATATTCCTTAAAAAAGACATTTTAACTTAGTAATTTAAAGTAAAACTTTAACTTAGTAATTTAAAGTAAAACATATAAGTAATTTGCTTAAGTCAAACATCTAAAAGAGAGATGATTTGCTATATATATTTTGTAAAGAAATAATTTTCATATTCCTTAAAAATGACATTCTAAAAGCGAGATATATAATATAGAATGATTTTGTTTAAGCTCATTTGTTGAGAGAACAAAAGACATATTTTGAAATTTATATTTTAAAATAATTCTAAAAAAACATAATAATCAGTTAAAGACTGATTTTATTGTAGAAATTGAAAAAAAAAGCAAATCTTTTAGATTAATTTAAAATGCATTGATAATCAATCAACTCAAAAATTTTATAGTACTTATTTTAAAGAGAAAAAAAGGAAACTATATACAGCAAAGTAAAACTTACTATAAAAATATGTAAATGTTATAATATAATTTCAACAAAGAATTTAATTGTGAAAATGTACATTTTAATAATCTATTATGACATTAAAAGATATGATATAAACAATAGTGCACATACATTTCGATGTGTATACACATATGTTAATAGATATCTGTATCATTAAAATGTAGTAACTTAAAATTTTAATCATTTATTTTATGACGATTGAAATATAATCAATTATATTGCACTCTGTGTGTGTGTATATATATATATCAAATGCTTGTCAGACAGACACATTTAGGTGAAAATTAATGTGATTTTATTGTGATAAATACAAATGTTAGGTAAAATTTTAATCATTTTTAAATTTTGTTAAATGTCAATTGAAATGTTTTCATTGTATATTATAAAATTCATGTCTGTGTATGGATATATGTATGCATTTATAAAAACCTATTAAGAAATAATGTAATCATGTAATAACTTGAAATTTATATATTAATCTTGTGAATCACAATGTGATAATTTTTATTATTGTATATATTAATCAAATCAGAAGGCTTATATGTGTAGCTTAATTCTGCAGACCTAAATATCATTTTTTGTTATTAATAAACTTGTGTTCAATCATGCAAATTATTTCAGTGGTTCTAAATATTTTTAGAATATCTGTTTCCATCATCTCTTGGTAACATACAGTAATAAAGCTTATGTTCTCTGAGCTAGATTCAAGCATGGGATGAATATATAAATGTGATATTTAGTGCTTTGGGAGCATTCCAGTATGACATTGTCCTGGTTTTGGCATGATGATTATATTCTTCAAAGCCATACCTTTTATTTTAGTTTAGTCTTAGAAATGAAGTTTATAGTTGACCAGTACAAGTGGCCAGTGCATTATGATGATCAGCATGTTTTAATGTCCCAGCATTTTTGATTCTTAGAATTTCTGATTATTGTGTATTCTGATGGATGGGTATTAAGTTGGTGCATTCAAGTTATGTTTAAATAATTCCAGTGAATTTATTCAATCCAAAATAGTTTTAGAATATTATGTTTGTATTATATCTCTTGCTTATAGCTTTTACTCTTTGAGCTGGATTAGTGCATAATGGTCTGTTATATAAAAGGGATTTATATTTGGTGTTTATGGAAATACAGTTGATAATGATTTCATTGCATCTCTAATGCTGGATGGTGCAAAGAGGATATCCTTTAAAGTCCATGCACCACATTTCAATCATTTATTTAGAAAGTAAGTTTATAGTTGCCAGTACATTAATGGTACTAAATGGCCATAGCATTGATGATGATCAGAATGTTTTAGTATCCCTGCATTATTGTTTTATTGTTATATATTCTGATGGATTAGCACTTAAGTGTGGCATCCAAATTATTGTTTAAATAATATGCCCCAAGCTTGCAGGGGCAAAATAATTAGCCTGCTTTATAGTATATCCATTTAAAATTCAGTCACAAAATTGGCTATTGATTTATTTTTATTGTTCATACAAAATGAATGATTATTATTGCTCTTTGTAATTCTGGGTAAAGTTATTAGTTCTGTGTTGGTCTCTCATGTCTCTCCTCATTATATTCATTTGTATTTGATTTTATATTTAAATTAGACTAGTCTTTGACTTGGGGCTGATGATGATGAGTGCCATCACCGCAAGTTCACCCTTGTTTCTTCATATCATTACAATGTATATAACTATTTTCAACTGCTTGTAAATAACTTTTACTACTGCCTGAATATGTAATCTTAGGATTATAATATCACAGAAAACTCTTGTTCCAAATATGTTACTCAGAATCCTTCATCTGAGTAACATATTTGAAATGAGTGTTTTGTGATATATATATATATTTAATGGCTGTTTAGATGAAAATATTTAGTGTGCAGAGTTTTTTCATTTATAATTATTTCATTAAAAATCTCTATACTTGGAACATCACTAGGCAATCAAAGTTAATTGCTCTGGGCTAAGAGTGATAGTAAACTTTGATTGGCTACTGTTCTAAGTAAAGCATTTTCTAATTAAATAATTATAAATGGAAAACTCTACACACTAAATAATTCCGTCTAAACTACTATTAAAAATGTGTTATAATATTTAACCTACCAGTGGAGGGGGTTATTACAATAAATAAAAAAAAATTGAAAATGTGCTATGTTTTAATTTCTAACACTTGTATATGCATATTGCTGTGCTTTGTCTCTATATTAGATCTAGAGTAGCAATCAAAAGAGAATTCTTTTGATTGCAATAGCCTGACCATTTTCCTTGCACTCAACTAGGGGCAATTAATCCTGATTGGCTATTGTCATTCATAAAGAGTTTTCTTATTAAATATTTATAAATGGAAAACTCCATACACACTAAATATTTTCATATATAAAAATGTTAAAACAGGCAAAACAGAAATAAAAATATAAAAATGTTAAAACAAAGTAATCAATGGATGCCAGAAGGCTTGTGCATAAAATCCGTATCTAGTGCCTACTCATCCAATATCCCCAGACTAGTTTCTGGCTTGTGGCCTTCGTCAGTGAGGAGTTTTGGATCTAAGAGTCTGGCATCAATTGATTACTCTAGTTGGCACTGAGTGGCACTACTGTATGAAGAGTTTTGCCTGTTTTAATAACAGTAATGTGCTAGTATAAGAAATAGTGATCATATGATATATAAAAATGTGTATGTGAAATATGATAAATTTAATTTCAAAGAGTTAACCAATTCTCATTACACTCAACAATGATTCAGCAAATTAAAAATTGATCTAAAATAATTTTTGAATAGATCAGAAATTATATTTCTATTATCTCTAGATAAAGACTTTAGACAAAAATAAAGCTCATAAAAATTTATAAAAACATATGATATTAATTAAGCTTATCTAATGTTGTATGAATGTTGCTGCATGTTCTAACCAGTGGTTCACAATTAGAAATTAACCAATGACTAAAAACCAGCATTGAATTTAGTAACATATTTTGATCAATGACCAATTACCACTATTATATTTAACAGGTGTTACCTCTTAAAATACAAATCGTTTTTGAGATATCTAAAATAAAAATGTTTATTGATTTATAAAAAAAGTTAACATAATTAAAAGACAGGAAAAAAAGGTCTTAAAATATGAAACATAGAATTCTGACTATTTTGGTGTTAATTAAAACATCTTTTTTTCTGACTTTAATTGGATTTTTGGGGGCCATACATTTTAGTCTTTTTGTCCTATAGCAACACTAGCAACTGTCTTTGTACACATTATGTATTTTATTATTAATTTACAGTGCTATATGAGACTTATTGAAATTTATAACTGGCTAGCTAGAATGATTTAATCACCAGTTTGCTGCATACAATTATTGATAGAAATTTCACATTAGTGGAGATCATAAGATTTATTCATCCATATTGATGGATTAATTATTTGTCTCAGATATTAAACATAAAGAATGCCAAAAGAAGCATATGATATATATATATGATATGTGACTAATATATATATATCACTAGATGAAGCTTACCAATAGCTCGAATCAAGCTTTATTTTTATAAGTGCCGAAAGAGAAAAAATTCAAAATCTCTATTATTAAGATTTTGAATTCTTTCTCTTTCGGTACTTATAAAAATAAAGCTTGATTCAAGCTATTGGTAAGCTTCATCTAAATGCAAGCTTAAAAGCAAGTTACGAAATTTATAACTTGTTTTATTATTTTATATATATATATAAAATACTATGTGTATTTCAATTCATGATACATTTGTGGGATTCAAACATCATCAAGCAGAGTTGTAACGATCCGGAGAAATTAGAGACCTAACATATTTGCACTACGGGCGCCATCTAGGCATTTGAACCTAGAAAAATTTATAGAGTAAGCAGATACGTAAGTCAAAAAAAAAATTTTTTTTTTTTTGCATCTGGTCGTTAGCCCATGTCACTAGCTCAGTGGAATAGCAGAGATTTAATAATATAATATAAGAATATATATATATAAGAGGAATAAAATAAGCCACTGCCAGTAATTAACATACAAACATTTATTTATGCACATATATATAAGATTTTAAATTATTTTAGTATTAGTTTTACATTTTAACATTTAACATTATTTTTAACTTTACCTTAGATTTTAATTTACATTTTAATTTCTATTATATTATAAGTTTACATTTTAATTAAGTTCGCACAGATGGGATTATAAAAGCTTGTTTTAATATGTTGCTATAGATCGGTTACATAGATTTCAACGGTCAAAAACATTTCAAAATAAACATAAATGATCAAAATACAAAATTATTGATTACTGACAATTGCATAGGGAAATATAAGAAACCCTCTAGTATTCAGCATAAGATACTTGCATTGTCACCAATAACTTAAAAGACATCCGAATAAATACATTTTAGATACTCCCTGTAAGGTATCATTATTTATCGAATGTCTATATATTTTGATCAAATATGAAAACCCGAAACACAATTCACCGTTAACCAATCCATGCAAGCGTCTATAAACAACTTAAATTTAATGCATTTTTATTTAGGGTCGAGTATGAATAGACTACATAGATTTGCACTTGAAAATAAAATATTATATCCCTATTTAACCTTAGGCTAAAATTCGCAGTCAAACTGGCATCAATTCATCTGATACATCGATGTATTCAATGTAATACGGAATACGGCAGCACCAAAAAGATTAAGAAAAGACATTGACTCTCATCAGATAGGAATATTACATCTATCTAACGAGAAGAACAATAAAAAAAAAAACTCCATAGAAAGGAACTGCATTCTCCGTCTTATAATTCCTTCCATAGGCAAACGGGTGAGTGCAGCATATATATAAACGATTCTGCCAGTAGCGAATCTCCGACTACATCTACTAACTACATCAATATATCCAATCCATTGACCTGATTTAACAACAACATAAATAACCTAAGATTACCCTCCCCTAATATAACTTTAAAAATCTATACAGCCATTCACGCCCGACTTAAGTTTAACATTGATATATTTTAAGTTATCGGAAAACAGAAATCATAAATAACTTAAAGAACAAAATTAAATAAATGGAAATGATTTTAAACAAATAAATAAAAAATACATCAAATAACATTTTAACTACTTTAGTCAGATAGGAAACTAATGCAATTATTTTAAATACGAAAATTTTTTAATTTAATGTTCATTAATTGTAAAGTTCTTACGGTTTTAAACAGTTCATCTTTATCTGTCGTTAGTAAGTTTGAACAGGAATTCCCACGTCGTCCTGAAGGTATTGGTATACATTTAGCCGTTGTTTTATTTATCCATTCGGAGGTTTTTTAATTTAGTTGGTCCTCAATGTAGAAAATGATGTTTCACTCCCTTTTCTTTAACAGCTGAAGGAATTGAAAGCACCTCTTTCAATCCCTTCATTTCCAACTCCGAACTAATACATATAGTCACATCGTAATAATCATTAACTAGCCAATAATTTCCAAACTTGTCCTTTTTATATTAATGTGAAGGATTGAATTTACATTACGTCACCGATGCGATGGTCCTTTCGCTGCGGTCCGATTCCATAGGGATTTCTTTTTATTTGCTAACAGTTTCTATTGTTTTCCTATCTGACCGATGTTTTTACATTTAAATGTCCAAGGCTGGTTTACATTTAACTAATTAAAACAATCATTTCCATTTCTGATTAATTAATGTGTTTTCCAAGATTAAAGATATATTTTTATCTCTAAATCTTTTTAGGTTTTTGTTTTTAAAATACCTTTCTATTTTTAATAAAGTTTTATTTTAATAATTTTTTTTTTTTTATCTGTGCGATTTATATATACGAGTTTAAGATGATATTTAATTTCAATTTTTAATTCTTAAAGAAAATTTTTAAATGCGAACTTTTTATTTTTCTTTCATGATTAATAATAAAAAACTATGTAACGTACGTATGTGCCCGTTACAATATATATCACTAGATGAAGCTTACCAATAGCTCGAATCAAGCTTTATTTTTATAAGTGCCGAAAGAGAAAAAATTCAAAATCTCTATTATTAAGATTTTGAATTCTTTCTCTTTCGGCACTTATAAAAATAAAGCTTGATTCAAGCTATTGGTAAGCTTCATCTAAATGCAAGCTTAAAAGCAAGTTACGAAATTTATAACTTGTTTTATTATTTTATATATATATAAAATACTATGTGTATTTCAATTCATGATACATTTGTGGGATTCAAACATCATAAAGCAGTCTGAGTTTCCTTTATATTTCTTTAATAAATGCTTGCATTTGTTTTATATGAGGAATTGTTATAACATATTTTCAACAAACTATGTTTTGCCAATCATAGAACTTGAATTTAAGATTGAAACTAACATAATAAATAACATTTTAAACCAATTTGCTTATGAGATTTAAATTAAAACTTCTAATGATATTTCTCATCAACCACAGTAGAATCCACTTTCATATTGTTTTTTGTGATTTGTAATTAAATTAGAATGCAATCCCAGAATATTCACCATCTATTATCATTGTCAAGCGAGTAATTACACCATTATAGATGAAATAAACAACATAGGTAATTAATTCTAGTAATTATCATCTATGCATGCTATTGTGATCTATTACAGTTAGATAATCAAGAATATTATAATCTTATTGCACAATGATAAACAAGAAACTTAAATTCCAATCACATTCCAGTAATTAACACTACTAATATGGTCACAAATTCAGTAATCTACGTGCAGCACACCACCAAAAGAATTACAAATATAATATTGTAACGATATATAAATATGTCGTTACATTAATTTAAAATAAAAACTTAAAAGTTCGCAAATAAAAGTAAAAAACTAAATGCTAAAATTAAAATGTTTGTTAAACGTATATACATTCGCACAGATGCCAAACTTTAAAAATATTTTTTTTTTAAAAAAACAAATAAGTATTTGAACGTACTTTTTTATAAAAAAAAAGTACAAGATTTAAAAATAAAAACAGGTATTAATTAATGTAATCTGTAAATGGAAATGATTGTTTATTAATTATCCAAAAGCTGTCTAATTAAAAAGTCAGAGAGTAAATTAGATAAGAGAATAAAGAGATTTTAGCTTGACCAATGGAAGCACCAAGCCTCAGCCCGGACCCGAACGAAAATTTGGATTAGTGACGTCTTTGTTCAGTCAATCTGGAGATTTACTATAAAAGAGAAATATTGAGTTCCAGACAGTTTTTAGGGACTTGATTTGATGAGAACGGGAAGACGCACTTGCCATTCTCTCTCATTTTTTTTTCGTTTTAAAAAAAATATAAAATGAAAAGACTGTGATACAAGAATGGAACCAGCTAATGCTACCTCCAGAACATTATCTTCCAATGGAGGCGTCACGGGAATTAAAAACAGGAACCTGGACTCTTCTACCATAAGCTATATGAAATGAACAATTATTAAAATCAATTAAGAACTTTCGTCAAGTTTTATAAATTGATAAACAAGCCAACTTAAATGTTAAAACGGACTCTTATCTGACTTTTGTAAGTTTTTTAAATCAAATTAATAATGTTTAATTTTATATGTTTTCCGATTGATAAACATCATTTCCATTTTTTTTCTTCTTATTGTAAAGATTATTTAAATGCATGAAATTTAAGTTGTTTATAGACGCTTGCATGGATTCGTTGGCGGTTAATTATATTTTGGTTTTCATATTTGATCAAAATATATAGACATTCGATAAATAATGATACCGTACGGTATCTAAAATGTATTTATTCGGATGTCTTTTAAGTTATTGGTGACAACGCAAGTATCTTATGGTGAATACTATTGGGTTACTTATAAATTTCCCTCTGCGATTGTCAGTATCAATAATTTTGTATTTTGATCATTTATGTTTATTTTGAAATGTTTTTGACCGTGGAATCTATGTAATCGATCTATACCCAACATTTTTAAACAAATCTGTGCGAACGTATTTAAATGTTAAATTTAAGTCGGGCGTGAATGGCTATATAGTTTTGTAAAGTTATATTAAGGGAGGGTAATCTTAGGTTATTCGTTTCGTAGTTGAATTGGCTCAATGGATTGGATATATTTGTGTAATTAGTAGATGTAGTATGAGGTCCGCTATGGGCAGGATTGCATATATACGCCACACACCTTCTGTTTGCCTATGGATGGGTTTGTAAGTCGGCAGAAGACCGCAGTCCATTCCTATGGAGTTTTTTGTTTATTGTTCTACTCGCCAACAGATGTCACATTCCTGTTGGTGGAGAGACCATGTCTTCTCTAATCTACTTACTGATCAGATGTACTTTCCTGACAGTATAGTATTTTGTGTTGTTGTATCATGCTACATTGAATACATGAATGTATCAGATGGATTGGCGCCAGTTGATTGCGAAATTTGTTGCCTAAGGTTAAATCAGGGAAGAATATTTTCTTTTCAAATGCAGATCTATGTAGTCTATTCATGCTTGACTATCTAAATAAAATATTAAACTCATTGAAACTTAGTTAAATGTAAAATTAAAAGTTAATATAAAAATCTAAAATGTTAAACTTATTCCTCAAAATTTAAATGTTATTTTATATGTGCATAAATAAATATTTTTATGTGTTAATTTCTGGCAGTGGCTTTTATTTATTGATATTTAAGATATAAATTAAGATATAGATTTTTATCTCTGCGTCTCTGCTGAGCTAGTGACTTGGGCTAATGATCGAAATATTTAAATAAAGTGGAATCTTAACAGCGCGTATCTGCCTACTTTATAATTTTTTCTAGGCTCAAATGCCTAGATGGCGCCCTGGTAGTTGCAGATATTGTTTTTGCGGTTAGATTCGATCTTCACTTTCATTTCGATCGTTATAATATATTCTACAGACAAATACATAGTAATAATAATACTAACATTAATTGGATATAGATGTGAGACAATCACCAGTACAAACTATAGATTAAGTTCTGATGACCCATATCTCACTGTTAAAAATAAATCATATTTAACTAATTAATTTTGATAACCGCTAAATGTCAGCTACTTTATTGAACTTGTGAATACTTATTTAACTTTGTAATATTTGATGTTTATTGTGAATAAAACACATACTTGTCAAGTGTTGTTAGCCGAGAGGTCATTGCAGCTACCTTGCAAGCAAGTAATTTGTTGCAGATGGTTGTGGGTTCGTGACCCGGCCGGTGCTATGACATATGAAAAAAAAAAACACATACTTTATTGCTTCTATGATAGTCCACAATCGCAAGAAAAATCTTTAGAATTCATTTTATCTTTAAATTAATTATTTTATTAATATGTATAATTGGCTGATATTTTAAAACTTTATTTTCAGTTAAATATATCTTTAAAACTAAAATATTTTTTTGATGACAACTATAAAAGCATTGTTGAATATATATTTCTATTATAAATAACCATGTAATTTGTTTTTAAGATTTTGAAACAAATTAAAACTCGAATTTATCTTGTTTTGCAGAAAACCTTAAATTTTCATAAGCTTTTTGGATTTCCATAAATTTTTCTTCGGCACGTTTTTTAGATTCTTCATCTTTCTGTTTATCTGGATGCCATTTTTTTACAAGTTTCCGATATCTTTGGATAATTTCTCGATCAGTTGCTCCCTCATTTAAACCTAATACCTATAAACAAGGAAAAAAATTATATAGTATTTAAGAAATCAAAAATAAGCTATAATGAGCATAAATTCAATTCTATTTCTGTTTATATATATATACAGTATATAAATATATAAAAAATTAGCATCTTGATATCCATTTATTCACTTCTCTTTCTTTATCATATGTTTGCATGTTTTATCATATGCAAAGTCGATTACCAAATTTCAGGCTGAGCTTCATAGTTATATCATTAATTAACCAAACTTAGTTATTTATTTTTTATTGTATCCATCTGATAATGAGTCCACAAACCTTTTATATTTAACATATTTTCAAGTTTTATTCTTGAAATCTGAGCACCTATTTATATATTTTAATCTTTCTATCATCATCATCATTATCGACCATTATCAATCCACTGCAGGATGAAGGTCTCTCCAAGTTCAATCCATCTTATCCAATCTTTAGCTTCTCTTCTCCACATCACCCCTGCACATTTTCTTATTTCATCCATCCATCTCACATGTGATCTCTTTCTGGGTCTTTTACAATCGCTTGAAATCCAGTTTTAGATTTCAATTATCCATCTATTATCATCTCTTCTAGCAATATGTCATCTTTTAATTTTTTCAATGAGGTCAGTAACACCTGTTTGTTCTCTTACCCATAAATTGCATTTTCGATCTCTTATTGTTACTCTCAACATGCATCTCTCCATACTTCTTTGAGTAGTCTGAAGTCTCTGTATTGATCTTCTATTAAGTGTCCAAGTCTCAGATCCATAAGTAAGAACTAGTAAAACCCATTTATTAAAAATCTTCCTTTTCAAACACATAAGCATATTTTCTTTTAGTATCAAGTTATTTCTACCAAAAGCACTCCAATCATGTTTAATTCTTATGATTAATTTCATTCATTATGTTTCCATCTGTATTAATAATCTGACCAAGGTATTTGTAACTGTTAACTTCTTCTAACTCATCATAATTAATCTTTATTTTCATATTTTGAAAAAATCCATTAAACATCTCTCTATACACAGTCATATATATCAGACATATTTAAAATTTGCATTCTACCACATGTTCTGGGATACAGATCTCTAGTTTAAAATTGTTTAGTAATAATCATTGATATATTATTATTACTAATAATTTTTTAAACTGGACATTATCTGTAGCCCAAAACATGTTGTAAAATGCAAATTTCAAGTATCCTTAATATATAGGAGTGTGTGGTTTGACGAAGTTGGTAGAACATCTAATTTGGAATCAGAAAGTCCCAGGATTGATTATAGTGCTCACAGGTCTGGTGTTCAAGATAAATTCCTGAGCAATAAAGCCATATGCCTTTTTTTTATTAATATGTTTATCTGAAGTGATTAATGTCAAAGAGATTGTGAATGTGGAAAAATTGATAGTCGTAAATCATAGTGTAGATCTGGTCTTCAATATTCTTAGGAATTCCTGAACAATAGAGCCATATGCCTTTATATATATATGTGTGTGTGTTTATCTGAAGTGATTGGTGTCAAAGAGGTGTGAATGTGGAAACTTTGACCTTATAAATCATAATGTGAGATATGTATTATACCAGATTTATATATACAGTCACTTGAGGATGCCACCAAATCAGTCTATCAGTTTGAAAAATTTATTTTGTGTGAATAGATGATAATCTGGACATATTTTGATTTAATAATTGCTCCTGATGCTAGCTCAGCTTAGAGTATGAGGCATATAATTATTAAGCAATTGATAGACAGATAACAGCAAATGAATGGGAGGCAAATTTAAATAATCAAAATAGTATTTATTAAAAATATTACCAAAATTATTTTTATGGTATTATTTATAAAGTTATGCATTTTATTTTGTTCATTACATCATAGCTCTGAAGAAGATTGCAGGACAGTTGAAATGTAAGAGTGTGTATTGAAATGGTAAATCTGAGTCAGATTTGCCGTTTCACAGTCTGACCCACCTAATCATTTATTTTACTAACGTTGCTTTTTATTATTCTAATAAAATAAACATTTTTTAACATTTTTTTAACTATCCTGAATAAATCGCTAAAATTTATTTTGGATAGTGTTAATCATATATATAATTGTACTAACACACTAAGTTATTCCATTTATATTATTAAAAGGAAAAAGATTCAAATAGTAAATTTTGAATTTTTTTTATATATTTTATATATGTTTAAAATGCCTTATTTTTTTAGTTCAAGAAATCCAAGATGGCCTTTTCTGAAAGATTTGTACCTCGATAAGAAGTTTAAAATAAATGTTTAAATTAAAAACACTTAGAAATTACCAAAAATCCATTCAATTTGGAATGTCTATTCATTAATTAGTAGAGATTCTACATCGTTATCTCAAAATAAAACTAACATAAAATTATATTAACTGAAACACAGGCTTGTTATATACCTGTGGCTATATATATGTAATATAGGGTATATGAGCACAGACTTTCACATCACCCACCTCTCTCCACTCTATCTAATAACACTGATACACCTAAACACATATATGCTGAAAAGATAAATAATCACCAATAAACGTATTTCATGCTAAACCAGCAATCATCAGTTGGTCCAGACTATCATCTTTACACACATATATAGTATAAGTGCTCAGATATATATTAAGATAGACTATCCTCATAGTTTAATGGACAGGCTTCAATCCACTCCACACTCCAACTCTTCAACCGTCCATCCAATTGAAAATCTGATGATGGAATGCTCAAAGGCCACCCTGAGGCCGAGATTATTGTCACACCCATGTTGACCTAAGGTCAATCTGAACCCCACATGTACAGGACATAATCCATTTAATACATATGCAAGGATGGGCAGACATCTCTATAATGTAATAACTGAAACACAGGCTTGTTATATACCCGTGGCTATATATATTTAATATAGGGTATATGAGCACAGACTTTCACACCACCCACCTCTCTCCACTCTATCTAATAACACTGATACACCTAAACACATATATGCTGAAAAGATAAATAATCACCAATATACGTATTTCATGCTAAACCAGCAATCATCAGTTGGTCCAGACTATCATCTTTACAAAATAAAATGAATAAAATTATATTGAAATCTATCGAGGTACAAACTTTCTAAAATTAGAATAAAAACATAATTTCTATTGTTTCAAAAGGCAAATCACCTCAGGCAGCAGAGAAATCGAAAGGTATAAATAGTGGTCTTTTTTACACAGAAAAAAAAGAGAAAGAGAAAGAAAGAGTTTTAGAAGTCTCCAAGCCATGACGATCGAGTATTAAAAAGGGTAGATTACTGCCCTTTCCTTCCTGAGACCTGAAATCTTCCATTATGCTGCTGTCAACCTGCCTTCAAAGAAGCCATCTGCCACCAACATTTGCCTGAAGAACTCATCACAGGGAACTCCAAGGTAGAATGCGAAGAGCTTAAAATTTATACTTTCATCAAGAAGTTAGAAAAAACTATTATTAGAACGTAAATATAATTTTCTTAAAGCTAAAAAGAAGAATGTTTAAAGTTACTGTTTGTTGAAAATCTTTTAACTGATTCTTGAACCCTTTTCTTTTAAATTATAATATTTCATTAACTCAAGCTCACCATAAATTTTAATATTTTTGATTAATTGAATATGAATTTATTTATTTGTTTTTATGTTAATTTTAGCATGAGATTTCATGCTTGAATTTTTTTTATTATTTCGACAAACTTCACTCGCGGGGGACTTAAAGAGACTAATCTGCTAAGAGAGCAAATTATGTTTTACTAGAGGAAACGAATTAATTTTAAAAATAAAATAAGTTAATCTATTTTTATTTTGCCAGTGAAGTTATGTTGAATATATATATTTCAAAATAAACATACCGTATTTCTTTAAATAAATTTATTATAGATTTCCAAGAATGGGATTCTATTATTTTATATTTCTGTAATTTAAAACAAAAGTAATATGCTACGGATTTGACCTTGTAACAGCGCCGCTGGATAGCGTCAGTTAATTATCATGCCTTTTTTTGTAAGTTAGGAAAGAGGGAAGGGGGGGGATTTATTCGAGAATTAAATTTCCTTATTTCTATATGTATGATTTTGTAGGTTAAATATTTACATAAAGCAGTTGTTTACGCAGGTTGGTCTCTATGCAGTATTAGATCATTTAAGGCTATTTAATTATAATTCGTTCATATTTAATGATTATAATATCTCGGGTTAATAAAGAATGCTTGGACTATCATGGACAGACCTAAAATGGTCATTGATTTGGTGATTCGGAGTTAGCTTCCGGTTTTGCATACGTCTGTGAATCGGATAGCGTGGTTGAGATAGAGTGGGTTAGCTGGCGTGGTACCCATATAGGCGGGCACGTTTACTCTCCGTAAGTCCTATCTCCTATTGGTATATGGACACGACATGTGGGCGTATCGATTTCCCTTTTTATTCTTCGTTGGAATAGGTATACGAGTGTCCGTAATCTGCCCCTATGTTCTTACCTACATTTCTTCTCTCCTTTGCATTCGTATATTTATTAACCCGACATTGTTCTGCTTTTCTTTTGCCTATCTAATACGTAAGCCATAGGGAAATGATTCTACTTAAGGATCTTCGACCTGAATAATCAACTCTTTTGTTTGTTTTCGTAATTAGTTAAAATCGTTTGATTTTGGCTAATTCACGTTATAGTTCTTATAGGTATGATTTTAGTTGTAAGTCCAACTAAAGTGGCTTGTCTGCTTGATAATTAACTGATCTATTTTTTTGTTATAACCGCTTACAGTTTTAATCACGGTAAAGTTAATTATAAGCTATTCCAGCAAGGTCCACTAATGTCATAAAACATTAGTTATATTGAAATCTAAATTATTATTTTTATAAAGAGAAATAAAATCATTTTTTTTATATATATGTTAGTGGAGTAAGACGTCAAATTAGTCTTATTATAATCGCTTATTTAATGTCCGTTTCAATATAAAATGTTTTATTTAAATCTTGTTTAAAGAAGAAATAAAATATTCATTCTTATATATGTTCGTTAGGCAGATGTTTAGACCTGCCGCTATCTTATAAGCTGTACTAAATGTGCACGGATAATTTTAAAATCCGTGATCATTTAATTTTTAAAATCTTTTTTTGCAATAAATGTAGACAAAAGTAAAAGTATATAAACTAAACAAATGAAATGTTAACCGCTAATATAAAGTCGTCATGAACTTGTATAATTATAAAAGTTAATTTAAAGATTGTAATTTTGTTTTTTTTTAAGAGCTTGAGTTAAATATTAATGTAACATGCTTAATGATTTTTAAAATATATATATAACTAAAACTTCCAGTGTTCCTCGAATCATTTTTATTTACTTTTATTTTAAATTATTTTTTGATTTTAAATGTATCAATCAATCAATCACCCAAGTTCTCACTAAAATATATAATTAAAAATGAATCTCATGCTTTAAGACTCAGCTGCTGGCATGGTGAAAGTAAAGGAATTCGATCGTATCATCGAGAAAGGCTATTGATTAGATCTTTGACCTGGGATATAGGTAAATAGGGCAGAATCCATGATGTACCTGATTTATATATCTTGTACATGATCGGACCCGAGGTACTTTACCTGTGTTCAGGGGTTGGATCGATATGCGTTTTTCGACCGGTACAGTATGCATATATATATAATAAAAGATTTTTTGCTAAAAAGTGTTTAAAGTACAGTAGATAAATTGCATTAATATTTATTAATTATAAAAATGAAAAATATAACACATAAGGAGAAAAAAAAATCAATAAATTTAAAATCGATTAATTTCAATTGTAGATGGTTTTACTAAAATAAATGATCCAAAACAGTTTATTATTGCCTAATATATAAATTTGAATCTTAATTATCTCTTTACTTCAATAGTTCTTTAATGGAAGTGAAACCAATTTAACAAAATAATATCAGTCATAAGATGTGATATGTTGGACTATTTTCATCATTCATGAGTGAATGTGAAATGTATCGAAAATTTTGAACTTTATTTAAACTTTCCAAATACATCAACTAGTTAGTAATGACACACAAATAGACAAGATCAGTCATAACTTTTGATTCTAAACTTATATTTTTTCTTATCCTTGCGTGTGCCAACTTTGTCCAAAGTTATCAGAGTCTTAAAAAAATAATATAAAAGTAATAAATGAGATGCTTTTTATACGCCAATCTCTACAATAATATCTCTGACTGCCCTACCTGTGGTAAGTAATATGAGTTATCTCTCAATGTTGCGAGAGAACAAAGCTTATCGGAGACTTTTTTGTCAGAGGCTCGGGAAGATTCACACTGAATATAGCAATGATGAAATGGGAGGCGCTGGTAGCTGTGCTAAATCTTAATCAAGATGAGATAAAGACAGGCCACTATTAAAAAAATGTAATACAATAAGACATAAACCTTGGAGAGAGACTTTGCTGTCAAGTACAAGAGAAAGCAGGCTTCAATAAATCTTGGGAAGTCTTAAGATTGACAAATACGTATCATACACAAACAACTTTCTAATAACCTACTAACAAAATAATATCAAAATCATGTTCATTAAGTTAAAGTCAAACGATTGATAAATGCGTGTTTGTATAAAATACACGATTAGAGTCATTATTTTCTTAAGAGTCAGTTAAAAATAATGGAGAATCTAAAGAAGTAATTCACCGGCTACAATAATAAACTTTATTTATTTCTTAAATTTAAAGAAAATTTATAAAAAATGATTTATAAATGAGTGTTTATATAAAATACACGATTAAAAGCATTAAACAACTTTTTAAAGAGTTAATTACTAAAAGAAAAATAAACTAATAACTCATCCATAAAAGGAAATTAATAAAAAAATATAAGATATTATTTGAACAATATATATTAGTTATAAAATTACTTAATACAGAACTGATTTCATGTTAAACATATATGCTTATCAACTACAATGACTAAAAACTAGATTACTGGATATAAATAAAGTTTTCACATTTTACCAGGAGACTTTTATGCTGCATAGGTATCTTTAATTGAGTGTTCAAATGAGTAGTATCATCCCTTTAGCATATAGTTGAGAGAGAAGCTTTGGTGTTCATGTATTTGATCAATGAAACAGCAAGTTCATCAGGTCAATAGTTTGTAGTATGATGGAATTGGAGTTATGTCAGAAGAGGTGAGTTCATCATTGGAGTAGCCTTCAGCCACACATATTATCAATGGAAATGGTTGATCCTTCCATTTTTCTGGTGACTGCTTGGTTTCTCTTAAATGAGCTGTGTATCACACGGTAATTGCACATAACCACTGTGGATTCTTCTTTGGAAAATTTATTATTGATGAGTGGTGACAACTTGAACTTTTAATCATGAAAAGGTATATAATAATAATAGTCCACATTCACTAAGTAATTGAATGAAAGTGAATGAATGCATTACAATTTTTTAGTTTATGTATGCCTCCAGTTTTTTTTTGTTCACCTATCTGTTTCTTGGATACATCTAAAATCGGCATTAATTAAAAATAACTCCAGATAATCTAGTATTTTTAATTACTAATTAAATTCTTAACATTCCCAACTAATTACTTTTATTACAATGCATAACTTTTTATTACATCAGATTAAAATTTGAAACCTTGTAGATTAGGCATTGTTATATAATGAGTGTTAATAGCTCTTAACAAGTTTTTCTGAATAACCCTATCACCAAACCGGTTTCTAGCTGTTGGGTGTCATCAGTGAGGTGTTAGGATATTCAGAAATTGGATCTGAAAATATCAGCTCAAGTCCAGCATTTAGCGAATAGTTAAAATTTCAGAATTTTGTTTTCAAATCCAGCTATCTAACTTAAATAGCCATAACGAACTGAACTAAATTCAGATACACTATATATTAATAGCTTTAGCATTGCCAAAGCCTCAAGAGCAAAACTATAAATTGCAAGGAAAAGCTTGTTAAGAGCTATAGTATAAGCTTATTAAATAGTCACATGACGTATGACTTTATTTCATTGTGATTAGGCATTGTTCTATAAAATTTTAAAATAATCTTATACAAAAGATAAGGAATTTATTTATAAAGGTTCCTTTTTTAAAAAACAAATATTTGACATTTATTTTATTAAATAAAGTTCTATCGATTCATGTGTGTATGTATATACGTGTGGTCGCACTTTTACAATACACATTTAATTAAAAAAATAATAAGTGACAAAACAAATAAATTTACAAACGGAAATTTTAGTTGAATTCCCCTCAAATCAAATATATTGCAACTGTACAAGGTGTGTTGACAGTTGAATTTGAAGATTTTTCTGAGAATAGAATATATCAAAAAAAGAGAAAAATATATGTTAGGTGAATTTTGTATATAAAATAAATCTTTTATTTGAATAAACTTAGAAAATTTATTTTCCTTGAGGCAATACACATTGTATTTTTTTTTTTTTACTTAAAACAAAAAAAAAAAAGAGCAAATTAAAATAATAAAAGCGACTACTGATTTTAAGTATTGATAAAAATTCTAGAAAAACGTGATATTAGTAATTAAATATGACGTGATAGTTACAAGAAAGAGAACTTTGAGAACAAAAATCTAATGAAAGATAAAAGTTTGAAGAAGAAATTCGGGAGGTGTTTCCATGGGGATATAAAAGAGATGGCTGCAGAAATAAATTGGTTATTAACAAAAAGATTATTTAATTCTTTGAGGTCTTAAAGAAACCAAGCAAGCCACCTATTTAATGTCATGACATTCTACAGTATTATTACTATGTGATTATTCATATGATGAATGAACATCAGACAAGCTGCTTATCAACCACTATAATGACCTTATTGATTTCCTACCAAGAACAATGAATACCATGGTTTTTTTCAGTTGTCTGCCAATTTTTGGTAGTTTAGTATTTTTCTTGCTATGACAAATTACGCTTAACATGTTTTTTACCGGTAAGATTTCATCGAAGATTAGATAAACGATGTCATGGCAACAAAGACACTGGCAAGACTAATCCGTGGGAATACTGAATTTTTGATAGTTGGAATCCCATGAGATTTAAAAAGTCAAGAGACCTATGGGAAATTTTGTCATTTCTCTGTCTTTTGCGGTTTTGATATCGGCGTGAGCACAGTGATTTTTTTGATCATATTGAGAATATTTTCATATATTTCATATCTAATATGGACATTATATTACTAAATAAGAGTGAATTTTTAACTGTCGATTGGATGATATTATAGTAATTTCCACCACCGTTATTTGTAAGTAATTTTCATTTTGTTTCTTAATAATTAAATATAGTAGATTTTAAGACATGTCACCATTACAGATTATTTTTTTATTTGTAGTGATAATTGTGGTATTATTTTAAACAATTGTACGTATTTCTATATATATTTAATGCTTGCTTCTTTCACATTTCTTTTATATTTTTGACAGTACCTATTTAACATTTTTTGGCCTTTTAGAGAAATTATTTTTTTTTTTGTGCTAATTTTTGCAGTTTTGCTTTAAATCAATTTTTAAGTGAATGTCTTATATATATTTTTGACAGTACGTATTTAACATTTTTTGGTCTTTTAGAGAATTTTTTTTTTTTGCTAATTTTTGCAGTTTTGCTCCTTTCGTATTATTCTTGCTATTAGATGTCCTCTTTAGTATTATTCTTGCTATGTCTCGGATTTTTTACAATTATTTTTGCTATTTTTATCTGTTGGCCTCTTTAGTATTGTTCTTGCTATTAGATGGCCTCTTTAGTATTATTCTTGCTATTTTTACTGTTGTTTTTGGGCTCTTTCGTATTATTCTTGCTATTAGATATCCTTTTTAGTATTATTATTGCTATTTTTACCGGTTGGCCTCTTTCGTATTATTCTTGCTATTAGATGTCCTCTTTTGTATTATTCTTGCTATTAGATGTCCTCTTTAGTATTATTATTGCTATGTCTACCGGATTTTTTACTACTATTTTTGCTATTTTTATTGTTTGGCCTCTTTCATATTATTCTTGCTATTAAATGTCCTCTTTCATATTATTCTTGATATTAGATGTCCTCTTTAGTATTATTCTTGCTATGTCTCGAATTTTTTTACTACTATTTTTACCGGTTGGCCTCTTTCGTATTATTCTTGCTATTAGATGTCCTCTTAGTGTTATTCTTGCTCTGTCTCGGATTTTTTACTACTATTTTTGCTATTTTTAACTGTTGGCCTCTTTAGTATTATTCTTGCTATTAGATGTCCTCTTTAGTATTATTATTGCTATTTTTACCGGTTGGCCTCTTTAGTATTATTCTTGCTATTAGATGTCCTCTTTCGTATTATTCTTGCTATTAGATATCCTATTTAGTACTATTATTGCTATTTTTACCAGCTATGTCTACTGATGTTATTATATTTTATTATATATATATTTTTTTCAGAAACAACAAACATGGCATCCGATTTCTAAAAAATGGCCTGCTTCTTTACTGCTTTTTATTTCTATGACGTATTATCACAAAGACTTACTACTCCAATCGTTCGATCTTTAACATAACATCTCCACATGATTTCTGAACAAATTTTATCGATTAACATTGTCCGGAAATTACTAGGAGACGTTATCTTAAAAATCAGAAGATTAGAGTAGTACGTTTAACTGAAATATCAGTTGAGTTCTTTTGTTAGCAGGATGAATGTATGTGTGTCTGAATAATTTTTTTTTATTAAATATTTACAACCATGACAGATAAGAGTAAATTATAATGTTTGTTTATGTGTTTCAAGAATGTGTGGAGGAGTGCAAATTGTTAAGTATATCGATAAAAGATATTACATAAAGAAAAAGAGAAATGAAGTTTCTATCTGGGTTAGATATAATCTCTAGCTTGATAAGTGATTAGTGATAATCATTACTGTATTCATCTAGAGTAGATCATGTCAAAGTTGTGGGTGGAGTAAGTTTGAAACTTTTTTTTTATGTGTCAAAGCATTGGTCGTGAAGTGAACCCCACGACAACTGCTTGTAAGAAAGCTGTGCTAACCACTTGGCCACCAAAGCTTGACTAAGTTTGATACATGTAAATAAAAATGTAATGTATAACAATTTTATTCCAGTAGCTTCATAGTGATTAATTTTTAAATTTTATTTTCTGTCTGTTTAATATGAATTTACCTTACTTTAACTTTTGTATTTTGACGACACAAAACCACTTTCATTTCAATATGCGTTATATGGCTTAGTTGAAAAAGTATATGTTCTTAATATATCTATAGTGGGGGAGATTGGACTGACTTCTAAGCTGATAGATGAATGTGATAGGATTGAGTTAAAAGTGATTGATATACTGATAAAATCAAAAACTTACAATGCATATTATTATGTAATGATTGTACACTCTCCACAAGGCATTAAAAATGGATAGAAAATTGTCCTAACCTTGCTGAGAGTGGCATAGTGAAAGTTTAGATGCATAGATAAAACAAATAACTTACAAATAATATTTAATATATATTTTCAAATATTGATTCAATATACAGTCTGTTTTTAGAAACTTTTTGAGCGTTTACTGTAAATAAAATTATAGATGATTTGAATTATATTAATATTGATTAGAATAAATTAAAATTGCTTGCAACTTTATTTTATCGCACATATTTCAATCATATATATATATCTTTATTTATATAATTAAAGTATATAGGATAAAATGAAAGTTATAATTAAAATTAAATTGAGAGACTGCAAACCTCTCGTGCTCATTACTATCTAACAGCCAATCAGATCGTAAATACAAGACAGAGAATTTAACAAGAAATGGGCGGTCCACCCTATTCTTTACTTGTCTTTCTATATATCCAAGCCAGTCTAAAGTATTTAGATCTGAAAGCGTGAATATTAAATCTCTCAATTTAATTTCAATACTGTTTGCGCTTTATAAAATAAATATTATGAAAGTTTCATTCCAATATCAGCCTTTCAAGCTAATTGAGCACGCGCCTTTGAGAGTGTTAAATAAATGAATACTCTCTTCTTCAATCCAAGATATAGCATTTATGCAGGAATAAAAAGAATCCCTCTTATTCCTACAACTCAAATTCTTTTATATGAGCTGGAATGAAATATAATTGCAAGCACGGTGCTAAATAAAAATATTTGCTTATTATGAAAGTTATAAATGTATTATTAAACATGAAAAAAAAGGAAATGGAATTAATTACTCCATGTGTCCATATTTAATGGTAATAGATATATTCAATCTAAATTAAAGTTTGAAATGTATAATTGAGTTGAAAATGATACGATAATTTCTAACCTAAAAGTAACTTGTTATAATCATTAAGATATAGATCTTTAAAGAAAAATTATAATAGTTATAAGTACAGCAAAGTAGGTAGCTTCACAATAAATTATGATAAAATAATAATAATAAAATATATCCAAGTTAAATATATTCTTATTTTTTTGTTTCATGTGTCATAGCATCGGCCAGGAAGCGAACCCGCTAACCCAGGACAACTGCTTGTAAGGCAACTGTACTGACCTCTCGACCACCAATGCTTTAAAATAACATAGTTAGCTTGCAAATAATGAGATATAATTTTTTTACTTTGGATTTATTATATTTTAAATGATTTAAGGTTTTATTTGCTTTATGATGAAAATCGTGGTAACGGTAACCATAATGTTTATTGATTTGAAGTATTGGTTTAATGCAGAATCAAGAATTCAAAAAACAATTAAAAGCAGAAGAATTCTAGGAGCGCTTTATATCGAGTCTCTCAAGAAAAAAAAGTGAGTATTAATCAGTTCAAAAGTGTTTCGTAAATAATATCTGGCTAAAACAAAATCAAGACAGCTTTTTATCTACCATCATATCTTGAAGGAAATAGTCATTACAGGAACAAACTTAGGATATCAGAAGAAGGTTAATTTTGTCGAATAATAAGTGACAAACATTAAGTAATATTATCTCAGAAAGTGTAATTTATGTGAAATAAATGAAGCAATAAATTGAAGATTTCAATTATTTTTTTGCCTAATTGTTAATTAAAAAACGTCCATTAAAATATAAAGATTGGCTATCTTAATATATATCTGAGCACTTATAGCATATATGTGTAGAGATGGTAATCTGGACCAACTGATGATTGCTGGTTTAGCATGAAATACGTATATTGGTGATTATTTATCTTTTCGACATATGTATGCTCAAGTGTATCAGTGTTATGAGATAGAGTGGTGGGTCGTGTGAAAGTCTGTGCTCATATACCCTATATATTACATATATAAAGACAGGTATCTAATAAGTTTGTGTTTCAGTTATTTAATAATGAAAATAAAAAAATAAATAAAACAGAAGAATGAAATTATTAGGAAAACAAGTTTTCATGACCTGTAGATCTAATATGTATAATTAAAAAAAAAAAAAAATTCTAACAGCGGGGGGGGGGGTAAAATAGTTAATTAAAGTTTTAAAAAAATGAGCTAATAAGACAGCATAAATAGTAAACAACATACAACTCCTACAAATATATTTTCAATGTGTACTTAATTGAAAGCTGGATAATTATATACCGATTTCTACAGTATTTAGCATCCTCTTGCCAAGACAGAGATATAATTGAAATTAGCATATAACTAACATCACAAAGAATGAAGATCATGAAAAACACAATGACTGAAAATGAAGGACAAGAGAGGCACGATTCACACTATATCCAAAAATTCCACCAATCAACCAAGTCCACAAAGACCAATATATCACTCAGGATAATAATTCGAAGCCACGAACATGGTATATAAATTTAAAGTGTGTTAAGCTTTCACAATATTTAACTCTACATGCACACATATATTCTTGAATCTGGCTATCTTGGCTACATATTAGTTATAAAGATTTTTGAGTTGGGCACACATACATATCTGCATATAAACAGAATTTTTATATAATTTTTTTCATAGCAAATATTTATAATATATGGATATTATCTCCTCGCTTTGTAAGTTAACACAAAGTTTTGAAACACAATATAGTTTGATAGCTCATATTCTAATCTGTCTGTAGACTCTGAGAATAAATTATATTTACTGTTAACCCTTAAACCGCTAATTATATTATTGGTTGTATGAGGTAAAAATCAAATCTTTTAATTGGCCAACTCACAAACTGAAGACAAAGCCTATTGTTAAAACATATTCGCCTATAATATTAAATTCAACTCGGATACGTTTATAAAAAGTATGTTACTAATTTTTCAGGTTATGAAGAGAACGAAAGTTCTTTCAAAAATAAATTGCTATTTATTTATTCTAAAATATTCAATTTCGGCAACATAAAAGCTATAATATAAACAAAAAGGTCGACTTTTACGTTATAGAAAAGTAAATATTTCTTTTTACTAAATCTTAAATATTTTTACTAAAATCTTCAATATTTTTCGAAAATAATTTTGTTTTTTTAGTATTCTCTCTGAAAATAATTTATAATTTCTCAAAATATTCTTTTATAATACTTTAAATCATATTCGAAATGAAAATCTCAGCATTTTTCTTTATTTTCTTTGATCAGACGGTTTCTTTGTTCTTTCCAGCCAATCAGAATGTCTTTTTCGGCTGAGAGCATGCTAAGAACCAATCACAACTAATGTTCTTTCTTTGTTTAGGTTTAAATGCGTTTTTTTTTATTTTTTACTTGTAAAATAATTAGGAAGAGGGCACCATCTTACAGAACTTTTAAAAACCTATTCAATACCTGTCAAACGAATATTTTAGCATAAGAACTGGCAGAGTTAGAGTGACATCAGATGTCGACGAGGAGCCTCGTAAGAGGCGGGAAAAGTGGGCCCTTGATACCAGCACTATGAAATCTCCCTGGCTTGGAAGGTAAATGTGTTTAACTGGAACAATATGAATTGAGATTTCTATTTTGAATGGAAGCCCAAAATATTAGATAAATGAAAATTCCTATGCAAACAGAGACTTTTTTTTAGATAGACAAATTATAGCTAAACCAAATAATTATCCAAAATTTTATCAGTAAAGTCTTATAGTAGCAATAGAAGAGGATTACTTTAAAGCAGAAGAGGATGAATAAAACTCTGATGAAAACTGCTGGATAGTCAAAACTGTAAGGAAAATAAAGAAGTTTTTTAAGAAAATTTGTTTGCATTGAAGTGTATATGAAATAAGTATTATAAGCAATATATATATGAATAACTGGGAATATTGAATTAGTAGACACCAGATAGGGATTTATACACAAACCTTCTAGCATTTATTGATTACTATAGCTTGTAGTAGGTGGCATTATCATCACTATTTTAATAGCTTGTGCAAGGAAAATAAATGGTAGTCATGCAATGTTTTAATTCTTATCTAGAAAGTCAAGTAAAAAAGAAACAGTTCTCCCAAACAGTAATTGACTAATCTAAGGAGCTATATTATATATATTTCCACTTATATTTCACATTAATGACAAAAAAATGCTTTTATTCTGAAATAGTTCGTTTTTGGTTTTTAGAAACAACATTATTCAAACTGTTTACATTTATATGGCATATTTATCATCATTATTTTTAAACAGTATTAAATTTTCTGCAGAACAAAGATCTCTGTGCTTGCTCCAATAAGTCTAAATCATCGTTTCTTCTATGCATAGTTGAGTGCAGAGATAGAATGGCAGACACAGATGCAGTTTAGAGCAGTAGTAGTGATAGACTCAAATCTGAATTGTTCTACAACCAATTCTTAACTGGATAATATAATTGAATGAAACTTAGCTCAGACTAACTGACTAGAACTGTTAAATGCTCACATTGCCATTAAAGAGCTAAAATTTATTTATCACTTCTTTTCTAGGCATTGTTTCAGCAAGTGCTATTATTTTGTCTATCCATCTCACACATGATCTTGTAAAATCTACTTGACCTATTTCAGATTTTCAGTTATCTATCTAGTCAATTCTTCTAGAAATATAAATGATGCATTCCTACTTTTCCAGCTAATAATTCTTTAAACCATTAAAACATCACAAGACTACAATTTCTTATGCTCAAACCTTCTAGCATCCATGAATTACTGTGGTTTTCACTAGGTGGCATTATTGTATGGAGACAATTGTTTATGTGTTTCTTAATTCTTTCATTGCTGTCAATAATATGCATTTGTTCTGATGTGTATTTGGTTTTCAATTCCCTCTTAATTATTTATTTTGTGGTCTGAAAGTATTTGCATCAATTGTCTGATGTGTCCAATGCTCACATCCATAAGTAAATTCTGGGAGAAAACATTTTAAAAACTTATTTAAGATATATGGAATATTATTTCCTATTGAAAGCATTTCTTTGATGTTAATAATTTGATTAAGATATTTATAATTGTTAATTTCTATTAGACTTTCATATTAAACTTATAAAGAGAAAATAATTGAGTCATCTTAGAATGATTAAATTAATATTTGATCAAACATTTTACTAATACAATTGTTGAGAGGGGGAGGGGAGATCAAATTGATAAATGAAGTACAAAATAGATTTCGTGCGCAAACGCATATATATCGGCATCCGTTTCTTTGATCTCAAAAAAACGTGACTTTCAGTTTCGATCTGGAAAATACTAAAATCATCATCATCAGCAAAGAAATCATAATAATAAAAAAAAATTAAGGAAGCAATTTTGATAAACAGAAATAGAATATCTTTAATTAACGGATAATGTGCTAACTTAAAATTCATGAAACTTGAGATATGATATGATGACGTAAACTTCGGTTAAATTTGAATTTAAATGGTTTTTAGTTGAAAGTTAAAAAATTAACTGTAGTTATTATAGATAAAATATATTATCCCTGTTATAATTCATTACTTTTACTACAATTTTATTACAATAATTATTTTATAATGGACATATTCATTTTATTTAATATATATTATAATGAATATTTTTGTACGAAAAAAATGACATTTCCCGTGGTCAATAATAAAAGATTAACTGTTTAAATTCTCAAGAAAAAAAATTATGTCATTTAAAATCCTTTTTATGTCTATAGATTGAGAGTTTAAAAAAGGTCCAATATACAGATATAAAAAAATTTATGAAATGGGTCACCAATATTTCAACACAATCTCATTCATTAACTAGGTATAAACTTGTTACGTAATAAATTATTAAATTTAATATTATTGGATATTTAATGAAGAATTAGAAGTTGTTATAACTATTTCATTAATTACAAATAGAAATCATATTAGAATAGAAATGTTATCAGTGGTGATTTGATAATTAGTGAGGATACAAAATAATATTTATTGAAGATAAATAAAAGAACTTGTAGTCAAATATTTATGTTTTATTTAAATCGTTATTGAACTGATAAGTACTGTATTACGTTCCTAGTTAGCCAATAAGTTATTAATTTTTATTTAATTATAAACTTGATAGTAATATATTTTATTCTGTTACAAATCAGAAGAGTTTGTTTTGATTATATTTAATTGATGTAGATCATATATCCAATTTTAATATTCAGATTTGATTATAGTAAATACTAGTAATTTTTATTATATGTTTTGTTTGTTATAACGTAAGAGTTTTAGTAGTTTAGCTACATGAAATTAAAAATAAACTGATATGATTAATTATTATACTTGAATAAATATCCAATAGAAATCTACTGTTTCTTTATATATTGGTATGATTGAACATTATAGATTTAGAATTATCTATTAATAGGTTCATTGATATTACATCATTACAGTATTTCATTTTATTATAATTAGCTTAATTAGCAAAAGTAAAGTCAATATAAGAATATAGTATGACTGAGTTAGTATAAATTATTATTTCATTTAATTGGGATTTAAAATTAATTATTGGGTCACATACTTATTTAAATACTATAGATATTGTAATATTATAGGACATATTAAAGTTGTCATTTCAATCATTCATGAACTATTTTACTTAGATATAAACAATGTTAAATTTTAGTATAAGTTTATATTATTATAAGCAATGTGTATATTAGAGTTTAATTATTTAATGGTTTATTATTACTTCCAATTGATTATCAGTGAAATCTATCTTAAGCACATATCATGGTTTTAAAACAGTGGTATTTGAACTCATGATACTATAATAAAGATTAATACCACTATTGTTTTAATATAGTTAACAGTTGAATATGTGATTAGATAAAAGATTATTTTAAATGCTGAATGATTATTTATTGATTAGCATTTGTTTAGTATAGTTTTCGGTTATAAACAATGCTATTATTCACAGGCATTATAATAGTATTATTTTCTTTGATTTATATTTTCTTTAATTACAAATGATGTCCAACTTCAGGGCTCATTTTCATTCTGTTACATAGGATGACCAATGACGACTATATTTTATTCAAACTATGTTAGAGCTATTATTTCCTATTGCACGTTTTCAATCTGTTATAAATGTCACCCAAGCCAATAGGACTATAATAGCAGTTAGCATACATTCCATATTTATTCTGTTACAAATGGCACCACAATTTGCAGTGAGTAATTAAACAGGATCATTCTACTATGGCCTTGTCATATCCAATATATATATATATTGTGCCATTACAATTTAGTCACTAGCTAAATTTATAGTAATGTGCATGTAGAAAAGGTAAACCAAAAATCATCATCACATTTTTATACAATCATAAGTGAAGCTGTAGGGCATCCAAGTTCAAACCCTACAAGGTCCAGTTCTAAAAGCTTTAAACAGAGAAAGAGTGGGACAACAATTATATGCTTTATGTGTTTGTGTGTTGATAGAAAGGTAATACACACATTTAAACTATTTAATATTTAAATTTCCTGTTAAAAAGCAAAGTTATAATGCATACATATAGGCAATGTATGTGTAAATTATTTAATTGTTTTATATTTCAAATATTAAACATTTTAACTTTCTTTAAAACTAACCTATGCTTGATCAATTCTAATATTTTATTCTATGCTTTTATTTTGCTTTTCTTTAATTATAAGTGGGATTTAAAAGTTACAGATTTAATTAAATAATTGGGTTATAATTCCTAAGCTAGCAATCATATTATTTAAGGTTAGTTCATGAATGATTTGAAAGAATGAAGGATGTGTGTACATTACATACAAAAATTTACATTTCCTAAATATTGAAAGAAAAGGAAGTATTAAATCTGTCAAATTATTTTTTTTGTACAATTTTTTTTGTTAAAAGAGGAAATCTGTTTAATCAGATATCGATCTTTGTAGCAATTTTTTTTTTGTAAATAATTGTTTTTCACTTTGGAAGCTTATAATGGGTCAGATCTCTAATTTTGAATTTGTCTTATCTCAAGATCTAAAGAAGGAAGCTCAAAGATTTGAAGTGTTACCTGGATGTTAAAAAGAAGGGAAAAAAAGAAAAGAAAGGAAATAAGGATTGAGTCTATTTTTTTTTTTTTTAAACAAGTGTCTGGAAAAAGGATTAAACTTTTCAGTTGAAAAATAATGTAGTTGAAAATAAATTACAGATCTAATTAAAACAAATTTGTCCAAAAATAGCAAGTGATGCTATCTCTGATTGGTTAAGTTAGCTAAAAATTGGATATAAAAAGCTGTCTTGAATTATTATTAAGATTATTATTGTTAATGATTCAGATTATGAATTATCAAATTGAATGTTAAAAATATAAGAAATGGCGGGCTAGAAAAATTATATGTATGTCCCATTTGCTGGACCATCTGGGGAAGCTGTACATCACATAGGAAAGAAAAGATGTCTAAAATAATATTCTACACCTTTCAACTGACCAGATAAATAAGATGTTTTTAATAGAAGGAAGAAAGCATTCACCTGCATTCAAAGAAGATGAATTAATCTACTGATAAATATTAATCATCAAGTCCAATTAATTGTTACAACAACTGATTTTAAACTCAAGAAAATTTACAAATGTGAAAACAACTGCTGTATTTCATCCACATGCTTGACAGGAAGAGAAGAAAAATTAATATGATTTCCAAATTATCCACTAAAGCAAATAACCTCAATAGAGTCACCATCATCAAATAGTTATACACCTCAAGAAAGAGATTGTTCCCACATAAAACGGAAATGGTAGCTGCAGAAATATAAACCTTATACAAGACAAGTTTGAACCCTTGGAAATTCGCCACAAACAAAAGATCGGTAATATGACTTTTTATATCTATTTTCTTTATGATATCAGTCTTAAGAAACATTTTAGCAATAAAGTGGTATATTTTATTTAAAGAACCTTTAAAGACTATTCAGATCGATTAAAACAAGAATGTCTTACTAAAAATAACTTTGAGCTTCATAAATGATCTTGAATGTATGAAAATTATTTGTTTATTAATGTTACAGTTATAAAAAAAAAAATATTAATGTGTAAAACAATTTTTTTTATATGGTATTATGATTTTATTTTTAACTAATATATTATTATTTTGGTTTTGAATAATATTTTGTTATCATGGGATAAAACACGCACATACATAATGATATTTTATATGTGTATAATTGCGATTGAATGTGGAATAACAAGTAGTGTTAGAATATTAGATTAGTTTGTTTCATTAAGTATAGCATTTCAGAGGTAGAAGAGAGGGGGGAGAAAATAATTTAAAACTTGTTTCTAAAACTTGCTCTTTCAATTCTACTAACATTTTTTTTTTTACATTCTATTTACATGTTGGATTTTTAAAAGTATGTGTGCTAATGAGCAGATAATATATTTTTTTTTCTTAAAATACTTTTCTCATGGAGTGAAAATCATGGTTAATGTGACGTCCAACTTAATACAAATACATTTGAAGGGAAAGGGGGAAGAACTTAAAATTAATCTGAGGATTGTTATATAATCAATTATTATCATTATTATTATTCATGTCAATTTTCATATTTATCTAGAAATTTTTATGTATATGTTAAGAATGTAGTAATAAATATTAGTTTGTTTTATTAAACGAGGCGTATATATTTCATTAAGTATAGTCTTTGTTAAGTGTAATTATTCATCATCATCAATGGTTGAATATTAGTTATTTAGGATATAAGTAAGTATGCTAAAATTAAGCAATAATTATGAATTTCTTTATAAAAATTAGTTTTATGTTTAGGCTTAGTCCTAGAGCTGTAGTTGAAAGACTTGTCATTATTGTTATTATTATCATCATCATCATCGTCATCAACGTTTTAATTAATGAGCTGTTTAACTGTTTAAAGGCCATAAATAAATATTGATTTTATAATATTTAGTGATTTCTTAGTATTATTATAACCACATCCCATCATCTATTTCATGCAAGGATGAGTGAATTGCCATCCTAAATTAGTTATATATAATCTGAGCTAGTGAACTTATAAAACTATTGAAACACATTTGTTATGCTAAGATCTGAGAAATGATTTATGTCTAATATACTCCACTTTGGTTTAAAGATGTTTTACTTTTACCTAAATATTAGTGCGTATAGTGATATGGCTCAAAAAGCAAAATCTCTCATTTTTATTAGAAATAAAGTACCAAAAAGGGATTCAAACCCGGTACATGTGAAAGGTTATCAGATATAACCGTGTCTAGATTCAGATAATCTAGTGGCGCCCTGCTAGACCATATTCACTTAGTATTTGTTTTAACATGCACTTAACATCAAACCAAGAAATGAAAGGGGATAAGATCTACTGCCTGTATACCTGAGTTATAATACATTTCATATAATACTGGTTATTAATAATTTGATCATCATTTAATTTTTGAATTTATGATTATTTCTTATATATTGATATTTGGATCTTGAGAAATCTATAATATTTGAACTCATTTTATTATGTTACAATGTATCTTTTGATGATACTTTAATTTTGTTACAATATAAAAAAGCCAATCAACACCTAAACAATCCCAATATCAATAACAATCAACAATGTTGTGAAGGCTATCTCCTTTTAACAATGAAGGTAGAATTCTATCTTTATTAATGGTCCAATATATTTATATAGACACTAAAGATTGCAACTTGACTACAGAGATTGAAATTATTGATGCAAAGAAGTTTAAATAAATCTCTTTAAACAAATAGCAATTATAACATTACAACTGCAATTATGATTTTCAAATTGCACCCAAAGTATTACTTAAATAAGTGTATGTAATAATGCTCAAGGGTAAATGGGTTTGTATAAAAAGGTTTATTTAAACTTCTTTGTATCAATAATTTCAATCTCTGTAGTCAAGTTGCAATTGGACTATTAATAAATGTGGGTTTCCATCTTTATTATTAAAAAAGGTTGCCTTTACGGCAGTTTGAAATTGTTGATTGTTATTGATATTGGGATTGTTTAAGGATTGATTGGCTTTTAATAATTACTTACAAACTCATTTAGCCTTGAGCATTAATTACACTTATTATTTAAGTAATACTTTGGTTGCAACTTGAAAATTATAATTGCAGTTTGTAGTGTTATGATTGACTATATATTAGTTTGCATTCAGAACAAGTTATAATTACTTGTTTAAAGAGGTTTATTTAAATGTTGTTGTGTCAATAATTTCAATCTTTGTGATGGAGTTACAATCTTTAGTGCCTATATAAATATATTGGACCATTAATATAAGTGGGATTCCACCTTTATTGTTAAAAAGAGGTTGCCTTGACAACAGTTTGAAATTGTTGATTACTACTGATATCAGGATTATCTAAGTGAAGACTGGCTTTTAATGATTACTTATAAACCCATTTAGCCTTGAGCATTGTTACACTTATATATAATAAATTATTTTTAACATCCACAAATGAAAGGATTTTTTCTTATGAATTAGTTTCCTTTTTCTTAGAAACAACTGAATGCATTTTCACTGTAATCCACCAGAATCATAGCTCTCACTGAGTGCCTAGGTGTGCTACCCTAATTATTGATTGAATAATTGTGATAATTATTTAAATTAGATTTTCCATATTGCTTTTGGTCAAAAGCTGAATATGATTTTCTTTCTTATTGATGACATGATTGTGATTGATGATAAATGACATTTCCTTAACTTTTCTTTCCCTGTCATCTTATTCTATGCAAACTAAGTTGACATTCTTTAGATTGAAGATGTGACTGAATTGTTATTCCTACTCCCAGAAGACAACTTATATTTGGAATTATTTTTTGAATGCTTATATAGGTATTTGTGATGGGCCACTCTTGTGACAATTCCCTGTGCAGGCAGTGTTGCTGCATTGGATTTTACATATGATCAGCAGCATATTCTGTGATGGCAGTTTGTCTTTGGCATTGTTAATTAATCTGTTAAGATTAACGGGGGATGGGGGTGGAAATAATGTTAAATGCTGGAGCATAGATTTTTTTACTTTTTTATTTTATTTATTAATTTATAGATGTATGGCATGCTCACTCATGGTTTAGTTCAACGGTCCCCAACCTTTTTGCACTTAAGAGCACATTCCATAATACCAGCCAGGTGGCGGGCACCATTTATTTTTTCAATGTAAATTTATGGTTGGATATTGTTAATAATACACATAATGTACAAAAAAATATTTATTTCAAAAATAAAATTTTAACATTTGATTATAATATAATACAATAATTTATAAGAAATTTTAAAAATTAAATTTATTTGTATCAGATAAATAATTTTTTATTGTGTTCGGATAGTGGGGGGCACACGTAAAATGATCTTCGGGCGCCATGGTGCCTGCAGGCATAGGGTTGAGCATCCCTAGTTTAGTTTCTTCCTGGGGTTGGATAGATTGTTTTATATTTTTCAAAAATTGTTTTACACATGTTTAATGTGATGTTTTGTTAATACCTATACTGCATAGATCATTCATGTAGGCATCTAATATTTGTTTTCCTGTCAGCTTTGCATTTATAACCAATCAATTAAAACTAGCAATTGCAAGTTAAAATTATGCCATCTAGTAAAAGTATTTTTGTGTGACTTAATTTAAAAGTGTAACTGTTCTTAATTTAACTGACTTATAATATCTAAACTACTAAGCTAAAAACAGTTTCACTTTTAGTTTAAAGATGCATCAGATAAAAATTCTAATATTAAATAGTGTGACTTCAATTTGCAATTGTAAGTTTTAATTGATTGTCGATGTAATTACAATATAGCTGCAGTTTATTTAAGTAAATATGCAACAATTTCCATTACATTTTCAATATTTACATGTAAAAAATTTATAGAAACCATCTAATTAGTATATTTAGTCATTTACAGGAATGACTTGTTATTTTATGAAAAAATATTTTTCCAGTTTTCACATTTATAAATTAGGTATAATTATTAAGCTAAAAAAGGTTCTGCTGTTATTTACAGGTAACTCTGACAAAAATATTACTACTGCATGACATGATTTTAATCTTCAATTACAAGTTTTAATTGACTGTTTGCATAATTTTATCACAGATGAAATTTATCTACCTAAATACATGGAAGTTTTCACTATCTTCTCAATATTTACACCTCTGAAGTCCACAAAAAACTTTCTAATTAATATATATGTAAATAATAAATTATTTGTGCATTATTTATTATTATTATTTTTTAATCTTACAGTTTCTATTATTGTACTGGTCAAATATATTTTCCACCCAACATGACCTGAACCCATGAAACCGGACTTCAAACCTAGTCAAACCAAATAATTATATTAAAGACCAAACTGAATTCGAACCCAATTCACGAGCTCAGATCAAAACCTAATGGACAATATATATTGATGGCACATGAGACTATGCACCATGAACTAGTTCAATGGATGTGATGATTACTGAGTCCACTTATCTGACTCTAACTAATGTATGATAAAATGACTACGGATATTTCTGAATAAATTCACATATGTATATTTGGGTTGCCAATGCAAACAGTGAGAACGAATATTTAAAACTAATTAATAAATAATAAACAATCAAACCAAGTAGGTATATAAAATATTTAATAATAAACAAATATTTGTTAAAATATTTATGATGAGTATTATAAATTATCTCTAGTCTTTGAGTGTGAATTACAATGTACAATAAATAATGGCAGTTGTACTCATATGCCAATAATTAGTATGTAAGTATTTAAGAAATATATTTATCTATGCCCCAACAAAGTAGACAAGTGTAAATAACAATACCTATGGTGTTTGTGTCGAACGAATTACAAACATTATTCATTATTTGGTATTTTATTTGGAAAAGAAAATATGATTCTAATTTTATGTAAGAAGGAGGTGAGAGTTATTTTCCACACATCCATAAATCAATTCATAAACATCATAATAAATACATAGGGTATAACTTCAATATTTAACAAAGAAAATTATTTAAATTATCGATAAATATAATTATGTGCTAGTATAGAGAAGATGATCATGTGATGTTTAGTTGTTTAAATATAAAATTGTTTGATTTTAATGAAATCAATTCATTACGATTTACAAAGCAAAAGAGTAGGCCTTTAACTGAACTAAGAAATAAACGGTACTAATGCATTACAAGCAGCAAAATGAATATGAAATAAAATGTTTTGTCGGTGATTTAAGAAGTAGGAGGGTGGCTTATATTCAACAAGTCCTTTATGCCCTGCAAATGATCCATGGAACACAGGGAAAGCCAGGTCGGGACACAGCCAAGAAACTTTGGTGCTCCAATACAACAACAAGCGAGGGAGGAAGTGATTTCTTCCTATATATTTAAAATATCAATAATATCACCGAAATGACAAACCCAAGAAGCAGGAGGATGGCTCACATTAGCAACATTCTGAATGATGATGATATAGTTATCATCATATTTGATTAATAAAGCCCAAATTATATAATAGATGCTTAACATAATGACCTGATCATATCAGATTAAAATCAAACTTACTCGGAGCAAATGTGTTTAAATGCAATTATATAATTATAATAACAATTACCCTTTATATCATGCCCTTCCAGAATACAAATATAAAATAAGATTTAAATTAGAATATATTTATTTTATTTTCCTTATTAACCTTTCATAAAACATTAATGAATGTGATCAATATGAATAGATAATTTAGTATAACTTAAATAAAATAGCCGAGAGCATAGGTTATAAACTGGGCTAATAATACTTCTCAGCCATTGGTAAAATCATATCAGACATTAAATAAATCCTTCAACTCGATAATTAATAGTACCGTATTAATTTAATTCTAACGAGCAATAATTAAGCTATAAAATTTAATGCAATACTATTTTCTTAAGGTGAGTTTAAATAAAAAATATCGAGTTGAAAGTATTATTGACATATTATCGCAAATAAATGATATTAATAATCATTAAAATAAATACAATTACAATTAGTTAAAATGAACCACCATAGTAGGAGAAAGAAATTAAACAAGATATTAATTTTAAGACTAGAGATATAAGAGAATAGAGAATTACTACAACAAAATTTAACGTATTATAAAGTGAATTTCAGGCAATGGCTCGCTCATTTTCAGAAATATAGAGTCCAGTTGGATTTAGGAGACAACGTAGGTGCACACTTGATTCACGTAGAATTCATTTATGGATTAGTTTCCTTTTGGAGATTAAGCAGCTTACGATCGGTATTGAAATGTTCTATCTTAGCAGCAACATTTTGAAGATTTGTTGGAGAACTCCGGGATCCAGCAATCAGATTCTCGAAGTGAGCCGCATACCATGCTAAAAATACTATTAAAATTCAATGTAGTTTATGGTGGCAACCCCTCTTAAATTAATAGTAATGGCTCCTGTATAGAAACTTTTCCAGGTATTTATACTCTCCTACAGTTTCTCACCCATTCTGATTTTGATGCCTTAAGGCTAAAGCTTTTACATTATTAAAAATCAAAATTTTCTCTAGTTGATTTCCGATCCATTCCTCTGATAAAACTTTCAAATCCATTAACTTTGAATTCATTTTCTATTTAGAAAATGAATTTGTAAGAGCTGAACAAACAATTTTAATTTAGAACTGTCCTTAAAGTTTTAACTTAATCATTTTAACTAATTAATAAAAGATTCCCTATTGTCTTTGGGAAAGGACGATCTGAAAGCTTATCAAAAGAATGTAACTTTTAATCATATAAATTTGAACAAAATGGTAAAATATAAAATAAAACATTCTGATGTAATAAAACTTTATAACGAATATATATTTAACTATCTACAAATATATACATACAATTCACATAATTAAAATATATATATTTTTTATGAATATTTTATCATGAGGTAATTAATAACATTAACAAAGAATTAGTCTCAATAAATATTTAAATAACTTCAGTTTTAACTGAACCTAATATATGTTGAAGATAGAATAAAGTCTCATTGAACTAGGTTAAAGGTCTGGTCTCATGAAGCTCAGATCAAACTTAGATCCAACCGCTTCATTATATTGCATCTTTTTTAAAGATTATTTCTTTTCTTGTTGAAAACATTTGTTCAACAGAAAAATAAATAAGTTCAGAAAAAGATTACTATTTAAACAAGTAAACACAAAAAAAATTGCATGGAAAGAAATGTGCAAGTAATTTATAGTGTACATAACAATAGCAAACTCTTCATACAGCAGTGCACAAAGTGCAAGCCTTCATAATTAATGAATGCAAGAAAGATTTTACATAAAATTCTTGTCTGCACAAACCTTGCATCCATTGATTATGAAGGCTTGCACTTGGTGGCACTGCTGTATGAAGAGTTTGCTACAATTATTAACAGGCTGTGTAAGCATGTCAAATGGTGGTCATGTAATGTTTTGATGAGTTTATAGTGTATATTGATTCAAATCATTATGATAAGATATGTGATAAATGCTTTGATATTTTTTCATTAGCTTGATTAATAATAGTAGTAGTGGTAGTAGTAATAGTGGTAGTAGTCATAATAGCAGCAATAACAATGATTAGCAACTAACTTACTTTACGAGAATAATATGGAGTTTCCTTAAGAGCATCATATAGCATATCTTTCCAGCCATAAACCTTAGAAGCTTCATATATTTTGTCAAAATTTTCCTTCAGATCCTTCCATTCCTGACTTTCGAAAAAGTTTTCACTAGCCTCCTTTAACTAAATTATTTTGAAAAAAAAAAATAAAAAAATAAAATCATGCACACATTTATTGTAAGTACAAAATTAAACAGCTTTAAATAGCTGTCTGCGAGATAAAAACTTTTCACAACATTCAAAGGAATATTTATGGAAAAGACTTCTAAATTTTTCCTCAATGGAATAATGACAAAATCTAACATCTTTCCTCAGCAGAACACATTTCTAACATTTTTCTTCAAAGAAATATTGATGGAGATGTCTCCAATATCCCTTGTCAAAGGATCACTGGTGGAAATGATTTCCCTGGTATCTCCTCGAAGAGCATGGGTTGGAGAAAATCTTTCTAACATCTTAGAAAAATGCTGAGAGATATAATGTAATTCACCAAAATAATTAATTGTCACTTAGTGAATTTTATTTTATTTTCTATCTAGAAATATTGGAGCAGGCAAAATTCTCTATACATATTGATACCAGAAGGCTTGTGGATAAAATCCCCATTTAGGGCCTAATCCAATATCTCCAGACTAGTTTCTGTCTTGTGGCCTTTGTCAGTGAGGAGCTTTGGATCTGAGAGCACTGCGCCTAGATCTTAGATTCAAGGCTCCTCACTAACAAAGGACATCCAATGCACCTCACTAACGAAGGACACATCCAAGGCTTCTCATTAATGAAGGACCCAAGCCAGAAACTAGTCTGGGGATATTGGATGAGTGGGCACTAGATGGGGATTTTATGCACAGGCCTTCTGGCATCCATTGATTATGCTGGCTTGCACTGAGTGGCAATATGTATAGAGAGTTTTGCCTGTTTTAATAACAGTTAAGAGCAAGCATAAGAAATGGTGATCATGTGATGTTTATTGGCTATCTACGAATAGTTATTCCTTTTCTGTACAGCAATTAGATGACTAACAGATTACCTAAAAGACTAAAACTTATTTTGAAATCCCAGACAGGTGAAAAAAAATTAAAAGTTTTATTCAAATTCTAGATCAAAGTCATGACAGGTGGATGAATGTACCACTATACCAAATATTTTCATTGAATAAATAAATTAAACTTATAATTAACATTAATCTTGCATGTAAATTACACTCAGGCTGTGATTTAAAAGCACTCTAAATGTTAAACAAAAGATTAAGAATAGAATGAATCCACCTATTCTTCAAGCTCTGATTTTTACAAGCATATCTTGATGGAATATGATACATAATAGTTACTAAATTAATAATCAATAATACAATGTTGGTGATAGAATCTTCTCTTTTAACACTTTAATTATTAAAGATTTAACCTTTTAACCGCTAATTATATTATTGGTTGTATGAGGTAAAAATCAAATCTTTTAATTGGCCAACTCACAAACTGAAGACAAAGCCTATTGTTAAAACATATTCGCCTATAATATTAAATTCAACTCAGATACGTTTATAAAAAGTATATTACTAATTTTTCAGGTTATGAAGAGAACAAAAGTTCTTTCAAAAATAAATTGCTATTTATTTATTCTAAAATATTCAATTTCGGCAACATAAAAGCTATAATATAAACAAAAAGGTCGACTTTTACGTTATAGAAAAGTAAATATTTCTTTTAAATATTTCTTTAATATTTTTACTAAAATCTTCAATATTTTTCGAAAATAATTTTGTTTTTTTAGTTTTTTTTTTAAAAAACTAGTTTAATTTCTGAAATTATATTTTTTTAATACTTAAAATTGGATTCGAAATGAAAATCTCAGCGTTTTTCTTTATTTTCTTTGATCAGGCGGTTTCTTTGTTCTTTCCAGCCAATCAGAATGTCTTTTTCGGCTGAGAGCATGCTAAGAACCAATCACAAATAATGTTCTTTCTTTGTTTAGGTTTAAATGCGTTTTTTTTTTATTTTTTACTTGTAAAATAAGTCGGAAGAGGGCACCATCTTACAGAACTTTTAAAAACCTATTCAAAACCTATCAAACGAATTTTTTAGCATAAGAACTGGCTGAGTTAGAGTGACGTCAGATGTCTACAAGGAGCCTCGTAAGAGACGGTTGAAGAATTAATATGCAAACATTAAATTGAACATAGATCAATGTTTAATTACCCTTCAGGCTATGATTTAAAAGCATTATAAATGTTGAAAAAAGGATGAATGATAGAATTGATTATTAGTTCTTTTTTTCATCTGGTTGCATATTAATTTTACACTGAAATATCAACAGTATTGACAAAAATATGCTTAAAAGTATTAGAGCTCCAAGAATAAATGATTCATTCTATTTTTGAGCCATTATTCAACTTTTAAAGTGCTATTAATTCATAGGCTAAGTCTCCCTTTGTTTACATATATACATTGTGTTATGTTTCATTTAATGTTCATATATACAGTATTTATAAATTACATAATAACAATCAAAGCTTATCTAACTGATAAAATCTACATCAAATGGTAGATTCTAGTCTTAGGTGAGCTTTGACTGTTACCATGTAATTTATATTTATTAAACCATAGCTGTTGGAAATTTATGCTTTATCATATATATATAATGGATGTTTTAAATTGAAATATTTAATGTGTGGAGTTAGTTATCCATTGTAATTACTCAATTAAAAAGCATTCAATCCAGACCAAAAGCTAATGAAAGCCAATTACCCCCAGGTCAAGAGTGAAAGTGAAACTGACAGGTTGTTTGTAGTCAAAATGAAGCTTGACCTGGGGCAGTTGCCTTCCATTAGCTTCTGTTCTGGGTTGAATACTTTCAAATTGACTAATTATAAATGGATAACTTCACACATAGATTTGTCAGTATGTTATTTAGAACTACTGAAAATGAAAAATAAAACTTTCAATATTTATTATATATATCATAGTGTAAAAAAAGCTCCATTAAGGTATGTATATATATATAATTAGAAGGGATTTGAACTCAGACTTTCAATCTCCCCAGAGCTATCACTCCATCTTGTACAACTAATACACATGACCACATACATGTGAAAAAGATAAATGATCTCCAACATGCAATTTAGTATTGCATCACATGTTTTAATAATGCATGGTGAATTATTTTTTTCAAAGTAGTATCAGATGAACTGTCCTTTCCAAAAAATATATTATTCTCTATATTTCTTTTTTTGTAGACTCATTTTTTTTTAGAAAGTTATCGCATAAATACTGAACCAGCACTCAGCAGTTGGTTCATATATCATCTCCCCCACGCATACATGCTCAGTGCATAGTTTATATTAAGATAGCAAATCTTCAATATTTAATGGACAGGCTTCAATCTTTTCCACCCTCCAACTCATTCAGTCATCCATATCATTGAAAATCTGATCATATAAAGCTCAAAACCCTTGTTGATGAAAATATTACTGTCATACACATGCTGACTTTAAGTCACTCTGACCTCTCATGTGTAAGATCTTAATATGTCCATTGAAATACACAAAAGAAGGATGAGCAGAATACAGGGTGAATGTGTAACATTCAAATACAAGTATATTGTTTATACTGAACTCAATGTAAATAGAAGGCATTTGAACTCAGATTTCCAAGCTACCTATAGCTATTCACTCCATTTTATACAACTGATATCTATGAGGAGTCAGAGTGACTTAAAGTTAACTTGGGTATGACAATGATATTGGCATCAACAAGGTCTTTGAATGTTTCAGCATCAGATTTTCAATGATATGAATGGTTGAAGAGTAGGAAGATGGAGAAAATTGAAGCCTGTCCATTAAAGTTTGAAGATTTGCTATCTTAATATAAACTGAGCATTGATTATATATGTGTATTGTAACAGTATGAAAATTAGAGCTGTTTTAACCCAATCTAGAGATGCAGGTTGAGGGGGTTCGAACCTCAACTACTCCTTTAGATTGCCACTAAGTGACTTACTTCCCAAAACCTCACTAGAATTTCTTTTCAATGTATGCCCGGTGGTCAGGGAGAGATAGACTCGAAGGAAGAATTTATAAATAAGAATAAGTGGTATGTGAATGTATTAAACTAAAAAAAAATTTATTGTTCACAAAAAGAATTAAAGTTTATTATATACAAAAGAAAAACACAAGATCACTATCTAAAGAGGTGGTCAGTAATTTCTCGGATTACGTGAGAGCATCAATGGCCTGACAATAACTACAGATAGGCAGTAAACATGGGTTCTAGTTCACAAAATCATATTACATTTATTTGGCATGAGATGAATGATTTTTGGAAGCAAGAGAGGAATCATGCAGAGGTGGCAGAGAAAAAAACAAGAAAAATCAAACAAACAAATTACTAGTTAAACAGATATTCTTTGAGCTGTAATAAAACATAGCCTGTAACTTAAATTTGAACCCCCTTTCTTTTCTTTCCTTTTTACATCACCCACATTATCAGGTTTTCTATGCAGTGCCTTGAGCATAGAAGATAGTCAGGCTTAATAAAACAAATGTATTAACTAAATGTATTACTCAGAGATTCGCTATTTTTCTCCTTTTTCTTGGCAGGCAGTTTTTCTAGAGATATTTCCTCTATGAGGAGTGTAGAACAACATGAGGCTGGATAGCGCTCCGACCCTAAAAAACATAGTAGGGTGAGACGGAACTCGTTCACAGAGCGTGATCCGAGTTCAGAACGGAGCATAATGCTTATGTCCAGTCATTAATAGGTTTTACGTATAATAATTTCCGGAATCTTATCCAGAGATGTCCGTAAGATAAGCCCACCAATATGGAGATTGAAATAAGACATAATTTATAAAGATATTTCCGACTCCCCAAGTAATACACGAAAGATTAAGACAGAATAATCCGTTTAAAAAAAAAAAATCAAGCCTGAAATTAAATACTAATATCTAAATTCTCATGACACAAAACTGAGGTAAGAATTTAGATTAAAAAGAAATCCCCTTATATAATCGATCTTTATATAATTGTTTAGATATATATGTTTACTAGTGGCTTAATAAAAAGGGATACGAGAACTCTATTTAACCAACTCTACCCACCTCTGTTAATGAAACTTCTTTAATGTTTCTTGATTATATAAACACTCTCCTACTTAAATATACATGTTATTTCAAATCATTTCATCCCAATTAAATGACTGCATATATGCGCATATGCAATTCTAATTCGGATTTTAAAAAATGTGAAAATAAAACAAAAGGAAAACTATAAGCTGAGTTTAGTTTCAATTATTTTGCCCTTTCCCTAGGTAAACCGAAATAAGAACGAACTACTGATTTTCTTTTCAACAAAATAAAACAAAACATTAATCTATTTAGAATGATTTTTGCACTTCTGCCGAGGTAAAATACCTTGTATATGTAAAAAAAAAAAAATAATAATGACAGAATATTTTATTATTCTGCTTTTTAATAAAATGTTTTAAAACTAATTAAATTGCACAAATATATATATATAATAGAACGAAATGTATGTATACATTTTGTTGATGATAATATTTAAAAAATAAATCAAACACTAATACAAAAATTTATATTACTGGTAATTTGAAATGCGTACGTCTTTAGCTAGATAGTCTTATGGAGATTCCAGTGCACTACACAAGTAACGGCTTATTTTGATTTTAGTTCTTCATTATCTATGATTGACAGCAGGAATTCGGTTAGGCAAGAAATGTTCTATCACCAACTCTACATTTTGATATTGTACCTTTCCAGCTCCAGCAAAAACAGGAAACCAATGAGAGAGAGAGAAAAATCTACTCGGCCATTTCCATTATAGCACCCAAAAATTCTTTGTTTCTTTGAATGTATGTGGTTCCAAACTCCACAGCAGGGAGCTAATATACTCTTATTTGTGGGAGCTTTTACCCACACATTAACAATACTTCTTTACTAATTTGTTAGCTTTAAATTTAGTGCATTTGTAAAGCGGTTGATCTGTTTTGAGCCACCACCCTTTTTTATTGTAACATTCATGGAATTCTGTTTTGTAGGCATGGGTCTGCACTCCCCTCTTTTTCTTCAGGGGTGGCTGGTTGTAGACATTAGGTATCTGGTTTATGATGTGGGCTGTTAACAATTTTTCCACTGCCCAGAACACCTGCTGGGGGGCTACATGATCAAAGTTGGTGCTATTCCTGCTCTGGTTGGCTTCTGTATCCCCTGATAGGCTGGTTTTCGGCAGTGTCGATCTGGCTCTTTACTTATTACTTCTTAGTTTTTACCCAAGTTGGCTTTCCAGTTTTGGGCAAGTAGACCGATTGTGGTCCCTGCTCATTTGGACTGCTAATTAGAAGACAGAGGTATTCAGAATGGTCTTGACATGACTTGGCTGTGGAACGAGAGTTTATTGCTTGGTGAACTTGGGCCTCGGGCCTCGCTGCCTGTTGTGGTGGTTGGCATAATGCTGGACTTCACCTATTTATCTGAAGCATTTGAGCCTTTGCTTCGGGGCCCCAGGGGTGGGACCATTGGGTGATGGTTAACTTCTCAACAGCCAGGCCATGTGGATCCACATACAGATACACATTAATCACATTACAGCAATTTTTATGGATGTAATTATTTTTGAACATATGTACATTTTACCTTGTTACATTGAATCACTGTGTGTAAGTGTACCCAAAATTTTTGTAATCTTTTATTAATAAAGGTTACTTTGAGAAAAAAATATCTTGTGCTATTTTTCAGTCCTAGCAGTTGAACTGAACTTGGCAAAGGCCACGCAGAAACTAAACTTCTCTCTCTATCTACTTAACTTGTTAACCATCTTGCATTCCAATACCCATTGTTCTCTATCTTATTTTTAATTACGGTCTTTTCTTTTTTTATCTAATTAATCTTTCTTCTCTAATGAGTTCTAGAAATTTTTATTTCTTTATCTAAAATAAAATCTTTTCATTTTATTTTCTAAAAATTAAAAGAACATTCCGTAAATTTTTTTTCTACTTTAAATTTAGTCTACATTCATTGTAGTTGAACTCAGGGTCTTTAGTTAAACCACAGTGAATGGTTAAGCAAACATATATATATATATATATTGTGACCCTCTGGTTTGGCACCAGAAATAGTCATTGTAGTAGTATGGTAGTATATCAGTAATATCTGATATAATCCTTTTAAAAAAAAAATGAAATAACGTGAAATTTTTTTAAAAATTTTTATTTTGACTTAAAGCAGTAATCAAAAGTAAGTGTAGGTATAATTAAAGGATTTCTCAAATGTTTAGTGTCTTGTTTTGGGGTATAATCAGTGATAGAATAGGGGAGTAGTTTGTTATATGTATAGTTAGTACAATCTGAGTTGATACTTACTTGTTTTATTTGCTCATAAAGCAGTATTCAGTTTTGTTAGAATGATTTTCTAGTCCATTTGTTTTGTACATTTTAAATTTATAGCATAAACAGTAAAATATGTTTCACTCATCATCATTCACATTGTCATTTCAGTCAGTATAGTATAATACCTATAGCATATTACTACTGAATATTCATGCATTATTCAACTTCATTTTTCATTCATAAGTTTCATTAAACCATTAAATATCCCACATTACATTCAAATATTTAATTATATCAATAATAGTATTAAAAAACTAACTTAATTACATTTTAAATAAATCAATAAATTATGGACAGGTGAATTATATAAGGACAAGTACTGTAAAATATTTTATTAAAAACAATTGTCATCAATTTTATTCTACTGCTTTAAAAACATTTAATTATTAGTTCAATATTTTTTTTTTCATTTATTTAAAAGACGAAATAATTTTTTTTTCATCTCTATTTTTTTTTTTACTGTCTCGAGTTTTTGCATAAATTAGGTAGGTTTGCAAGTGGGAGGGGCAATTGACAATCTTTTTCTGATGATGTAACATTATCGTACACAATTGGAAGGGAACAAGGTGATGTAATGATTATTAAAAAAGTTTATAAAAGGAATACTTATTACTTTCAGGTAGGCAGTCTACTATTATCACTTTGAAGGTCAGTCTATTATTACTTTTGAAGAGGTCAGTCAATTATAGAACTTTTACGAGGACAGTCATAGCTAACCAAATACAGCTATAACTAATTTATTTAGCAAAGTTTAATAGTGAAATTATTTTTCCTCTTCCAGAGTTCAAGTTAAAAATTTAATTATATTATTTGTTTGCAAAATGTGTCCTTAAAAACCACTAAAAGATACGTCAATTTGCTCCCAGCTGATCATTCAAATTGTCCCAACGTTATGCTAGAGTACATGTAAGTGTTATGTTCTATTATTCAAGATAAATTATTTAAGAAATGGGAATGCTTAATAGTACTGATAAATTGTTTTATTTAAATTTAAAATTAACAGGGAAGGATAAAAGAATATTTGTTTATTTTATAACAATTAAGTTTTTAAGCTTTAATTATACTATGAAGAGAACAAATGTCACGTGCTTCATTTATGTGGAGGAAAAATGTGAACTGTCATTGAATGTTCTCAGAACTTTAATGTACAAATTTCATGTTAAATATAAAAGAAAACTCAAAATTTAAAATATACACAAGGAATATGTAATTTTATTGTCATATGTCTTAGAATAGCGGCATAACTATTTCTATTTTTACCATTGGAAAAGAAAAATATAAGATTAAATATGTCATTAAATGTACTTTAATAATTATTTGTTCTTCTAGACTAGTAGGAGGAAGGAAATTATAAATGTATAAAGTTATGTGACATTGCTGTATTAACATTACTAATGAGTTTATCTCAATATATATTATTAATTGAATGACTACGTATATTTCTGAATGGCTTTATGATTGTGAAATCAAATGTTAAATATATCCTAGGAATAAAATACAAGCTTCTATTTTACTTGCATTATGAAATATATTGTTTAATTAAGGAAATTCATTATTTACAATGTTAATAGCAATTCATTAGTGGAAAACTAAAAACATTGAATATGCTTTTACGGATTCAACAAAATATTATTTTATTTCTCCTGCAGGAAATGTATTGTTTGATGCATCAATATTTATCTTTGTGTGTTCACTGTTTAATATCCTTACTATTCATTGGGAGACATGACAAGGAAAGTCATGCAAAACTTTTATAAACTTTTTGTTTCATATCGTTTGGAAAGAAAAAAGAAGAGAACTTTATTTTATTTAATAGCGTATTAGATAGTATTAGTTAAGGAATGTTTTATTATTTTAAATATGTTTATTATATATATTATTATATTTTTCTTCAAGAACATCTCAATAGCATAATGAAAGAATACATTATGCTGGTAATTTTATTTTTATTATTGTTATTATTTTAATAAGTCGTGCGTGTGTTAATACTCCACGCACATAATAAACGAATGGAAGAGTCCATTCAAAAGGGTGAATAATTATTTTTTTTAAAAAAGGAGTTCATTATATCAAATCTTACCGAATATATTTCTTTTTATAAATTAGAAAATAATTATTTTCAATAGTTATTTTATCTATAACATACAATATTATTACTTATTTAGGTTCAATTTAACTACAGATCCATGCCAATATTAATGCATTGTATTATAAAAAAATTATTCGTCTTGCTTTGTCCATAGTAATTAGTATTTTATTCTCCAATTGTTCTTTGAACATTACCAGGTCCTAAATATTGTCAGATATGAGATATTTATTCTTTATTAATTCTAGCAGTAATAATTAATATTTTAACAGTAATTCATTGCTTACTGCGATTTTAAATGGTCTGTATATCACATGCTTATACGTGTGAGTGTCTATTATTAAACTTATTTATAATTATATGTAATTGCCAGTGAAAATGATTTTTAAATCAATCGGATTCGGAAGGAAAAGAGGATCAGTCATTTGAAGAATTAGAAAGTTGTTTAAGAGAGAATTATTATTTCTTTGTTATGACTGAATGAAAGGTATTTTGTGGCTATATGCTATAAAGTTTACAATGTTTATAATATTTTATGGGATTGAGTTAGTGTGTTAGTTGAACATTTAATATGGATAGTTGCCCAGTGTATTGTAGAGTATAGGATTGAGTAATCCTTTGTTTTCCATGTATTGGAGTATTTTAATAGGAGTGGACTGAGTCCTCCTTTTATATTTGATATATTGAATTAAATGTGTGTGAAGCTAGAGATGTTATCTTCTAATTTTCATTTGGTGATGAGGTATTCCACCAATTATTGAATTAAAAGTGTATGAAGCTAGAGATGTTTTCTCCCTGATTTTCATTTGGTGATGAGTTATTCCACCAATTATTTAGTCTTAAAGATAGACTTGGAAATTATTGTGGTATTTACCTGTTTTGAATTATATAAATCTTTTATCCCATGTGTATTGGATGTTTTCCAGCTTATGCTATAGCCTAGTGTTTGATGGTTTATGATAAAAAGGAAGAATAAAAGGAAAGTATAGTGTCTTATAAAACAGCTGTATTATAGTTGATAAATAAAGATTGATTGATCTTCACTTCCAACCGTATTATGATTATATTGAAATATCATAAGCAAACCGATTAGATTGATTAACATTATTTATTTATTTTCTTTGACACACAGCATAATACAGATTCATGCACAAATTGTCAATTTTGATATAAAAAAATTCATTATTAATGTAGAACTTTACTTATCATGTTAAAACATTTTGTAGTAATCATTTAAGCTTCATCTCATTGATTTTTTTATCATTTAATCATAATTTGCATAAATAATTAAGCAAAGATAGGATATAGTTAATGCATACAAGGATTTACTTTATTTTGGCAAAGCAGAACCTAATTATCCAATAGAATACTTTACTTCAAAACTACAAAGGAAAATACATTTAATTAATAAAAGTATTTATTTTCTTTGGTAATATGGTCTAATATTATTCTTAGTTTAAATCCCCTTATTTTAATTTTATTTAAGATATTTAAAAAGTAACAATGCAAAATCTTAATTTATTCAGTAATTAGAATATTAATCTATATTGTTGTTATAAAAATTTTAGTAATAAATGAGTGATATTCAGCAAAAGGTTGAATAAAAGATACTTTAGTAATCAGTTACTAAAAGTGTAAGGTCATATTTATTTTGTTTTATTTTTGTATAAGTCTATCAAAAATCACTGATAGCTAAAGAGCCATTTCTTTATACTAAATAATAGGGACTTATTTAGTTCATTTAATGTTTCAAATAAAATGTTTACCAATCTATCAAAATGTTCTGATGAATGAAAATATATAGTAGATGTAAAAGTTAACAAATCATGTTGTATTATATCTTCTTGTATAATTTGTATTCAATGATATTAAATACCTTTGGAATTTGTGTTCATACCAATAAAAGAAAAGTAGATGTTGATTTAACTATTTTCTATTTGATTAATAAATATTTTGTTATCTAAATTTGTATTTGGAGTTTCTTCTATAACATTCATTCGTGTTTCACACTTCCACACATGCTTATACATTTATTTTATTTAATGTAACATAATTGTATTTTATTTAATTATAATAAATCTCAAGATATGATGATGTTGATTTCCTTGATTCAAACACTATATGAGATGCCAATTACCTACTGATCATTTTTAAAAGGGTTTTGTTATTTAATTTTTGTTTAGATGATGAATTGAAATCAAAATGTGCCCGATTTCTTTCATTATCTAACTGCAAGTATCTAATTAGGGTATTGTTTGGTTTATAATATTATTTTCATAGTGTTAAATAATAATTTGAGGTATAGAAATGTTAGATCAAGCCATACCATAAGTTAATTCCCTGAGATCTTCAATATATCATTTAGATTAGATAATAAATTCATTTAGCCAGATTAGATTAGTGAGTAGTTAAAATTTAGTAGTGATAGGTTTAGTTTGAGTTTAGATCTAGTAGATTATACATTACAATTTCTGAAATATTATTTTTTTTATTTTAGTTATTAGTTAATTGTATAATATAGTAGAGGTTGTTCAGTGCATATGGATGATGGGAGGAGGTGAAATATAAAGTATAATTAGTTAATTTTAACTGGTAGAATTTTACCAATTTAATTTTGTCTAGCACAGAACTCAATAGATGTTTATTCCTATTAGTAATAATATTTTCTCCCACATCTAATGTACATTGTACACCTCATACACCTCTGTATCCCTCAACTGAGTTAGTTTTAGGTGAAAGCTTTAATTAAGAGCCTCATGAATAGATTTAGGTAAAGATTAAATAAATATTTTATTCTATGATCCATAGAATTGGCACCCCAGGTAATTGTTAGTAGTAGTGATAGGTGTGAGGGGTTACAATATATATATTCCATGTGTATATATGTATAGCTTCATATTCCTAGAACCCATTAAAAAATGCCCCTAGTTACCTTTGTTGTGGAGTGGAGCAGAGTGATACAGGGGGATTATGAATCTAATTTAAAATTAAAACCCAGATTAAACAAGCAATATATTCATAAATCCAAACAAAGTTAAAATATCAGAAATAATCTTGTTGTCTGTCTCTTTTCCTATTTACAGTCCATTTGTTCTTTATGGTCTGTCATTCCTATTGTATTTCTTTATCCCTTTGCTTATGTGATCCTTTTGTGGGTGAATCTTCCTCTCTGGGATCCGGTATTTCCATTGTGTTGTTGAGTATTTATCTGGTCATGATATGGTTTTAATGCTCTTGCATTAAATGGCACCTGGGTCCCTTTTTTATTTTCCAACAGGAAAGCATTTTCACCTAATTTCTTTTTTATAATGTAAGGCCCTTCATATAGGGGTAAAAACTTCTTGTATTGCCCCTCTGATGGCTTGCTTGTGTGGGGTGTGCACACCCACACCTGTTCCACAGTTTGAAAGTGGTAACATTATGTTTTGCCTTTTTAATTCTTTTTTTAGCCATATGTTCCAGTCTCCTTCTAGCATTGGCTTGATCCCTATCATGATCAATTATTTCCTGCTCTGCTGGAGCTAGCATTTTTATGAATCCTGGGTCACATGTTCCAAAAGGGAGTCTCACTGGGGTAAAACCTGTAGATTCATTTATGTTTTGGTTTAAATATCTTAACACTATGGGTGTTTGTTTGACCCAACTTTTATGGTTACTACCCAAGTAAGTCTGGAACAATCAGTTCAGCTCTCTCATGACCCTCTCACAGGGATTTGACTGAGGGTTCCTTATTGATGTTTAAATATGTCCTGTTGGTGCATCCCCTCTTTCCATTGTCGAGATGTGAATGCTGACTCATGATCTGAAAGAATGGTTTTTGGCTTCCCTATTTCAACAAACTGCTTCAAGCGTAGAGCCTTTAGTGCACTCTGCGAGTCTGCCTGCCGTACAGGGTATGCTGATACATACTTCGAAAATATGTCACAGGTGACAAAAAGAAACTTAAAGCAGTTGAAAACAGGCAGTGGCCTATAGTGGTCCATGGCCAAAAGTTCATTGGGACCCATCAAGATGCTAGAGTACATTGCTTTTCTATGAAACTGATGGCAGAAAGCACTCTCAGTTTTCCAGGGGCCATAATGTCCACATAGTTTGTGAATATGTTCAATATGCCACCCTCTAATTTCCCACGGTATTAGAATTTTCCATGGATTTGCTGAGTAATGTGTTTTGTACTTCAGGATGTTATCTTTGATCTGGTAATGTTTGTTTAGTTCTGACCTCAGTCCTTTCTCCAGGCTCTCAATGATGGGACCGTATTTTCTGTCCTTTCTTTGCAAGTTGGGTAAATTTTTCAAATCGTTCTATTAGATCATCTATACCAATTGACATTGTTGCTATACACATTTCTTCTGCCACCAAATTGTATGGTGGCACTTCTACTGGGTGATGGCTCAAGATGTTTGCAACTATGTTGTCTGTTCTGAGACAGTAAAATACCTTATAATTAAATTGTTGTAGAAACAGACTCCATCTGATGAGATGGTCATTGGTGAGATATCCTCTATTTATGAACAGAAGGCACTTGTGGTCAGTGATGATGATTAATTCTGAACCTAACAGAAACTGTTTAAACCTCTGGCATGCCCATACTATTGCCAGAGTCTCTTGTTCTGTCACAGTGTAATTGACTTCCACTCCTTGGAGGGTTCAGCTGCAAAAATACAGGACTTTATGTCTATTCTCTTGATCAATTTGGAACAACACTATTCCCAGACCCCTCTTACTGCTATCAGTTTGCAAAAAAAGGGACAAGTGAAGTCAGGATGGTGTAATTCCACAGTTTGTAGAAATTTTTTCTTAATTTTTTCAAAAGCCTGTTCGTGCTCTATCAACCATTTCCAACGGTGGTCCTTTTTTAAGAGGTCAAGTAATAAGGATGCATTTTGTGCAAAGTTTTTATAGAATTTATGGTAAAAATTACATATGCCCATAAATGAGCGTATTTGTTTATGATTAGTGGGTGTGGGAAAATTCTTAATGCCGTTATCTTGTCTGGGTGGGGTAATATCCCTTGCCGATTCACTAAATGTCCCAGAAAGCTAATTTCTTGCAGAGTGAAACAACTTTTAGTAAAATTTATTGTTATGTTCTTTGCCACACATTCTTGGAGAAACCTTTTCAAATGTACTAAATGTTCAGCTGTGTCAGTGGAAGCAATAACCACATCATCAACGTAACATATCAGGTGTTTTTGTATTTCTTCTGATAGGGCCTGAACTAGGCACTGTATTAATCTGGCACCACTGTTGATTAGGCCTAATGGCATCCGCTTGAATACATATGTGTGTCCTTCATATCTGAATGCTGTGTATTTCCTGTCATGTGGGTCAAGTGCAATTTTCCAATAACAAGAGTGGTGAAAACTTTCTTATTAGCAAGACATGCAAAAACATCCTGAAGTGGAGGAGGTATGTCACTTTCTGGGATAGTAATACTATTCAATTGCTTGCATCCAAACACACTCGTATTGACCCATTTTTTTAAACTGGTACAATAGGACTGTTATATGGTGATGAACTTCTCTCTATAATGTCACCTTCTATCATGCTTTTTAATTGGTTTTCCACTTCCTCCTTGTACTGATAAGGTATAGGATATGTCCTTGCATGGAAGTATGTCTCTCCCTTGACTTGTATCCTGTGCACATAACCTTTTATGATCCCAGGTACAATTGAAAAGGCCCTTACATTTTCCATTAGTGTGCTGACTAGTTTTGTTTTATCTTGTTCAACTTCAAGTTATGAATGTTTTATCTTCTCTTCTATTGTTGCCAAGTTTATTACCTCCTGTATGCACCCTACTGTGGTAGCATTGTGATCTGATGGGTTATAGATCAGGACTTCTTCATGAAATTGGAAAACCTTCTTAGCATAATTTATCACTGATTGATGTTCCCCCATAAAATCAGACCCCAACAGTACATCTTGTATAAGACCTGCCATTATCAAAAATGGATAACTTACTCTGGTAGATCCTATTTCTATGTCCAGCCACACTTGATGGGTTTTAATTTTAGCCCTTTTTCCATTTGCTAACCTTGTTTGAGTGGCCCGCGTAGGTAGGGTAGGTAGTGTTTTTATTTTTTTCTGTACCATCATACCATTCTTTCGACACAAATGATAATTGACTGCCTGTGTCTAATAAAGCAATCACTGGGATAACTTCGACTAATATGTCAACTTTTGGACATATTTGGTATGGTGACTGATGATGAGGTTTCTTCTCCTCATAGATAATTGTTGCTGTGTGCTTCCCTTTTCCCTGAGGATTAGCTGTCTGCCTCCATGTTGTGTCCTCTTCTAGATTACTGAAATCCACAGTAGTAAGGAATTCCCCTATTTGTCCTATCCCGTAGTTTTGACAGCTCAACATTAATTGTCGTATATGGGGGGGGCATATTATATCTTAGGATGTGACTGTCTGATAAGTTGAATGCTGTCAGAGACTTTATGAGGGCTACCTGGCAGAGGAAAAATTGGGTATGAGTCTCTCCTCTTGCTGCACAGAGAAACTCGATGAAGAATCCCATACTGCCTCTCTTCATTCCAGAATGCCTTACACAATGCGAAGCAGCAGTCTTTAAAAGTTGTGGGTTGAACCTCAATACAATCCCACCAGTGTCATGCAGACCCATGCAAATGATTTGCAGCCACAGCTATCTTTTCTACTTCCCTTGCCTCATGAAATAAAAATAATTCCTGTAAACTCTTGATGTGATTCATGGGGTTCTCTCCAATGTCTCCTCTAAAAGTTTTTATTTGTATGAACTTTGTGACAAGAGGGCTATCTATTTTGTGTGAGTCTGTTAGATTCTTTTTACTATTTGTTTCCACATTAGCCTCTTGGAATTTCTTATTTCTTGTTTCAGATATCAGTTTCTTATCTTGTATATCTGTCCTTTCTGCTCTCTGTTGTTCCATTTGTTTCCCTATTTTCTCCATTCCTACTCCCAAGTCTTTGATCATTTGAAACAGCAGTCCCATACCTTTGATGTCTGGTGTGTTCATATCACTATCCCTAATTCTTGTGGTTTGGTTTTGCACCATACTCTCTGACAGCTGATTTATGTCATCTAGTGTGACATCACAGATTTCTTCTTGTGTATTACTCATATTTGAAAAAAATAAAAGAAAATTTTTTTTTTCTTGAAGTGTTTTTGGTTTAATGTCGCTCTCTCTCCCAATCGTCTCCCCGCCATTGCTGAACCCAGTATGCTGGTTTTCTTAAAGTGTGTCTGCCTGACCAGTTTGTTTCTTCATACTGCTGCATGTACAATCATCAAATGTACTTAGTGCTCCATTATGTATGTGTCTATATTGTAATGAATATTAAAGCATAAAAAATTTTTTTTCGACTTGATCCCCTTTTTTCTTCTCCACAATGATCACTCTGTCCCCTCACACCACTGAAAAAGAGAAAAAACAAGTATTAGTATATATTTCTACAATCTTATTCCAAACAGTGTTTGGTTGGTTTCAACACATATACATTTATATATAAACCACAACAACAAAAAAAAAATTTCCAGAAAGAGCAGAAAGCACAATGAAAAAAAAAAATATATTTACACTTTTGTCATTCACCAAAATTTCTATTTCACATATCACAAAAAAAAATGGGGAAAAAAATTTCATCATCATCAATTTTCCCTATTCCCCTCTCAGGGTCTATCTCTGAAGTAAAGCCACACTTGGGATGCCAGATTATACAAAAAAAACTGTAATGGTATGAAAAATAGAGCTTCTTTAACCCAATCTAGAGATGCAGGTTGAGGGAGTTCGAACCTCAACTACTCCTCCAGATTGCCACTAAGTGACTTACTCCCCAAAACCTCACTAGAATTTCTTCTCAATGTATTCCTGGTGGTCAGGGAGAGATAAGACTCGAAGGAGGAATTTACAAATAAGAATAAGTGGTATGTGAATGTATTAAACTAAAAAAAAGATTTATTGTTCACAAAAAGAATTAAAGTTTATTATATACAAAAGAAAAACACAAGATCAATATCTAAAGAGACAGTCAGTAACTTCTCAGAATACCCGAAAGCATCAATGGCCTGACAATAACTACAGATAGGCAGTAAACATCGGTTCTAGTTCACAAAATCATATTACATTTATTTGGCATGGGATGAATGATTTTTGGAAGAGAGAGAGAGGAATCATGCAGAGGTGGCAGAGAAAAAAAAACAAGAAAAATCAAACAAACAAATTACTAGTTAAATAGATGTTCTTTGAGCTGTAATAAAACATAGCCTGTAACTTAAATTTGAACCACCTTTCTTTTCTTTCCTTTTTACATCACCCACATCATCAGGTTTTCTGTGCAGTGCCTTGAGCATAGAAGATAGTCAGGCTTAATAAAACAAATGTATTAACTAAATGTATTACTCAGAGATTCGCTGTTTTTCTCCTTTTTCTTGGCAGGCAGTTTTTCCAGAGATATTTTCTCTATGAGGAGTGTAGAACAACATGAGGCTGGATAGCGCTCCGACCCTAAAAATATAGTAGGGTGAGAAGGAACTCATTCACAGAGCGTAATCTGAGTTCAGAACGGAGCATAACGCTTATGTCCAGTCATTAATAGGTTTTACATATAACGATTTCCGGAATCTTATCCGATGTCCATAAGATAAGCCCACCAATATGGAGATTGAAATAAGACACAATTTATAAAGATATTTCTGACTCCCCAAGTAATACATGAAAGATTAAGATGGAATAATAATCCGTTTAAAAAAAAAAATCAAGCCTGAAAATCGACATTCTCATGACCCAAAGCTCTCACAAAACTGAGATAAGAATTTAGATTAAAAAGAAATCCCCTTATATGATCGATCTTTACATAATCATTTAGATATATATGTTTACTAGTGGCTTAATAAAAAGGGATATGAGAACTCTATTTAACCAACTCTACCCACCTCTGTTAATGAAACTTCTTTAACATTTCTTGAATATATAAACACTCTCTCTCCTACTTAAATATACATGTTATTTCAAATCATTTCACCCCAATTAAATGACTACATATATGCACATATGCAATTCTAATTCGGATTTTTAAAAAAAAGTGAAACCAAAACAAAAGGAAAACTATAAGCTGAGTTTAGTTTCAATTATTTTGCCCTTTCCCTAAGTAAACCGAAATAAGAACGATCTAATGATTTCCTTTTCAACAAAATAAAACAAAACATTAATCTATTTAGAATGACTTTTGCACTTCTGCTGAGATAAAATACCTTGTATATATAAAAAAAACAAATGACAGAATATTTTATTATTTTGCTTTTTAATAAAACGTTTTAAAACTAATTAAATCACACAAATATATATAATAGAACAAAATATACGTATACATTTTGTTGATGGTAATATTTTAAAATAAATCAAACACTAATACAAAAATTTATATTACCGATAATTTGAAATGCGTACGTCGTTAGCTAGATTATCTTATGGAGATTCCAGTGCACTACACAAGTAACGGCTTATTTTGATTTTAGTCCACTATCCATGACTGGCAGCAGGCATTCAGTTAGGCAAGAAATGTTAACATCACCAACTTTACATTCTGATATACCTTTCCAGCTCCAGCAAAAACAGGAAAACGATGAGAGAGAGAGAGAGAGAAAAATCTACTCGGCCATTTCCATTATAGCACCCAAAAATTCTTTAAGTTTCTTTGAATGTTTGTGATTCCAAACTCTATAGAAGAAGCTAATATACTCTTATTTGTGGGAGCTTTTACCCACACGTTAACTATACTTCTTTACTAAAAATATCTTGTGCTATTTTTCAGTCCTAGCGGTTGAACTGAACTTGGCAAAGGCCACGCAGAAACTAAACTTCTCTCTCTATCTACTTAACTTGTTAGCCATCTTGCATTCCAATCCCCATTGTTCTCTCTTATTTTTAATTACAGTCTCTTTTTTAATTAATTATTTTTTTTATCTAATTAATCTTTCTTCTCTAATGAGTTCTAGAAATTTTTATTTCTTTATCTAAAATAAAATCTTTTCATTTTATTTTCTAAAAATTAAAAGAACATTCCGTAAATTTTTTTCTACTTTAAATTTAGTCTACATTCATTGTGGTTGAACTCAGGGTCTTTAGTTAAACCACAGTGAATGGTGAAGCAAACATATATATATATATATTCCAGGTGTATATATGTATAGCTTCAGTATGTAGGAGATGATGATCTGGATCAACTGATGAGTGTAGATTCAGCATGATATACATATATTGAAGATCCATTTATCTTTTTCACATGTATATTCTGTCATGTGTATTGGTTGTGTAAGATGAAGTGGATAGCTGTAGGGAGCTTGAAAATCAGAGTTCAAATCCCTTCCTATTACATTACCTTCAGTATAGACAATATACTTGTATTTAAATATTACATATTCAGTCTGCATTCTGCCCATCCCTCTTTTGTATATCTGAATGGACATATTAAGGTTAGGGATCAGAGTGACTTAAAGTTAAGATTGGTTGGCAATAATATTGGCGTCAGCAAGGGCTTTGAGTGTTTCATCATCAGATTTTTAATGATATGGATGGTAGAAGAGTTGGAGAAGATTGAAGCCAGTCCATTAATGTTTGAACATTTTCTCTCTTAATATAAACTGAGAACTGATTATATATATGTATGGGGGATGATGATCTGGACCAACTGGTAAGTGCTGGTTCAGCATGAAATATGTATACTGAAGATCATGTATCTTTTTCACATATATGTGGCCATGTGTATTGGTAATGTAAGATGGAGTAGATAGCTGTAGGGAGTTTAAAAATGTGAGTTCAAGTCCTTTCTAATTACATTAAGTTCAGTATAGACAATATACCTGTATTTAAATATATATATTAAGAGTCTATCAAGTAAATGACTAGTGTTGGAGTATTAATCACAATGTATTATATAATGTTAACTTCTGGGAAGTATAGATGTGTTTGTGTGTAAGAAATTTTTGATTTATTCATGAGTGGGATTACTTATCATTACTATAACAGTATTAACATTTCAGCAAGATCTCATTTTCCATCATCTGAGTAGTAACAGTGACTCAGTATCTGTTTCTAAAGAGACTGATATGAAAAATAGATTCTGGTGTCTTAATAATAACTGTTGGTCAACCCATATAACCCAGATAATAATAAGTAACATCTAGACAAAATATTGGTGTTATAGTCAAATGAACCCAAAAAGTTTGTTTACCCATGGATATATGGATTTAATAGGAAATATAATTGGAGAGAAACTCCTAAATAAAAAAAAATGTGATATTTTAATGTGTCTTGCTCAAGTGTCAAAGTTGTTTTGAAATGAATTGCATAAACAAACTGTAAGACAAACAAGCATAAAATTTAAATAAATGAAAATATTCATGCAGATTTACTCAAATTGACTTATAATTCAATTTACAATGGTAGAGATAATTTCTATTCACTTTAATATTCTTGTAAACAAATGTTTGCATAAGAAAGATCAATTAAACAACAGTAAATAATACAAAATACAATTGAGAAATGTCTAATTAAAAGTGCTGTAATTTTTTAATTTAACCTCAAATTTAGAAACGAGTAATACATGGATCATTTTTATTTGTTGTGTCACAACTCTAACATTTAAGGGAAATAGCATTAAACCATCACAGTGCTTTTAAATTAGGAGTTTTTCTACAATTATATTTATATTATTTAATAGTTTAATTTACCTTATATAGAGGAAAGTTTGTTGCTTTTTTACAGGTTATTAAAATGAGTAGCAATGATTTTTGCTTTTGTAATTGGATTGTGAGCCTATTTAAGTATGATTGCATAAACATCTCTGTGAATTTCATTAGTGTTACAACTTGTTTACACATTGAAATGAATGGAAAGTGTTTTTACACCATAAAATATCACGCTTTTCTATATAACAAATTATCCCACTTTCATTTGTTAATTCTAGGTCTTATGCAGATATAGATTATACAGTGATATTTTATTAGGAAAAATGTTAAATTTGACATGCATTCTCAGCCTCATTTAAATTGTCAGACAATAATTAATTTCTATTTATTTTAATAATCTTGAAGATAAATAACCTTAAGTTCTGGTTCAGAATGAAAGTTTTGGTAAAACAATTGTTAAACACACACACACACCACACACACACATATATATATATGACAAAATAAGAATTTTGAGGCTACAGATATAAGCAAAATATTATCTGGATTCATCTATGTATAATTTATTGTACTAAATTTATATAGACATATATTGACATTTCATCTGGGTCACATCAGCCATCAAGTGGATAATATATATTGTACCCTTGACAATTGGTACAGATAGTTTAGGTAGAGTTAAACAAATAACTATATTAAAAAAAATTTAATTTAGGTTATTTATAGCATATAATTTTAATATTATAGGTAGTAGGGGTTCAACCTCAGTAGTTTAAAAGATATTAATTTTATTTATTATATTTAAAAGACACTACAATGATAGAATTGCTTAACTATGGCAATAACTATTTTATATTATATGTTTAAGGTAATTACTTATGTTTAAAATGTACTGAAAGTATCACATGGTTAGAGGTGATTGTGTGAATAGATAGGTTTACAAAAAGTTAGGGAAAGAAAACTTTAATTTTAGCTTGTTAATAATGTGTAACAAATTTTTAAGTCTAGTGATAATATTAACAAAGTAATGAATAATATTATTATCATTTTGTTTAAATGTAATATTTTATTTTAAGTCAAGTTCAGATTATTTAAAGACTAAAAAATTGTTTTAATAAGGATATTTAATTTTTTAAATAAAATATTTAATATTTAAAGTATTAAATAATTTGATATTTAATAATTGATGACTCATAGTTTTAAAATTAATGTTAAAAATGATACTTATGCAATTATGTAAATTAGCAGATTTATACAAGCAGTATTGACCAATGAAATTATTGGATTAAGACCAGTATAAAGAGAAGTGAAATCATTGGATTAAGACCAGTATAAAGAAAAGTTGAAGCCAGTCTAGACAATGATACAGTGTTTTATAGATTTGGATTAAGACAGATTTAGTTTGAAATTTATAACTATATATTTTTTTATATTGTGACAGTAGTAATTTCTTTTTTATTATTATTTTACTTAAAAGTGTTTTAAAAATATAATTTAAATAACTATTTAAATAATGGTTCATTAAAATTCCAAATTTCCCTGTCAGTTTATTACTTGAACTTGGCTTAAAACCTCACTAATTATATGGAATGTGATAGTAGCTATTTAAATATTGGGATTATTAACATTAAAAGTGAAGGAATATACTGCAACAACACTGGAGATTTATGTAAAGACTTTGAAATTTTTATAAATAGTATGTCAGGTGTGAGTGAACATTTTTTTACAATAATTTTTTCTAATTACAATGAATATAATTTATTAAAGTCAATTAAGAAGGATCAGATATTTTTTAAAAATCTTTATCGTAGTATTAAATTTGAAAGAAGAAAAAGAAAATTAAGATTCTGCATGTAAGTTTAAAAACTGAATTTAAAATGTTTTATAGTATATTTTTATATAACTGATAGTAATAATTTACATTTAATTTGTCTTTAAAGATATATTTTAAGATCAATATATTTAAAGACAAATTGAAGAAGATAACTTTTGAATGTCAATAAATAAATTATATATTTTAAAATGATTTTATCTGAGAATAATGAATGGGTAGTAGTTTTCTAGATAAAGATGTAGCCTTATGGCATCATTTATGTGCTAAAGCACAAAAAATGCCATTTCTATGGCTGACAGCATGTTCAAACCCGTGTTTAACTATAATATAACATTTGTGTTGGGTTTCAGATTGCAGGCTGCTTTGTCACATCGCAGTAAATAATTTTTGCGAATTCACACACTTCATACATTTTTATGGTTTTTTGTGTGAGGGTATGTGGATTTGAATTGTATGAAAATCATTTTTTTATTTAACTTTTTTTGTAATATTAAAGTATTGCGATTTTCTTAAGTAATAATTATTCGATTCTTTACACCAGTCTGTATTAAAGTTTTAAGTGGCAAAACCTTGTCCAGATAGATGTGTGAAGATAGTTTGAATTAGGTAATGCATCAAGTAACATACTGTCCGTAACATTCCACGAGATCAACAAAATTGTGCAGGAAATCACATATCATGTTCGATTCTGTGATTTACCAGTAACAGAATCAGAGCTGCATCATATTTGCAAAGAATCAATGTGCTTCCATATTCAAAGAAATGTGTTTGTGGATCAGCAATGAAGTTATTCTGTTCTAAAGGAATTACTCAATTTCACTGTCCATTGCATTCATGCAAGCAAACATGTTCTGTTCGAAAGATGAGTTGGTTTGATGGCTCCAGAATACCAGTGGTTCAAGCACTACATGTTATATATTACTGGTGCCACAAACAGCTGAGTGTCCAAGTCATTCAGACAACTATCAATCGGCAGAAATACTATTTTACATTGAACCAATGGTCTGTGGGAGCTGTGTTCTGAGAGTTTGGCAGCTCAACCATGCTGTCAAATTGGCAAGCCTGGTTTGACAGTTGAGGTGGATGAAACTCTCTTTAGCAGGAGGAAAAACCATCAGAGAAGAGTACTACCTTAACAGTGGATTTTTGGAGGAGGGTGTGCCATGAGACATGTGAATGTTTCTTGAAATGTGTTCTTTGCTGATCTGCATCCACAATTTTGCAGGCCCTGAAAGATAACGTCACGTCCAGATTGACTATCTTCTTAGACTGTTGGAAGGGTTATAAGTCTGCTGATCTTGAGGCATCAGGATTTTATCATCTGACAGTGAATCACACCTACAACTTTGTGGACCCTTCCACAGGCACTCACATGCAAACCATTGAGCATCTTTGGGGCCTTTTAAAGTGGAAAAATAGGAAACAATGTAGAACTCACCATCAAGTTCTGCCAAACTACCTTGCAGAATTTGTGGCAACATCTCCACAAAGATGAAGATGCTTTCCTGGCTATCCTTTCAGAGATGTCTTTGACACGGCACTCCCAGTAGAAATTTACAAATAGCTTTTAAAGTTGTTCTTATTAATCAAAAATTATTTTGAATATTTTTAATATTTGTTGTTGTTCTTTTGACTTGTTTATTTTTACAAATATTTTCATTTTTTAATGTTTACCTAACAAAAATTTCTTTTTTACAAATACCGTTTGAAATTGTCCCTGTATTTTGAAGATATTTAAGATTTGTTGTTGTAGTTCTTTTTTGAAAAGAAAACCGGTTTAAAGTATTCATTGGTTATTTGGATAATAGTTTTTAAAGTTGTTGCTCTTTCATTTTGGTTGTTATTGTAAAAAAGCTTCAAAAGTTTTAAATTGGTTTTTATACATTCAAAGATCAGCCTTTCAAGCTAATTGTGCATGCGTCTTCTGCGAGTGTTAAATAATAAATGAATACTTCACTCTACATACAAGATATAGTATTTATGCAGGAATAAATTGGTTTTTAAAAACTCAAGAAGCATATTATTTGTAATACTTTTTAAATTTGTTGTTGTTTATAGTTTAAAAAAGAAAGGCTAACAAGTTTTACTTTTTGTTGCCATTATTTTTTAAACAAAAAATTGCGAGTAACACAAAAAAACAGTAATAAAATTGCAATTTTTTTTTTAAACCAAAAAAGCATGTTAAAAAAAAAGCTTAATAAGCTTAAAGCCATTTTAGTATTTGTTGCTGTTTCTCTATAAAAATGAAAATGTAAAAGAAAGATGAAGAACTTTTACTTTTTGTTCCAATTATTGATTTTTAAACAAAAAAAAAGTGGCATAACACAAAAAAAGACTAATCAAATTGAAAATTGTTTTTTAAAACAAATAGCATGGTAAGCATAATAAATTTAAAACCATTTTAGTATTTCTTGTTTCTACGTAAAAATGAAAATGTAAAAGAAAGACTAAGAACTTTTAGTTTTTGTTCCGATTATTGAATTTTAAACAAAAAAAGGTGGTATATCACAAAAAAAAAGACATAAAATTGAAAACTGCTTTTTTAAAACAAATAGTATATTTAAAAAAAAATCAGAATAACTTATTTGTTGCTGTTTCTATGTAAAAATGAAAATGTAAGAACTTTTATTTTTGTTACGATTATTTTTTTAAATAAAAAAAAGCGTACCATAAGAAAAAAACGTAATAAAATTGAAATTTGTTGATTTTATTTTACATTTGTTGATTTCATTTAATTTGTTTATGTTAATAAAAAAAATGTTAAAAACACGATTCTTGTATTTTATTTTTTTTGACAACAAAAAACACCACAAAATGATTAAAATAAACAGCCTGGAAATGTTCATATATTATAGTTTTGGCATGATAATGGCGCCATCAGGTGGCATCTTTGTCTAACAAACTACTACCAATGAACTTTGATACTTTTTTTTAAAAGATTGAAATTATATCAGATAATATATGTTTTGAATGATATAGCTGTCATTTTACCTGGAAACAAAAAACATCTAGTGAAAATATAGATGTTTAAAAGGATAAAAATTGTAAATCCTTTAAAGAAAGAAATATTGTTTAATTCATAAACTTCATGTCTGCTGATAAATTTATTAAATAAATATATATGTTTGCTACTAATATTTTTGACTGATGGAGAATACAACTATTTCTTATATTTAATGCAATATATCTGCTACATTCAATGGCCGAAACATACATAAGGAAATATTTTCATATAAAATGGATCTTGAATTATTTTAAGAAGATATTAAATGCCTAGATAAAAATTTTCAGAAAGGACTGAAATAAACATTTATCTTACAGGATGTTAATATTTTCCATGAATTTTGTTAGATTTTACTGGATTTTATTATTGTTATTTGTACATTTCTTCATATGATGCCGAGACAAAAGTATGAATTGTGCACAAACCTGTTCAACTGTAACTAAGCAATGGTACAAGATTCCTGACAAGTGTAGCTTACAAGCAGGAGAGAAGGAAAATACCTTTTTGTAATTTTAAAACTTTATCATTTTTTTATGTTAAGTATAATGTTAATATTTAGAATATTACTTTTTTTTAATTTTTAAAACCTTTTGTTATTATATTTTAAATTTAATCTTAAAATAGATTAATTTTATTATTATTAGAATGTTAAATAATAAAAGTGGGTATTCGGAAAGTAATTTTCTGAACAAGGTAAATTACAATCATAATTGATTTTTCTGAATGTATGGTCCAAGAAGTGGATCATCATAATGATCTTAATGTTGATTGAGAGCATTGGTAATTTCTTTTTATTATTTAGATTACATTTTGCTTAAATTTTTTTTCTTTTATTTAAAAATGATATATCTTAGTATTTTAAAATTAATATTTCATATTGCTTGAATTTAATATTAAACAGCAGAATGAACCGTTGATAGAATTATCATCGTATATATTTTTATAAAAGAAGTGATGAATGCAAATGAACGTCTTAAAACATAAAAGAATATTTTAAATATTTATTTAATGTGAATGCTTGAATATGCGGGACATTATATAACATCGTTAAATCATTAATATGTTATTTTTTTATTAATGTTATCTGTTGAAATACAGCAAAAGACATAATATTGACTCTAAATTATTTAATAAATAAATAAATATATGGTACTAATGTATATTTTATCAAGATCATTTGTACATGAAAACTTTGAAAAAACCATCTTGACATGAATTTAGATCTTTGTTGTTTCTTTAATATTGTTTCGAAAATTATTTTAGAATGCGGTTTGTATATTTTATGATGTTAAGTGAGTTGTTCTGTGTGGAAGATATACAATGGTGGTCAGGAGAGCAATATTCATATGAAATCCTAGATGTTAGAGATATGTTGAAAACTGTTGTATGTTAATTACATTTTCATACTTTAAAGTTATTAAAATATACAGATAATATAGGGCTGTATATCATTTTCCATGGACAGCTACATTTCCTTATCACCAATAAGTGCTATAATAGAGCCATGATTTGAATCTTAGGTGCCCGATGAGTATGAACCTATTATTATGATTTGCACTGTATCCATGATGATATTGTCTTACTCTTTTGATTCATTCTTGTTATTATTCCATACCCTATATTTTAATCACTATCTATCACTACAGGAATCATCATAGAAGATAGTTTTATTAGTTGGTAAAGTAATGAGTAAACCATTTGAAGTTGATAATTTGTGAAAGAGCAAAATGAAGTATATAGAAATTTCTTTCACAAGTGATGTTGAGATGTTTGATGCTTGTTATAATACATAACATAAGAGAGGAATAATTGATACTCATACAAACATAAGATATCACTTAGCTTAAATAGATGCATATTTAAATTGGGATGGAAGTGAGAATAGTGAAAATGATTTTTGGATGATATGATGAATGTAAGAGTATAAAAATGAAAAAAATGGAAACATCAAACAATATAATAACTGATAATTCTTCAAATTTTATTATAAATAATTCAAACCCATTTAAGTTCCAAAAATTTATGAAAATATCTTTTAAATATTTTTGCATAATAGTTAATTTTTTTTATAGAGGGAAATATTCATATTTTTATTTAAAATTTTCTGATATTCAAATATCAGGATGATACTTGGCTAAACTGCAAAAATAGTCTTTAATAATTTTTCTTTTAATATTTTATTTGTTGGACTTTAAGAAGTGTATTTTAAAATATAAACTTATATTGATGTATTTACATTGTAAGAAATATATTTTATAGTAGTATAAGTAGAATATTAAATTTTCTTAAAAATTGGGAAATTTATCATAACTATCATTACTGTTATAAGTTTTTTTATTTTTAATTGAAATGGCAAACGTGAAGGCTATCTTATTTTATTTCTTGTATTTATTGGTAAAATTTATTGTAAATATATATATATTATATTTATGTTAAATAATGTCAATTTTTATTTTACTTTTGTAATTTTTTTATATTATGTTGTCATTATATTGTAATAATATAATATTGTTTAATTTATAAATAAATTTGTTAACTGTTTTTGAAACATCCTAATATTTGTCTGCGTGTTGCTTATTTGATTTTTCAGTCTACATACATGATTAACAGAAATTAATAATTTGAAATATTACTTATTTGGCACATGATTCTTAAAGACTACTTAGATATTATTTCTATTATATTTGATTAAGTAACAAAGTATATTATTATTACTGTTGTAGAAGATATGATCATTGGTAATTATTTTTAAACTGATACAACACCAATGAGAGATATACTTGAAATTGCCACAATATTCAAATATATTATATATTTTTTAAGAATGTCACATTAAACAAAGAGAGATTGTACAATGTTTTATTTAAAATTTTATTATATTATTTATGTTTTATTGCTAAATTTTAATTATTAAGTAGGTTTAATGTTGAGAATCATTAAGTTATTTTAGTTGCTTATTGTTATTATTTTGAAAGAATAGTTAGACATCAAGTAAAATCCCTCATCATATTTAACTACAGGGTCTTAATTAATCAATCCAAATTTTGTTATTAGTTTGTTAGAATGAACCTGAGATTATTATTATTATTATTATTTTGGAGAATTATAAATTTTCTATTGTAAAAAATTATTAGTTAATGTTAAATGTCCAATTAGTATTTTTATTAAAGGAATATTAAGTAATTTATTATTATTTCTGTAGTAAGTTTATAAATTATATTTTAAGATTATTAATTATATGTGTGTTTTAAAGACATGAGAGCATTCCATGGTAGTTTTGTTATGTGAATTTGGTGGGGTAATATTCTTATACCATTGAGAATATATCTTTAGGGTATATTCTCAATATTTAAGCCAGTGTACTTTACTGAACATATCGTGTAAAAAGTTTCATAATTATATTTGTTATTTTGATAGAACTATATTTTATTTGTAATACTGAGTTAATTATAAGTTGAATTTATTAGTGAAATGAAAGAGTTAAGCATTATAGTTGGAACCCTAATTATTTATTATGAACCTAAGTGTTATGATACTTTAATTTAATAAGTTTTACATATATTTCATTATTGAATGATATTATTTTATTATATATTGTATCTTAGTAATGTATCTTGAACTAGTCTTAATATTAATTGTCTTGCTAGTCTTAATATTAATTGTCTTGATAGTTATTATGTAACTTAACCATAGTTCAATATTGTTATATCCTAGTTAGCCGGATTCTTTAGTTCAGTAGTTTTTCCTTTAAGGAAAGGTACAATATATATATACAATAAATTATAGACAGAAGAATCTGATTAATGTCATTTGTATATATAATATATAGATATCCCATGCTGACTTATACCAAGAACTCAAATCTGCAGTCAAAGCAATTTTAAAAAGGTTGCCTTGACAACAGATTGAAGAGTATTAGTGTACATAATCATGTGCTTCTTTCATATGATTTACATTTCCGAAATATCTAGTTTTGAACAAAATCAGATTTATTACATATATATGACAAATTTATAACTTGAGATAAAATAACAACATGATGTAAGAACTAAGAATGATATTGACTCAGATCCCAAAATAATTAATATTAGAGTTTAATAAAAACTAACAGCATGAGAGAAACAATCATGTAAATATTCCATACCGTCATGCATAAAACACAAACACAATTATCAGATTGGCCCAATAATCAGTGCCCATATATATAATTCAGTTGTTTATAACAAACGACGAAATTTTAATTGTGCCTTTTGTTTAACTCATGAGATGTTTCATCTTAGATGTATCATTTTTATTTTATGGGGAGAAAATGTAAGTGTATATTCCTTGTTAAAAGTATATATAAAAAAATTAATAATAAATAGTATGTATTTAAATATTTCTCTATTCATTTACAGACTGAAAATGATAGATTAAAAACAATCAAAACACATCATAAATATAATCACAGATTTATTTCCTTGTATTATCACTTTTTTTTAAAAAAAGAAGTGATAATAGTTTTTTGATATCTTGTAAAGTTGAGTAGTAGCAGTTATATTTTTATATTGGACTATTTCCATCATCTAATATGAATATTGAATGTCTTTAGAAAAATTTAACTTCATTTAAATATTCCAAATACATTCAACTATTAGTAATAGCATATAAAACAGGTTAGTATAATGCACAATGTTTCGAAAGGTATTATTCTCCCCTCTTCTTCAGATGTTACTGGCCTGACCAGAGATAGTACTAGCATGGAAATTGAGCCTGGACCCTTAGATTCTTGAGTATTGAATTTTAAGGTAATGCTCTAACCAACTAAGCCATCCTGCCAAAGGCGACAGTCAGTACAAATTTCCTATACTTATCTATGAGGTTCCTCCCAATTTCTCCACTTTTTTCTAAGAACAAAGTTGATTGGTGGTTCTATACATTATGTATAGTCACATTAGGTTGGCTTATGGAATTGTTTGCCATTGTCATGTGACCAGCTTTTATAAATTTTCTTCTCTGTATGGAAATAGTCCAATATAAAAATACAACTAAAATACCATCATCCCAAACTTCAGGAAAACGTTGAGTAATGGCAGTTTCTTTTTTTGAAAATAAACATTTACTTTAAAATTGTTAACTTTAAAGCATTCATTGTTTTAAATATTATTACAAATACAATATTTCAAATAATATACTTTAAAAAAAAAATGTATAGACTTTATAAAATATCCTCAATATTAAAGGGCTACAATTTCACTTTCAGATAATATATTTGTTGAAAGAACTCATTTTATAATATCTTCACTATTAATCATTTACTGGTTTGGATAATTATTATGAACAAAAAGTTAACATAAACAATGAGCATTGCCAATTGCTCAACAAGCTTTGTGATAATTGCTTAGCCAGAGAAAGCATTTAAAATATCTCCATCAGGAACCCCCCCCCCCAACCTCTGACCATGGTTTCATGCTTTGGCACTCATCATAGAGGCGCTAGGATAGCTTCAGACACTAGATCTAAAAATACCAATCCAAAGCCAGCATTTATCTAAAAGTTACCATGATCAGAGGTTTAGGAGGGGGGATTCCTGATGGAGATATTTTAAATGCTTTCTCCAGCTAAGCATTTATCACAAAGCTTATTGAGCAATTGGCAATGCACATTGTTTATATCTTACAAGCTTATGACAATGGGGTCATATGATCTATGACTTTTTTATTTGGCTATTTAAAAGTTAACATATCTCTTTTTAAATGCAAGCATAATATTATTATTTCATTATATACGATATTGATAACTAATAAATGATTAATTATAATCATGCATGTATTAATCTAGGGATAGTATTGTCAAATTAGTGCTTTCAAGAAAAGTAACACTTGTAAATAAAAATATAGTAATTTTCTAACAATAGTGCTGCAATATAATCAAAATGTGTAAAAGGTGTAACCTGGGTTATATTTATATACTGTAATGGCAATATCTATACAACATTTGCAATACTAAAATGTATCAGTTAAATCAGGTTTATCAATCATTGTGACGATAATGACTAAATGACATTAGCACTCTGAAATTAAATTCAGTATAATTACTGCAAAAGCATTTTCTTATTATTTTTTTAGGTCCAATTTAAATTAGCCTTGGGTGCCACCTTCTTTATAGAAATAATATTTTTGATGAATTAGTATCTTTGGACATCATTGTCTCAATATCTCATCATGTCCTCCAGGGAATTGCATAACTTCTCAGGTTTCAAGGTATATTAATGGTATATATTTGGAATGAGTTCATACAGTGAAATAACTAAATTTGATAACAAAATAAAGAATTGTAGCTTAAATATTCACAACTACCTTAAAATCAAAATAAAGAAATTACAAAAATATTGAAATTAATAAATATTCATAATCATTACATTTTAAATGTTATTATGAATGCTGTGTATTGTAACAAAATTAAAGAATCAAAAAAAAGATATTACTATACCTGAGTAAAGGAGTCCTTAAAATGATCATAATATTTAAAAGAAATAAGTAAATTATTAACAAATTATTAATAACAAGTATTATAACTCAGGTATATGAAATCACGTGAGGTGAGTACACTAGTAATTCAATAAAATATAGCTCAGGTATACAGACAGTAATCTTATCCACTTTCATTTCTTGGTTTGATGTTAAGTGCATGTTTAAACAAATACTAAGTGAATATGGTCTAGCAGGGCGCCACTAGATTATCTGAATCTAGACACGGTTATATCTAATAACCTTTCACATGTACTGGGTTTGAATCCCTTTTTGGTAATTTATTTCTAATAAAAATGAGAGATTTTGCTTTTTGAGCCATATCACTATAATCACTAATAGTTAGGTAAAAGTAAAACATCTTTAAACCACAGTGGAGTTCATTGAACATAAATCATTTCTCAGATCTTAACATAACAAATGTGTTTCAATATTTTTATAAGTTCACTAGCTCAGATTATATATAACTAATTTAGGATGGCAATTCACTCATCCTTGCATGAAATAGATGATGGGATGTGGTTATAATAACACTAAGAGATCACTAAATATTATAAAATCAATATTTATTTATGGCCTTTAAACAGTTAAACAGCTCATTAATTAAAACGTTGATGACGATGATGATGATGATAATAATAACAATAATGACAAGGGTTTCAACTACAGCTCTAGGACTAAGCCTAAACATAAAACTAATTTTTATAAAGAAATTCATAATTATTGCTTAATTTTAGCATATTTACTTATATCTTAAATAACTAATATTCAACCATTGATGATGATGAATAATCACACTTAACAAAGACTACACTTAATGAAATATATACGCCTCGTTTAATAAAACAAGCTAATATTTATTACTACATTTCTAACATATACATAAAAATTTCTAGATAATATGAAAATTGACATGAATAATAATAATAATAATTGATTATATAACAATCCTCAGATTATTTTTAAGTTCTTCCCCCTTTCCTTTCAAATGTATTTTGTATTAAGTTGGACGTCACATTGACCATGATTTTCACTCCATGAGAAAAGTATTTCAAGAAAAAAAAAAAATTATCTGCTCATTAGCACACATACTTTAAAAATCCAACATGTAAATAGAATGTAAAAAAAAATGTTAGTAGAATTGAAAGAGCAAGTTTTAGAAACAAGTTTTAAATTATTTTCTCCCCCCTCTCTTCTACCTCTGAAATGCTATACTTAATGAAACAAACTAATCTAATATTCTAACACTACTTGTTACTCCACATTCAATCGCAATTATACACATATAAAATATCATTATGTATGTGCATGTTATATCATTATGTATGTGCATGTTTTATCCCATGATAACAAAATATTATTTAAAACCAAAATAATAATATATTAGTTAAAACTAAAATCATAATACCATAAAAAAATTGTTTTACACATTAATATTGTAAAATTAATAAACAAATAATTTTCATACATTCAAGATCATTTATGAAGCTCAAAGTTATTATTAGTAAGACATTCTTGTTTTTAATCGATCTGAATAGTCTTTAAAAGTTCTTTAAATAAAATATACCACTTTATTGCTAAAATGTTTATTAAGACTGATATCATAAAGAAAATAGATATAAAAAGTCATATTACCGATCTTTTGTTTGTGGCGAATTTCCAAGGGTTCAAACTTGTCTTGTATAATGTCTATATTTCTGCAGCTACTATTTCCGTTTTATGTGAGAACAATCTCTTTCTTGAGGTGTATAACTATTTGATGATGATGACTCTATTGAGGTTATTTGCTTTAGTGGATAATTTGGAAATCATTATATTAATTTTTCTTCTCTTCCTGTCAAGCATGTGGATGAAATACAGCAGTTGTTTTCACATTTATAAATTTTCTTGAGTTTAAAATCAGTTGTTGTAACAATTAATTGGACTTGATGATTAATATTTATCAGTAGATTAATTCATCTTCTTTGAATGCAGGTGAATGCTTTCTTCCTTCTATTAAAAACATCTTATTTCTCTGGTCAGTTGAAAGGTGTAGAATATTATTTTAGACACATCTTTTCTTTCCTATGTGATGTGCAGCTTCCCCAGATGGTCCAGAACCGATGGGACATACATATAATTTTTCTAGCCAGACATTTCTTATATTTTCAGCATTCAATTGGATAGTTTAATAATCTGAATCATAAACAATAATCCTAATAATAATTCAAGACAGCTTTTTATATCCAATTTTTAGCTAACTTAACCAATCAGAGATAGCATCACTTGCTATTTTTGGACAAATTTGTTTTAATTAGATCTCTAATTTATTTTCAACTAAATTATTTTTCAACTGAAAAGTTTAATCCTTTTTCCAGACACTTTTGTTTAAAAAAAAAAATAGACTCAATCCTTATTTCCTTTCTTTTCTTTTTTTTTTCTTTTTAACATCCAGGTAACATTTCAAATCTTTGAGCTTCCTTCTTTAGATCTTGAGATAAGACAATTAGAGCTCTGACCCAGCAATTTGACAGATTTAATACTTCCTTTTCTTTCAATATTTAGGAAATGTAAATTTTTGTATGTAATGTACACACATCCTTCATTCTTTCAAATCATTCATAAACTAACATTAAATACTATAATTGCTAGCTTAGTAATTATAATCCAATTATTTAATTAAATCTGTAACTTTTAAATCCCACTTATAATTAAAGAAAAGCAAAATAAAAGCATAGAATAAAATATTAGAATTGATCAAGCATAGGTTAGTTTTAAAGAAAGTTAAAATGTTTAATATTTGAAATATAAAACAATTAAATAATTTACACATACATTGCCTATATGTATGCATTATAACTTTGCTTTTTAAAGAAAAATTAAATATTAAATAGTTTAAATGTGTGTATTACCTTTCTATCAACACACAAACAAGTAAAGCATGTAATTGTTGACCCATTCTTTCTCTGTTTAAAGCTTTTAGAACTGGACCTTGTAGGGTTTAAACTTGGATGCCCTACAACTTCCTTTATGGTTATATAAAATTGTGATGATGATTTTGGTTTACCTTTTCTACATGCACATTACTATAAATTTAGCTAGTGACTAAATTGTAATGGCACAACTTTCTCCCCCTTCGGATAAAATCATCAGCACTTTTGTTTTAACTATATTAAAATAAAAAAAATAAAAATTCTAACTAATAAATACACTAATAATAATAAACACTTATAATATATATATATATAAAAAATTAACTTAAATATCATATTTTTCATTAGAAAACTAAATGTAATTTATTTGGAGATCTTTGCCAGGCTATTCTGCTGAAGTATAAGGGATCAAACTCCTAGCATTATAGGTTCCCTTATTCCCATCAAGAGCAGCAAGCATAAAGGCATTCTCTCCTATTTTCTTGGTAATTTGGAATGGCTTTTTCTTTTCAAACCATATTGTGGTCTGCATAAAAATGCACCTGTACATCCAGTCCCTTTTTAATATTTCCATTTTTCATCTTGACTGGATATTTATAAAACATATCCGGAGGATTTATTTTATATAACCTCCTATTACAAACTCCATTTAGAAATATGGACTCTTGGTACCATACATAATATGCCTTGAAGTTTTTCGGAGAGATTGACTCTCTATACCATACATACTTTATTTTTAAACTTTCCAGAAAGATCGACTCTCTGTACCATATATAATTCATCCTTAAATCTTCCAGAGAGATTGATTCTCTGGGCCACGTATAATTTATTTTTAAATTTTCTAAAAAGGTTGACTCTTTGTACCATATATAAGACACATTTAAATTTTCCAGAGCATTTACATTTTTCAGAGAGATAGATTCTCTGTCCCATATATAATGGACATTTAAACTCTTCAGAGAGATTGACTCTCTGTACCAGATATAATTCATTACATCTTCCATAGAGGTTGATTCTCTGTGCCATATATAATTTATTTTTAAACTCTCTAAAAAGGTTGACTCTTTGTACCAAATATAAGGCAGACTTAAATTTAACAGAGCATTTAAATTTTTCAGAGAGATTGATTCTCTGTCTGATACACACTGGACATTTACATTTTTCAGAGAGATTGCCTCTCTATACCATATATAAGGTATCTCCAATCTATTTAAGAAGACAGATTTTTGAAACCACACATGCTGGTTTGTTACTAGATTGAGAACTACAGACTGTTGAAACTTTTGCTCTCTTTCTAAAATAACTGGTTTCATCTCCCTTATTGCTTCTCTTAAATCAATCATCTTATCGGATGCATGAAGTTTTTCCTCCAACTCTCTTTTCCTTCTTTTCACTTCATGATCTATCCCAATCTGCTCTTTGGTCATCATCTCATTTACTTTCTTTACTGGGAGATTTGGTATTATGGCTAATATCGGCCTTTCTACTTCTTTTTCACCTTGTGGATTGTTAACTAAAGTAGGCATCCTTTTCTCTGACTGACTCTGTTCTGAGCTATCCCTACAGTCATCTGGACTGATGCTAACATCATTTTGCCTTGAATTTGGGTTTGACTGATCCTGCAGCCCTACATTAATACGATCTTTTAATTCCCCTATTTTCTGGTAGAGATCATCCATCTTGGGGTTTATGTATTCCACAACATAGGCCTTCGGGTTCTCCTCAACCTTTTCCAACGTAACACCCAATTCATGTTGATTCATTCTGGGTCCCTCTTCTAAAGAACTGGACTTGTCCCTTTTCACTATCTCCTCCCTAAAGCTATCTATTTGTTTTCCCAATTCTTTCCTAAAATTTTGGTCAATTTGTACACACTCATTGGCCATGCTTCCCTTAATTTCTCGTATTTTCCTTTTCTAAGCCACTAAACCTATTTTTCATAGTGATGGTTTGATCTATCACCTCCTCTAATCTAATATGAATTCCTGCAGAAGTTATTTTGGCATTCTTTTCTATGCATTCTGATATGGATTGGGAGACCAAACCATGGACCTCATTCCTAACTAACTCAATTTCTCTCTTATTTTCTTCGATAGACTGCTCCACTTGAGCCTTTAATGACTGCAGTCCCTGACAACCCTCCTGTTTTGCCTCTTCCATAGATCTACAAACTCCTTCTATCCTATCCTCTAATGAAGTAAACCTGTTCTTGTACTCTATATGGGATTTTTCAATCTTAGTTTCCAAGGCTATGATCATTTGGTTGTTATTGTCAATAGAGTTCTCTAGATTTACCCTTAAACCTTCTATACTTTTCTCCATAGATTGACCTATCTTTTGTTCTAGATTTTCCATCCTTTGCTTACTATCTTCTCTTAGACTTTCTATATTTTGCTTACTATCTTTTCTTAGACTTTCTATATTTTTTATACTGTGCTTACTATCTTCTCTTAGACGTATTATACTTTTCTCCATCTTTTGTTCTAGATTTATCATACTTTGCTTACTCTCCTCTCTCATACTTCTGAGCATCTGCATTATCATGTTCATGTATGATGGTGCTATCTTTTTTATCTGAGCCTGGCCCACTTCTGACTCCTCATCTACCATTTCTATACTTGAGGCCTTATTATTGCTACTGACTTTAGAGGCATTTTCCTCTATTTCCTCTTTTTCTTGAGCTTTTTTAAAGGCAATTTCCCTATCCTCTTCTTCAGTATGAAAACGATCACTGATTCCTGGTATTGGGGCACCTTCCTCTTCCATAACCTCTTCCATACTATAATTTAGTTCACTCATGTTATAAAACTATATATATCCCATCTGTACTTCCCTGACCATCAAAATCCACACATCTTCTCCCTGTCTGACACCTATTCTGACCAACTGACTGATTTGATTTTCACCTTATTATGCATTTACAAATACAACAAAAAAAAATTTTAATATCCTTATTTAATGACCTACACAACAACAATCTATATAGTACATGTCTGTCTGTAATAGCCCAAATTATACATTCATCCATTCTCCCAGAAATCCGACAGATATTGACAGTCCACAGAATGACTAGCAGTTCACAATCTTGAGATAAATAAAAAAATTCAGTCACAACACTATAATCACACAATGCATCACGAGCACTCAGAAGATCATGCCAATTCGATCACTATTAACTACCACAACCCTTGATTGAATGAAGCAAACTCTGTTGCAATAAAAGATGTATTTTAAGTCTTAGGGGCTAAAGTAGATAAACAATGCCTTGCTCTCTCTCTTGGAGTCTTATGTGGCAAGTATCAAGGAATGCCCTGCTTATTATAGACTACAAAAACGAAACCTTGCTCTCTCTCTTGGAGACTTATAGGCTGATATCATGGCAGGACTACTGTTAACTGCTTCATGAAAAAAAAAAAAGACTAACATATAAACTTGATTGGAAAACTATGCCGTGCTCTCTCTCTTGGAGACTTATAGGCTGATATCATGGCAGGTCTGCTGTTAACTGCTTTATGATAAAATAAAGATAACATATAAATTGGGTTGGAGCAGTGAATGGGTTTGATCATTCATAAGTTACACGAAATACATAGCATTCTCAAGGCAATGACAAAACTCTCCACTCATTGTCAAAACTGCAATCTAACCAACCAAACTCCAACGATCAACCATCCAATCAAACCTCTAAAATCATAGACTTTTTACAAAATGAACTCTCCAAACACACATGAGACTACTATTCCATAATTCATCACTATTACTATGCCTATCCTATCTGGCAATAAATCATTTTAATGTTCCACAAAAAAAAATTATATTATTTATTTCACTTTTGTCTTAAGTTGTGATATTCATCTCTATTTTCAAAATTGATAAAAAAAACAAGCTGTTTTATGGCTGTACCCATTTTATCATCATCAATGAAAAATTAAATCATATTAAACATCATCATCTAAAATAAGACTGTTTGGCCAAGAAAATTTTGTAAGACAAAAAAAAATTTTTACTGAGAAAAAAAAAAATTTTACTAAAAATTTTCTCTATTTTTAACCACACATCTCCTATCATTCTATAGACTCTCTTTTTCAGGTATATGGCAAAATATCAGGCCCCAGTTGGGTGTCCATTGTAACATAATTAATGAGTTCAAAAGATATTACCATACCTGAGCAAAGGAGTCCAAATATCAAGAATTATGGGGAAATTGTTAATAACCAGTATTATAACTCAGGTATATGGAAATCACGTGAGGTGAGTACACTAGTAATTCAATAAAATATAGCTCAGGTATACAGACAGTAATCTTATCCACTTTCATTTCTTGGTTTGATGTTAAGTGCATGTTTAAACAAATACTAAGTGAATATGGTCTAGCAGGGCGCCACTAGATTATCTGAATCTAGACACGGTTATATCTAATAACCTTTCACATGTACTGGGTTTGAATCCCTTTTTGGTACTTTATTTCTAATAAAAATGAGAGATTTTGCTTTTTGAGCCATATCACTATAATCACTAATAGTTAGGTAAAAGTAAAACATCTTTAAACCACAGTGGAGTTCATTGAACATAAATCATTTCTCAGATCTTAACATAACAAATGTGTTTCAATATTTTTATAAGTTCACTAGCTCAGATTATATATAACTAATTTAGGATGGCAATTCACTCATCCTTGCATGAAATAGATGATGGGATGTGGTTATAATAATACTAAGAGATCACTAAATATTATAAAATCAATATTTATTTATGGCCTTTAAACAGTTAAACAGCTCATTAATTAAAACGTTGATGACGATGATGATGATGATAATAATAACAATAATGACAAGGGTTTCAACTACAGCTCTAGGACTAAGCCTAAACATAAAACTAATTTTTATAAAGAAATTCATAATTATTGCTTAATTTTAGCATATTTACTTATATCTTAAATAACTAATATTCAACCATTGATGATGATGAATAATCACACTTAACAAAGACTACACTTAATGAAATATATACGCCTCGTTTAATAAAACAAACTAATATTTATTACTACATTTCTAACATATACATAAAAATTTCTAGATAATATGAAAATTGACATGAATAATAATAATAATAATAATTGATTATATAACAATCCTCAGATTATTTTTAAGTTCTTCCCCCTTTCCTTTCAAATGTATTTTGTATTAAGTTGGACGTCACATTGACCATGATTTTCACTCCATGAGAAAAGTATTTCAAGAAAAAAAAATATTATCTGCTCATTAGCACACATACTTTAAAAATCCAACATGTAAATAGAATGTAAAAAAAAATGTTAGTAGAATTGAAAGAGCAAGTTTTAGAAACAAGTTTTAAATTATTTTCTCCCCCCTCTCTTCTACCTCTGAAATGCTATACTTAATGAAACAAACTAATCTAATATTCTAACACTACTTGTTACTCCACATTCAATCGCAATTATACACATATAAAATATCATTATGTATGTGCGTGTTTTATCCCATGATAACAAAATATTATTTAAAACCAAAATAATAATATATTAGTTAAAACTAAAATCATAATACCATAAAAAAATTGTTTTATACATTAATATTGTAAAATTAATAAACAAATAATTTTCATACATTCAAGATCATTTATGAAGCTCAAAGTTATTATTAGTAAGACATTCTTGTTTTTAATCGATCTGAATAGTCTTTAAAAGTTCTTTAAATAAAATATACCACTTTATTGCTAAAATGTTTATTAAGACTGATATCATAAAGAAAATAGATATAAAAAGTCATATTACCGATCTTTTGTTTGTGGCGAATTTCCAAGGGTTCAAACTTGTCTTGTATAATGTCTATATTTCTGCAGCTACTATTTCCATTTTATGTGAGAACAATCTCTTTCTTGAGGTGTATAACTATTTGATGATGATGACTCTATTGAGGTTATTTGCTTTAGTGGATAATTTGGAAATCATTATATTAATTTTTCTTCTCTTCCTGTCAAGCATGTGGATGAAATACAGCAGTTGTTTTCACATTTATAAATTTTCTTGAGTTTAAAATCAGTTGTTGTAACAATTAATTGGACTTGATGATTAATATTTATCAGTAGATTAATTCATCTTCTTTGAATGCAGGTGAATGCTTTCTTCCTTCTATTAAAAACATCTTATTTCTCTGGTCAGTTGAAAGGTGTAGAATATTATTTTAGACACATCTTTTCTTTCCTATGTGATGTGCAGCTTCCCCAGATGGTCCAGAACCGATGGGACATACATATAATTTTTCTAGCCAGACATTTCTTATATTTTCAGCATTCAATTGGATAGTTTAATAATCTGAATCATAAACAATAATCCTAATAATAATTCAAGACAGCTTTTTATATCCAATTTTTAGCTAACTTAACCAATCAGAGATAGCATCACTTTCTATTTTTGGACAAATTTGTTTTAATTAGATCTCTAATTTATTTTCAACTAAATTATTTTTCAACTGAAAAGTTTAATCCTTTTTCCAGACACTTTTGTTTAAAAAAAAAAATAGACTCAATCCTTATTTCCTTTCTTTTCTTTTTTTTTCTTTTTAACATCCAGGTAACATTTCAAATCTTTGAGCTTCCTTCTTTAGATCTTGAGATAAGACAATTAGAGCTCTGACCCATTATAAGCTTCCAAAGTGAAACAATCATTTACAAAAAAAAATTGCTACAAAGATCGATATTTGATTAAACAGATTTCCTCTTTTAACAAAAAATTGTAAAAAAAAAAATAATTTGACAGATTTAATACTTCCTTTTCTTTCAATATTTAGGAAATGTAAATTTTTGTATGTAATGTACACACATCCTTCATTCTTTCAAATCATTCATAAACTAACATTAAATACTATAATTGCTAGCTTAGTAATTATAATCCAATTATTTAATTAAATCTGTAACTTTTAAATCCCACTTATAATTAAAGAAAAGCAAAATAAAAGCATAGAATAAAATATTAGAATTGATCAAGCATAGGTTAGTTTTAAAGAAAGTTAAAATGTTTAATATTTGAAATATAAAACAATTAAATAATTTACACATACATTGCCTATATGTATGCATTATAACTTTGCTTTTTAAAGAAAAATTAAATATTAAATAGTTTAAATGTGTGTATTACCTTTCTATCAACACACAAACAAGTAAAGCATGTAATTGTTGACCCATTCTTTCTCTGTTTAAAGCTTTTAGAACTGGACCTTGTAGGGTTTAAACTTGGATGCCCTACAACTTCCTTTATGGTTATATAAAATTGTGATGATGATTTTGGTTTACCTTTTCTACATGCACATTACTATAAATTTAGCTAGTGACTAAATTGTGATGGCACAGTATATAAATTTATAAGATCTTATATTCAAATATAAAAAAAAAAATATTACCAATGGTTTTTGTTGATATCATAAATTTTCTTTTTAAATTTCACTCACATCCTTGATCATAGTCTTTATAAATTCAGTATTTATTTCAATCAACTTCCTTGGGTATCAATGAGTATTAAATGGGTCTCCCTAATAGATGTGTACATGATAGATCTTAAGGCAGAGTTCTCTTCCTTTCGTACAGCATGGTTTTCTTCTTGTATGCTGGTAAAGTTGTATTCTATGCATGATCAACATTCACATTTGGATAAAACTACACAGTCCCAGTTTTTGAACTGATGCGACCTAGTTTTTTAGCTGCATACGGTGAATATTTTTCTGGTAGCAACTATCATGTTTACTGAGTTAGAAATAGTATTAAAAATACTTTTAAACAATTGGACATTAACTGACAATCGGAAAAGATTCTATATCAGTAATCTGGAGGAAAGTATTTCAACAAGTGATATTTCTTTTCTATTAGAGATAAAATTACAACAGCTATTGCATCAGACTTATTCTTTGGCTGGCTGTAGTTTCTGCTTTCATGTTAGCAATAAAAGCTCTACTTCTCCATCATAATTTTCTCCTCTCTCTCTTCCTGAATCCATCTGCACTGTTGTCTTCTTTGATTTGAGACTAAAAACTATCATTGTTTTCAGACCTATTTATATTTTTGCTTTGTAGAAAGACACCATATCCCATTGCCCTAAGTCCTTCATGGTATTTATATTTATTACCTTGATAAAGGTATTTATCACACTGGACAAATTAATTAACTCTGCATTAATTTATAGTGGAATGTTTTACAAAATATCTTTATCTCAAATCCAAATATCAGATTTAGTTAAACAAAGTATGTTTTTTTTTTTTCACATTTGGATAATAGTTCTCCAAAAAAAAGAGAAGAAAAAATTATGACCAATCTTAAAATACATTCTTAAGCTTTTCTGAGTTTAGTTCTATCTAATTTCAATAAAATATCTGGAATTACCATTAAATTTACCTCAAGAAAACGGTGACATATTTCATTAAACCTATTCCTTTAAGGAAAATCTGAAAGGTCATAAAATCTGTTATATTAAAAAAAAAGGTGCATATATAAATAAATTAACTATTTTCTTTATTTTCCCCTTTATTACATGAGTTATAATTTTACTATTTTACATTTCTTTACAAAATATTTCATGTCTTTATTAAATCTATAAACCGAGTTTTTTTTATGTCTAATACATACACACATATGACACCTATAATATTTACAAATCAGTGTCTTATATTTTTTTTATTAAGCTGTCTTTAATAATTTAATGACAAGACAGCTTTGGAGAACAAATGATTCTCATTGCCACTCATTTGTACTATATATAAGTGTAATAATGCTCAAGGCTAAATGAGTTTATAAGAAATCATTAAAATCAGTCAAGACTTAGACAATTCCACTATCAATAAGAATCAACAATCTCAATCTGTTGTCATGACAACCTCTTTTTAACAATAAAAGGAGGTTGCCTTGCCAACAGATTGAGATTGTTGTTATTGATATTGGGATTGTCTAAGTGTTGACTGATTTTAATGATTATCTATCCATATATATATCACAATATTCTCTCATCATTTTCCATGAATCAAAATACAGTAATAAAATACTATAAAAAAAATTAAACTTTCTATATATGAATTTTATTTCTTCATAGTGTGTATGCAATATATACACATGTCTATAGGTGTGTATATTATGCCTTTTTACATATATATTCAATAATGAATATAATGATGATAATTCGTTTTTTATTATGATATTTATTCCATAACAGATACTTTATTATATATTTATATATCTGCATCTTAAAAGTCTGCATTATAATATAGATCATTCTTATCCCCAAATTCTATATTGTAATGGTACCTCTTGTCAATGACATCTGAAGCAATAGAACACACCAGAGAGCATGTTCTCAGAGCTACGGTGGAGGGGGTTATTTTATTGGTTGTATGACATTTGTTACTTATCTTTTATTAGCAAGTATTATATATAAGCTAAAAGTAATATAGCAGTATGCCAACTTCAGATAATTAATGTGTGTTTTCATGAAATAAAATATTTCATTCCAATATTACTGTAATAAATGCACAAAATACCAATTGACAAATTTCTAAATAAAGAAATAATTTATTAATGAGAAAAACAAAATAATAAATCAATCAATCAGTAATAAAATAAATCATTAGAGTTTTCTTTGGGGATTTTTTTCTTGTGTGCTTTTCACATTGAAGATTACAATAAAAATTCAAATGCTTTCTCACATTATCATTTTTAAATGCTATCTTTTCACATTAAAAAAGGAATTATTTTCATTTATTTCTAGATTGCTTTTCTGGAAATAATTTCAAATACTTAATTGTTAGAAATTACAATACAGTTTGTACTCCAAATAATTTAAGTCCAAAAGTTATATTTTTATAGTTCCTTTATGAATAATAAAATAATATCATTTTTTGACAAGTTTGAAAATAGTTTCATTCTTTAATTTTTTTAAAAGTTCATAAATATTCTTTTTCATTATTTATCCTGAAGTGCTCTCAGATCCAAGGCTCCTCACTGATGAAGGTCACAGCCAGAGACTAGTCTGGGGATATTGGATGAATAGGCACTAGATGGGGATTTTATGCACAAGCCTTCTGGCATCCATATATTACTCTAGCTTGCTGTGTGTGGCAATACGTATAGTGAGTTTTGCCTGTTTGAACAACAAACAATATCAATGCATTAAAATATTTTATCGCTATCTAGAAAGACGTTTCTTCTTTTAAATATTTTTCTTCTTTTCAGTAACATTAAGTGAAACATTGAAGGTAATTATACAAAATGTTTGTATTCTTATTTTTTCCCTAGCAATCCATTTGCAGAATTCTATTTACCAATAGCAATTTTAAACTAATTAATAAGGCACTTGCACTAGGGTCAGAACCAACGAGATATTTACTTTAACTTACATCTTCATCGTCCTTGTAAATCTTAGTACAAAAGTATCTCCATCATTTGAAGTAAATTAAAAAATTATTTTCACTTCTAATGTATATAAAAAGGACTATATGGTAGATAATTTATTTTGCTTTCTTTTTTCTACTTCAAGAAAGAGTGGAATAAAGAATGAGCAAAAAGATCTGTTCATTTTAATCATTTTCACTTCATTTACATATCAACACTTTAACTGTAGTTTTATAAATCTTTTTGGGATCATCTCCACAATAAATTTGAACTATTTTATTTTTAACAAAGGGGGAGATTAATGAAATAAATCTGTCACATTATTTTTTTGAAAATATGATAATGTAACTTTGGCATGGCCAATATCTGTTACAATATATATATAAAGTTATTGCTTATCTTATGGTCCTGGTGATGATGGACACACTTAAAACTTGATATAGCTTATATTTATTTACATAATTAGTATGCATAGTAAATTATGTGTGTGTGTACATATATAATCAAAAAATAAATAAAAACAATATAAATAACTTACATTAATTGTTTTTTGTTGACCATCTTTATAATAAGTAATTGTTGTATTATAATATAGGCGAGTAAAGAGGAGCAGATAATAGAAAATCAAAGGAACAATTATTATAAAAAATCTTTGTGATAGACTTAAACTTTTCTCAGAAGTTCTCCAATTGGAAGCTTTCCAGTTAAATATTAAAGCAGCAAAAATGCTCATATAAAATAGTGTTCCTTTTTCTACACTACCGAATAAAAAGAATGTTATGTAAGAAGCAATTGCTGGCCAGACAAAGGTTCCTTTCTGATTACCAATATTTCCCACCAAATGAACACCTAGCAAGCAAACAAAAAATATAATTAAAAATATTAAATGTTAAACCACAAATGTCACTTATATATTTACATTAAAAATATGGTTGTTTTACAATAGCATGTTGAAACTGCTGAAGGGCGTTATTTCTATGATAGGCACAGAAATATGCCATTTAGGTGGCCTACGACCACTATCGAACATTCTATTTCTAATGCATAAGCCTAGAAATAGTCCGTTATACAGGGTGGCTGCTGTGTCTATTTCTATGCTAATGCACAGAAACATGATATTCAATCTGCCGCAGAAGATATTGTGTCAGCTTACAGCTCAGATTTGGGCTAAGCATTTTTAATGTGTGATCACATTTCACTTTTGGCTACAGTATTGTGTGAGGGTGTCTGGAATTCCGCTTGTCAAAACTATTTTAATATTCATTAAGACCACCTCCCCTTCTATCTCCAATCTTTTAGGAATGTCTACTAACAATTAGCAGCAGAGTCTCATGCTTCCCTAGCCCACATTTCCTGCTCAAAAAATTTGGCAAGTGTAGGTGCGAGTGCGATTCAGATGAAATCACGCTGGAAGTGAGGTTTCTGAGAGAACAACTGCGAGCTTCAGCAAATGGCTGAAATAGGAAACTTGCTCCGAATTTCAAAGATTCTCTGACTGATGCTGGAAGGGTTATCAAACAAAAGAGCTTAAAGCTGCATGCATGCTGTTCCTGAACAGCCCTAAAAGTTGGTTTTAATTGCCGTAAATATATTTATGTTTTTGGTAATTACGGTAAAAAGGTGGTCAACCTTCAAGTTCGAGCGTTCTGTTTGGTTAGGAATTGTAACCCCCAGCCCTTCCCAAAGTTTGACATTTTGGTTGTAAATGTTTTACCGTTAAATGGAAATCTATTTATTTGTAATTTATTATAAAACAACAAAAATATAAAAAAGAAAAGAAGCTGATTTCGTAGAATACCCAACCGTCAAATGTAAGTAATGAGAAAAATAAAAAGTAACTACTTTTTAAAATTAATTTTGATTGATGTACTCTTTTTCTTTCATTCAAAATTTTATTTGATAGATAGTAGTTTTAAATGTGATCAACAAAATAAAAAAAAACATATAACAAAAAAACCCTGGCCCCCCAAAAAAATATAAGTAATAAAAAGAATAACAAAAAAAAATTAAGTACTTTTTTAAATTCCATTTTTTGATTTCTGCATTTATTTTTTTTTTGTTGTGTATTCAAAAATTTATTTGATATTACTTTGAAATGTGATAATAAACAAACCCAATGGCGGCCCTGGCAACATTATATTTATCTTTGTTTACAAACAAACCACGCCCTCTGACGGGTTCAACATGCTATTGTAAAACAACCAAAAATATTCTACAGGTAGTGTATATTTGCAAGGGAGACATTTTCTTTGGTACAAAAAACACTGCCAGATCTCAAACACAGCTTCAGGGATTCTCAGCCATCCCATTGAAAAGACATAAAAAGAAATGAATTGCAAACAGAAAAATTCCTTGAATATAAAAGTATTTGAAAAAGACAAGAATCTATATTTTGTAATAATTGTTTAGCCAAGGTATATCCATCCAGAATTTAGAGGATCTTTGTCTTAGTAAAGCAACATACAGTCATCAATCAGACAGCTAAGATTTATAATTATTCAGTCTTATGTTAGAATTTTAAAATAAAAAAAGTTAGATTGTGAACTACTACTTGCAAAATAAAAATATTTTAAAAATTTATTATTATTTAAAAATTCTATATGCTTTTAGTGGAATGATGAGGGTAATAGATTAATAGCTAATGGTTCCTACAACTGTTGTGCTCAATTTGGCACTTTAGACTCCTAAGTCACATGATTTCTTGAACAACTAATCAAAACATTATAATATTTAAAGTTAAATTCTTTTTTGCTTCTCTCCATAAGATGCTAACTTTTCATACAGATGTTACACTACTTCAGAAAAGTTATGCTTTCAGTGTTTAAATATCTCCACACACTTTCCATAATTGCCTCTATCAACATTTCGGTTTGACTTTTTATTTGAGTAGTTTTTGTAGCATATTTTTAAGCTTTAGTTTCATTATTCATTAATAGATAGCAGACCTAATTTAACAAAATGACATGCATATTTGAAAAAATCTGTTATAGGCAATAATGATTGAAGAGGGTACTGGTGTAGAAGGTGTTCTACACTCATGTATTGTTTCCATTTCTCCTTTTATCCATTGTGTGGAGCCACTGAAGCTATCCTGTAAAACCTATTCCATAAATTGAATATTTTTTTTGAAAAATTGATTATCATAGAAGTACATAATACTAAAGTACAAATTAATTATAAATTGCACTTTTTAAATTTCCTTATTAATTGCAATTTATGTATTTTTTAAATTTTCTTCTTTGTCTTTCAAATTTTTTATTATTTTATTCATCTTTTGAAATGGATAAAAAAATAGAATTTTATGAAATACAATACACATTTTATATTTTTCATAAAAAATGTATCAGTTAATTAATACATAGTACAATAAAATTATAAATAATATACAACAAAAAAATTGCTTTTATGTAAATAGCTGACTAAAAAGTAAAAAAATAACAAAATAATTTGCCTCTTGGTTAATTTGTGATTCTTAGAAAATATCAGAGATCTTAAGAATCTACACTTATTATAAAACAATTGGAAATTGCAGGAATATTGTCATTTCATAAAAGCATTACAACAGGCAAAATTCTCTATATGTATTACCATTCAGTGCAAGCCAGGGTAATCAATGGATCACCAGAAGGCTTGTGCATAAAATCCCCATCTAATGCCTAATTATCCAATATTCCCAGACTAGTTTTTGGCTTGTGGCCTTTGTCAGTGAGGAGCCTTTGGATCTGAGAGCACTGTACCTAGATTTTAATATCTAATGCAACCCTCCAGCAGCCACCTTTCATCTCTACTTAACTACAAAATTATGAGTCTTAAATTGAAAACCCTATAATATTTTCAATCCAAGCTTATCAGCTTATATAGTCATATAGGTTTGAATTCAGTTCAGTACCCATATATTTTGATGACTGGTTCTTTAATAATTATAGCCACCACTATTCTATAAGGCTCCTCACTGACAAAGGCTATAAGTCAGAAACTAGTCTGGGGATATTGGATGAGTGGGCACTAGATGGGGATTTTATGCACAAGCCTTCTGGAATCCATTGATTACTCTGTTTGGCACAGGGTGGCACTACCGAATGGAGAGTTTTGCCTGTTTTAATAAGTTATAAGCAAGCATAAGAAACGATGATCATGTGATATTCATAAAAACATTTGAGGACTTTTTGATTTTTATGATTTATTTAAGCCTCAAATGTTTTTATGAAATGCCAATATTCCTGCAATTTCCAATTGTTTTCTTAAGATCTCTGATATTTTCCAAGAATTGCAAATCAATCAAGAGGATTATTTTATCATTATTCTACTTTTTAGTCAGCTATTTACATAAAAGCACCTTTTTTTTTAAAAAAAAAAAAGTTTTATTTTTTAAACTTTTTTGTTATATTTACATATTATTTTAAAAAATGGTTAAAAGTAAAAAAAAATCTGACAAATAGTACAATTTAATAATAAGATATGAAATAAAAAATATACCTTCTAACCAATTCTAAATTTAAATATATTGTATATTATATGAATATATATATATATATTTAATTAATTTAATTAATTAAGTATGAGTTAAATCAATATAAACAAAATTTTATTTTACAAACATAATATTTCCATTGGCTCATTTGTTAAGGAGTTTTCTAGAGAAGTGTAAGAATGTAAGTTTGAGTTCTAAATGAGAATGGATTTTTTTCATTGTTAAAAATAAAATCATATGGACATACAGGCAGAAATATTCACAGGCAGTGCAAGTTAATACAAAACTATTTAAAATGAACTGGATTGTTAGAAAAAATAAAAAAGGTAAAATGAATTTCTTTTATATTTTGATTACCAATGATAAATAGAGTGAATGTCCTGAAGAAACACTAAAAAGAGGTTCTGGTTCACCTCTGTTTTACTGCCATTTCCTAACATATATAAACCAGATAAGACTATAATAGTTCAGAGGTCGCACTTCTCATCTTTTTCAGAGTTTTTAGTTTGGCTTCAATCATGAATCTTCAATCATCAATGCTTTTTATGGTTGACTATCAAATGTTTATTTAATGTTATACAAAAATGTTTTTCAATGATCAACTATATGTATAAATGTTTAAATTTTCAATAAAGAATATTTTACTATTATAAGAATACAATATTTATTTTTAGAAAACTTTGTAAAAATTAAAAAAAACATTTATCATTACAGAAAAAAATACTTTCATTTTTCAATTATGAAATAAATATTTATATATTCAATTTTTGCAACTATTTATCTATTTATTTTTAAATTAATTTATAAAATTAAAAAAAAACTATTTTTATTTAAATACATACAAATGTAAATGTATAAATCTATCATCCACTATTAATGTCTTCAAATTTTTAGTCAAGTGTTGTTAGTCGAGAGGTCAACGCAGTCACCTTGCAAACAAGTAGTTGGTTGCAGACGGTTGTGGGTTTGCCTCCTGGTCGATGCTATGAAATATGAAAAAAAATATATATGTGTCATTGTAAAATACACTTAATCTTCAATTTATCGATCTTCAATTGATCAATTAGTTTGTGATGCGATACATTGTGGGCTTCTCCTTTTTTGGAATCAGGAATCTCTCTGCCACTATGCCCAGAGAAACCTGTTAGCCACCTTTCCTTCCCTTTCCATTCCCCATCCTAAATTTTTCCCATATTCTTCTCTATCCCACTCCATCCCATTTTCACAACATAATCTTCATCAACTCCATAACCTTTATATCTAAATCCCCCTTATCTTTTCCCAAACCCAGCATAAAAACCAAGAACCCACATTCTGTATAATCACTTTCTTTATATTTACTCTTCCACAACTTCATTATTTGTACCCTTTTTACTTACAGGCATTTATATTCAATTAAAAAATGCCTAATATTTTCTATGCCTTCCTTACACAACTTGTAGACTAAATCATTCACATTTTTCCATATTCCTTTGTTGCTAAAGATCTTGTTCGAGACTTAAACAATAGACTACTTTTCTTGCTAATATGTTAAATTAACTCATACCCAATATTGTTTGCTTCTATATACATTTAAACTCTTTTTACTCTCCGTAGTAGTTCTCCACCTCCCTATTTTTTATTAATGCATCTATTCTTCTATCCCATTCCTTGCCACGATAACAGTCAACAATTCTCCTAGCAGACATCCCACCTTTTGTATAAGTATATGACATAAATTCTTTATCCAAATCTTCTGCATACCATACTACGTTTCTCAAACATCTTGCTGCCTATCCTTTACTCATAACCCAATTACATATTATCCATAAAGTGCAATCTATAGATCATTTTCATTTTTCTTATTGCAACTGGCTTCAGTGGCTCCATGCAGTTGGTAAAAGCAGAAACTGAATGGTAAAGTGCGCATAGGACATGTATTATACCTGTACATAGGAAGAATATGGAATCATGCTTTTGCACTTTTTTCTTAACATCAATTATAATTAAATATTTATTACTTATTTATTATACAAAAGATATTTATAAGTATTTATTTTATATTTTTGTTTTAAAGTTGAAAACATATGAAGGGTGAGCAAGTATTCAGAATGTTTATTTTAATTGATCATCACTGCAACACTGTATCTGGTTACATATTTCAATTACACCTGGGTCTCGTTTTACGCGATAGATAGGTTTCTCAGAAAACACGCGCAAATGAAATTGCACAAAAATAGATGTAACTTACCTTGAAAAAGGGGGGATACAGACTGTGATTTTTCAAAAACACATAAAAGCAAAACACCAATGTAAAATTACTATAAAATTCGCGCAAAAAAAAAATAAGCAAATAAAATATGACTAATAAAAAATTTCAAACTTGAAAAAAATTGATACAAGACAAACTTTTTTTAACTATAATATTTAATTTTATTCAAAACAATATATTTTTATGCATAATTTACAGTAATTTTTTTTTACACGTTTTAATTATTATCGCTATTTGCTGATAAACAGGTTCGTTTGCAAACTGGTAAAAAATCAGATTCTTCACAAGAGAAAAGACAACTAGCACCAACATCACTCTCATGTTGTGTTAATGGTTTTCTGTTGACAACGTAATTAGTAATTAATCTAACAATTAAAAATTAAATTCTTATTTTTGTCTTTAATTTTTTAATTTTCAATTTTAATTGTGCCCACTGTTATTACTCACCTTTTAAAAATAAACTTGTGGACACTAAATGATTAATAATTGATTACATTCTTTTTTAAAAAGCAAAAACAGAATGTGATTTAAAATGCAAAATTAACACGCACAATGTTTGAACAAATTTACATTATAATCTTGTAAAATTTAATGTGTGTATACATAAAATGTCGAAATCATTATTTTAATTTCATTATTGCATAAAATCTTACTATTATAAAGCATTGAAAATATTGAAATTACTAAGATGAAAGTCAAATTCCAATAATGTGCTATTACTTTCAATACGATGTAAATGCGCAAAATTTATTATTTAAAGTAATAGCGCATTATCGGAGTTCGACTTCTGGAGAAACATGAATCACATAACTTCAAAATCGCGGTAAATAAATCCGCGTAAAAAGAGACCCAGGTGTATAGGCTATCCAAAGGAATAATGTAAACAAAGAAACAAAAATAACTATTAAAATTTACAAATTTTATATCTGGCAGCCATTTTTCTTTCTCTGAGCTTCATACATGATCACATTTTTTTTAAAAACTAACTACAATTATGAAAACTTTACACACAGGACATTCAGCAAGGTACATTGACTTAAACATTGAGGATACATCCCTAAAGATTCATTACCAATGGCATAAGAATATTATCCCTATTCAATTAATATAATAAAACTATGTCAAAATAGTCTCATGCCTTTAAACACATATATAATATTTCTAACATACAATTTATCAAATTTATTATGAAAAACAATAAATAAATTAATTACTACTCCTTTAATAAAACAGGCAAAACTCACTATATATATATATTGCCACACACAGCAAGCTAGAGTAATCAATGGATACCAGAAGGCTTGTGCATAAAATCCCCATCTAGTGCCTACTCATCCAATATCCCCAGACTAGTTTCTGGCTTATGGCCTTCATCAGTGAAGAGCCTTGGATAAAAAAATACTATTTAAAGTCTAATATCAACTAATAATTCTTATTCATCATCTTTTGTACAGATTCCACAATTATTTAAAAATAATCTCAGGTTCATTTCTAACACCAATAACAAAAAAACAAAAAACAAATTAAGACCCTGTAGTTAAATATAATGAGGAATTTTACATAATATCTAACTAGAATATTTGGTTGTTTTCTCATCCTTGGTGTTGGCCTTCAGATGTCGCTACTTCTAGGTAAATTCCTAGAAATATACCATTTCACCGGCCTTCACCCAACCAAAGAGGAAATTTTTCTACTTTATAAATGCAGAAACGTCCTCACATTATGTTGGACGGAGGAGGTGACAGTGACAGAAGCCAACACAAAGAGACTTCTTTCTATGATAAAACACAGAAAGAGTTCCTGACGGCTGCCGGTTATGGCTTTTTTTTTCTATGCTAAAAGCAAAGAGAAAGAAATGCCTTGATCGGCTGCCATAGTAGTCGATTTTGTTCATCATTTTCTCGTAATAGTAGAATATCTATTTTCTCTGTAGTTTCGTGTGAGAGTGTGTGTCTTTGAAGCGGTCATAGTTTTTTTAAATTTGATAAGATGTCTATTTTTTTAATGTGTTGTAACTTACTTTACTGTTGTAAGTTTAGTAATAATGTCCTGAAGGTTCCATTACGAAGGGGTAACCCTCAAAAATTGCTTTTAAGGGTGCGAAAGAAAAAAATTAAAGGATCATGCGAAAAGTACCATTTTCGCGAGAATTCATCCGTGACCAGTTACTTTCGCTATATATATACGCACAAACAAAAACAACCCACTGTCTAATTATTAGTAATTATTTGTCCGAAAAATAAAATTAGTCGGGTATTTTTTTTTTTTTGTTTTGTTACACTTATTATTTCAAAATAAGATTAGTTTTTATATCTACACACTAACAAAAACAACCCAGTTCCTGATTAATTACCGTCTTTAAAAAAAAAAAGCAAATTCAACGGGGTTTGATTTTTTTCAATGGAGTCTTTGAATTACGGTTTGTTTGTTTTTATATATACACAAGATTTACCAAAAAAAAAAAAAAAAAGAAACCCACTTTCTGATTAATTACTGTCAAAAGAAACGCAAATTAGTCGGCTATCATTTTTAAATTTAGTATTTCAATAACGGTACCCTTTTTATATAGACAGACTTAACAAAAAACAACCCACTTTCTGATTCATTACTGTCCCCCCCCCCCCAAAAAAAAAAAGAAAATGGAAATTAGTCGGGTATCATTTTTCAATCGAGTCTTTTAATGACGGTACTTACTAATAGTAGTCGGGTATCAATTCTAAATTGTAGTATATAAATTACGTTACTTTTGATAGATTTAGAATTACGTCTTGCTTTTTTAATAAAATGATTGATTTACTTTTGACCAAAAATACCGTAACTTTTAAAAAAAAGACACACATAAAGTCCAAAAAAAAATGAGAAAAAGCCCCGTCACTTTAAAGACACACACAAACTCAAAAACAATCCTAAGATTAATAAACATTGACTTATTACGTCTTGCTTTTGAGTCAAATTATTGATTTACTCTTGGAAAAAAAAATACCGTAACTTTAAAAAGACACACCTAAAGTCCAAAAAAAAAAAAAAAAATCGAAAAAGCCCCGTAACTTTAAAGATATACACACAAACTTAAAAACAAGATAAGAATAATAAGCATTTACTTATTATGTCTTGCTTTTGAATAAAATTATTGATTTACTCTTGCAAAAAAAAAAAAAAAAGACCGTAACTTTAAAAAGACACACGTAAAGTAAAAAAAAAAAATTAGAAAAACACCGTAACTTTAAAGACACACAAACTCAAAAACAAGATAAGATTAATAAACATTTACAAAAATGAAAAAAAACTAACATCATATAATAGTATTAGTTAGTAGAATATTTTATTACAAATCTAAGAAATCAGATCTTTTTAGATCAAATCGATCATTTAGGTCCGGCCCAAAATAGTTATATGTATATGTTTTCGATTAGCATCAACTCCATCTTAAGGTGAACACCAAGGATGAGAATACAACCGAATATTTTAATAACTCAACATTACACATCTATTTAAACATTAATGTTCAGCAATAAACATAAACAAAATCATAAGATTCTGGGAAAACATAATCTTTTACTTATTTTATGTGACACTGGTAAAATATATTTTGATATAATTGCAATATTGAATATCTCAAATTGGTATTAGATCATTTAAAATAATTACTAATGATTATATCTTTTATAATAATAATTATGATAACATTTTTTTATTATTCAATCATGTGTAATAATAATAACATTCTAAGTAATTTTTACAAATCATGTGCAAATAAGTAATATTTCAAACCATCAATTTCTATAAATCATGCATGTGGAATATGAAGAATCAAAGAAAAACAATCAGACAAATTAAGCTCCAACAACAATGTGATTTAAAAACATTAACAATCTTATTATAGTTGAATAACATTATGATTATGATACATAAAATTATAAAATTTGAAAAATATTTACAAACTATAACATAAAAAATTAAAATTATTTAAAATTATATACCCTGCAGCAAAGATAAGTAGGAGGCCTTTTCATATTCGTATCAATACATTGATAACTTTTTAATATTATTTTGGCAACCATTTACAAAGTTATCAAACATTACAAAGTTATCAATGCATTGATATGAATGTGGACAGCCCTCCTATCTTTTTTTCATTGCAGGAATAGTACACAATATTTTTAAAAAAGGGCAAAAAAATAAATATTATACGAGATATACACGTACTTCTATGAAATCTACACCTACACAGACGAAAAAGTTTTAACATTTAATTCAATCAATTTCAAAAAATGTGTAAAAATAGTTTTTTAAAAAGACATACCAAAAATGGGTACACTTTTCACAAGGTTTACAAAGTTATTGGCAGGTTGACACGAACATGCAAATTTTTTTTTTATCTATCTTAAAAACTACATGTTTGTGGCCCCCAAAAATAGATTGAATCAAAAGTATCAAATAAACTCCCAAATGTTACTTTACAGATGCATAAAACAATCACTAAATTATAATTTTATTAAATAATATTTGCAAAAACATATAAAATATACATATATGCTACTTTTATTGTAATAAATAACAGTAATTAATCATGTTCAAACAAACAAATTGAATTTTCATTTGACCAAAGAAAATTGACACAAATGTTCCCTCCAAAATGAACACATGATTGCAAAGTGTGTCAACATTTTCCAGAAAAATACTATGAAAAGTATTTTTTTGATTTAAAAAAAAAAACAAAACAAATAATTCAGACCAATAAATAAATATAAATTATAAAACTTTTATTATCGCTTTTCATGCAGGCAGAAAAATTTGAATAATCAAAATTTTAAGAAACCTATCCTTTTTTTGTAAATACACAAAACAAATAATTCACAACAACAAACACCTATCAATTGTAAAACTTTTTTTCATGCAGGTGGAAAAAATGTTTTATATGTCATTGAGTCTAGAGAAAAATGTGTGGTCATTTTGGTGCAAATGACACCACATATATTCCGCAAGTGTTGGGTTGATGTAATTCCTGTGCTGCTGTTTCTTTTGCCAACCCCATAGTCTTTGGACTGTAAAGCACAGTTTCTGGATCCATCAAATTCTAATTGTCACCACCACTGTCTGATCTTTAACTGCCATGATCTCTCTGCATATGCCACCAGATATTCACTGTTGAGGAAGAATTTGGCCTTGTTGATTTTTCCTTGGCGAAAAAAGGCTTTTGTCGATTGTCAAATCTAAAGAATGCAAAATAACAGCAATCAAAGCAGATTTTGAAAAAAAAAATTCTTGCAACTGACAAATGGGGAGGGGGTGGTGAGAGCTTGTTTTTCTTCCTTGTTTATTGCAGTTATGTTCTGATATAATTAACTGTCCCGGATTTGAATCCCAGATTGAATACACAATAACTAAAGTCAGGTTTTCTATTTGGTCTGCAATATTTGCAGATAGAATTTTTATGGTCTTTTCTAAATAGTTTTAACATTCATAGGTGTTTACTAGAGAAGTAATATCTGGACTAATTTTTACTTGGGAAAAAAAAAGTCAAAATTATCAAATTGTTTAACAAGCAGGAAAAGGAAGAAGAAGAAAAAAAATCTTGTTTTACAAATAATTCTAGTTTAAAAAATAGATACTATAGATGTAAAATAAAATAAACTTTTTTTTTCGGTCTCATAGAATGCTGAACTTTTTAAGACGTTTTGTAAAAAATATTCATGACGACATTGACTTTTGGTAATTACATGAAAGGCATTATATTATATTTCACATATTTTATATGCATATTTAAAATCTACTACAAATTAAACAACGAGTTTTGCTAATTGCTCAACAAGCTTTGTGATAAATGCTTAGCAAGAGAAAGCATTTAAAATATCTATCAGCAACCACATTCAAACCCCAGACTAATAATTTCATGCTTTGGCACTCCTCAGTGAGGTGCCAGGATAGTTTCAGACACTAGATCTAAAAATACCAAACCAAAGTCAGCATTTACCTAAGAGTTGACCATTGAGACACTTAAATGTCTTCAAACCCAGCTATCTAACTACAAATCAAATTGAATAAAAAATTTAAAGAATTAAATAAGAATATTAAAGCATGTAAACAAACATATCAGATCAATTTTTATCATACTTCTTAAAACTAATAA